>CM053622.1:103051181-103099898 GCA_028646595.1 Phalanger gymnotis
GTGGGGAGGGGAGGGATTAGAGCCCTTTACCTGGCCATTATGTGTCCTGGAAGCTCAAGAAGCGTTTGAAACCTTTGGGCTGCAAGCCTCAGGAGCTGGTATCTCACAGTCAGTGGCGTTGCGCTGCCTCTCCTCGCTTCCACAGAGTGCCGTCCTGTGTTGGGAGGCCTGGGGATCTGCGCTGGTTTCAGGCGCCCGGCTTTCTCCCAGCCTGTCTCCCACGTGGATTTTCTGGCCAGCCGCTTCTGCTTTGGTCCGGTCTGGGGCATCTCTGTACGCCGAGCACTCTCCTAGCCTATAGATTCGTTCCTTCAGCCTTTCGGATTCTCCTGGTTGGGAAATTTGCCCCACTCAGACTGCTCTCAATTTCTAACTCTCTCAAATCTGCTCAGATTCACTTTTTTATAGGAATCCAACAGAACTTGTGGGAGAACTCCGGCAAAACGCTGTTTTCATGTGGCCATCTTGGCTCCGCCACGCCCCCCCCCCCCCCCCCCCCCCCCCCAGTATTCTTTATTTTATCAGGCACTGGTTTATGAATCCTTTTTAAGATTTTAGTATTTATTTCTCCTAATTTTAAAACCCTTTCTTGCTTTATCTTGTCTTCTAGGTTTTTGTGAAGTTTCCTTCCTCTTGAAATCTTGGATATTTCAGCTTTCGTTTTTTTTATATTGCTACAACACTCACTTTATCACCTTTTGAATACTTCCTCTGCTCCTCGCTAGCGCATACATCTCCACAGATGGACTATAAAACTTCGAGTTCCACTCCCTTTGGGAGATATCTTGTCCATGCCCTAAGTAGCCTCTAGGAGGTTATAAATGGATTCACCTGAGATTCAGTTTCCTTTGTTTCATAACCATCATAAACAGTGATACTGGTGCCCTGGATCTGTTCTTCCCTTGGCTCTCTTTCTCTGAGATGAATGAATGCTTGCTACTTTCGGGGGTGCGGTAGGATGAGGAAGGTCAGGTAATCTGAACAGAGTCTCTTCAGCCATGGGGGTTTCTCACCTGGTGGATTTCCTAGGTAGATGGCAAAAGACAGGGTTGTTCTCAAAAAGCTCGCTGTCTAATGGGTGAGATATTTGCAAACAACTAGGTAAGATATAAGCATGGATAAACTTGGGATACTCTCAGTGGGGAGGCACTAAAAGGAAGAAGGGCTAGGAGAGGTTTCTTTCAGAAGGTATACTAAATTTAGTTGACACTTGAAGGAGGACAAGAAAGCCAGGAGGCAGAGATAAGGTGGCCAAACAGCTAGGTAGTGACAGAGCCATGAGTGGGAATCCTTGTTTTCTAACCCCAACATTTCCACTAGTTTACAATATCCAGACCAAACTTTCCCAAAGCACTATGGCATAGGGAAAAAGATTGGACTTGGAGTTGAAAACCTTGAGTTTGAGTTCTAGCTTTGTCACTTACTAGGTTTGTGACTTTGGGTAAGTCATTTAACCTTTATAGGTCCCTCTTTTATTCATATAAGAAGAAAAATAATTCTACTACATATTACTTACTTATACTTCTATTACATGCATACCTACATACTTAAGGTTATTGTGTGGAAAATGCTATAAAAATGACATAGAAACATGTGAGCACTTATCTATTTATTCTGGTCCTCAGGACAATTAGAAGTGTAAAATGATGACACCATTAGCATTATCAGAGGTAGTTGGGTGGTAAAGTGTATAGAGAGAAGTGTCTAGAGTCAGGAAGAACTAAGTTCAAATCTAGACTCACATACTAACTAGTTGTGTGAGCCTGGACAAGTTAATTAACCTGTTTGTCTTAGTTTCCTAAACTGTAAAATTGGGGTAATAGTAGTACCTACCTCTTAGGATTGCTAGAAAGATCAAATGAAACAATATTTTAAAGCACTTAGCTCAGTATCCTTCCTTACTCCCTCCCTCTTCCTCTTCCTCCCTCCCTCCTCTTCCTTCTTTCCTTCTTTCTTTCCCTCCTAGTATATTTTCAAATACTGTGGCATTATGAAAATCCAGGTTCAAGTCCTGCATCTGAAAGGAGCTGGCTATATGACTCTGGAAAAGTCATTTGACTCTTTCTGCACGCCAGCCAACTCATTAAAACTACAAGTTAAAGACGAGTTACTCATTGGCACCAGTGTAGAGGTTTCATATTGAGAATCCTCCATATCTATCAAATTATAGGTCTTGAATATCTATTTCCCAAGATAGCAGTGAGTAAAAGTCATTGTAAGCCAAAAATTATCATATAAATGTTATTCATTATGATCATTAATACTTCAATTATAAGGAAAAATCAGTTAACTCCAGAATAGATACCCTTGATTCATGTTTACCTCATTGAGCGTTGGGTTAGCCATTGATTGGTGTGATCAGTGTTTAGTCAGACATCATTAAACACTGAGAAACTGACTCTAGGAATCCTTGGAATGATTATGTATTATAAGGTTGCCAGAATCGTGGAAGATGGTTAACTTGTGTTCAGTTTATTATAAGAACAAATCACACGCACTGGAATCCATTAGATTCTAAACTTTTTGAGGGAAAGGATTGTCTTTTGCTTCTTTTTATTTCACATAGTGCCTGGTACATCATAGACCCTCGAGGAATGCTTATTGATTGAAAGGAAGAGCTAGTTGGAGCCTCCTCTAGCCCACACCTCCCTATTATATCCACAAGGATTGCTAACTTGAATGAGAAAAAAATTATGTCTTTATATAATTTTATCCAATATCTATCTGAAATTTCACATGATCTTCACTTATGAAAGTAGACAATAGGATACAATTCTCAGAATGAACCAACCCCTAGGCTTCACTAGGCTGCCAAAGGGGCTCGTGTCACAAAAATGGACACTATCTTAGAGGAACATGGTCTAAGAGCAGTTTCAGAAAGTTCACTTGAGGTAGAAAAACAAACAAACAAACAAACAAACAACCAACACAATACCCAACCCATTAAATCACCTCAACCAAGAACCATAAAAGAGTTCAAGTTCCACTTAATGCTTCAGCACTTCATACAGCACCTGGCACATAGTAAGCACTTAATCAATGCTAGTTAACTAACTGGCTATGATTCAGCATGCCAGCTAATTCTTCCAGTTTTGTGTCATTTGAAAATTAAAAAAAAATCTAATTTTCAAGGAGTTATTTTCTTCCTTAACATTTTGTATCTCCTTTTCTAATTGGTTAATTTTCTTTTCATAATTTTCTTGGATTCCTTTTATTTATTTTTTCTATACCCAAATTAACTATAAAGAACATATGAAGAAAGATTCTATCTGTATCTAGAGAAAGAACTGATAGAGATATGTATAGAATGATTTTCCATGTTTGTATATATATATGTATAAATACACATATGTGTATATGTGCATACATATATGTATATATACATGTGCCTATTTGTGTCTAATCTCTATTTGTGCTATCTCTAGGCTGGGTGGTGGGGAAGGAAGAAAAAAAGAGAGAAATTTACATGATAATTTTGTTGTATATTGGAAAGGAATAGCAAGTTGTACATAGTAGTTTTGTGGTTTCATGTGCAATTTTTTTTATTGTACTGTTATGGAAATACTTGTTTTATTCTACAAATTAAAAATAAAATTAAAAACATACTTTCTATGGCTTCATACATGTTATGATTAATCATGATTAATAACATACAAATCATGATTAATAGCACTGAAGAAGACAAGGTCAAGGATACATCGTTGGGCACTTTATTTGAGAACTTTGTCCAGATTGACGTTGAACCATTAGCGACTGACCAAACTTTAGGTACAGCTGTTCAGTCAGTTCTGAATCTATCTGACCAGACCCTCCTGCCTATCATATCTACAATGACAGTTTAAGATATTTTGTCAAATATTTTATAGATATCAGAAATACTTTAGCTATAATACTCTCCTCATTAACTTGTCTAGGTATTCTATTAAAAACAAGAAAATGAAGTTAATCTGGCCTGATTTATTTTTGGCTAAGTAATACTGATTCTTAATAATTGTTCTGGGGTAGCTAGATGGTACAGTAGTAGATAAACCACCAGGTCTGGGGTCAGGAAGCTCTGAGTTCAAATCTGGACTCAGACACTTAATAGCTGTGTGATTCTAAGCAAGATACTTCACCTTGTTTGCCTCAATTTCCTCATCTTTAAAATAAACTGGAGAAGGAAATGGCAAATCACTCTAGTATTTTTGCCAAGTAAACCCCAAATTGGGACACAAAGAATCAGAAATGACTGAACATCAATAATGAATGTTCTATTTTTTAAATATTCAAAAAAACCCCATTATTTTAATAATGTGCTCTACTATGGATTTCTGCCTTCCCCCTTCACCCCTGGAATAGAAGTCAATTTACTGGCCTAGAGTTTTCAGAATCTACCATCTCTCTGTGTCTGTGTCTCTTTTGTCTCTCTCTCTCTCTATCTCTGTCTCTGTCCTTTCCCCCTCTCTTACTCTTCCAGCTTTCCTCTCTTTCTCTGAAAATTGAAGTGGTATTTCTCCTTCTTCAGTTTTGCAGTAACTTTCTTTTTCTCCTTTACATTTGAAACATCATGACCAATCTACCATTTCTTGTAATATTCTAAATATCCTAGAATGTACCTCATTTAGGTCTGACCTGAACTTGTTGGGGTCTACCAATATCCTCTCTTGTCTTTATCTTACTCTAGTTTTTTACTTTTTCTTTCTCTAGTTTCAGATCCTTACTAATCAGTTTCATTTGGTCTTCTTGCAATACAAAAATCATCCTCTTTGCAAAATAAAACAAACTAATATTTAAGTAGTTCAGTCTTAATGGAATGTATTATCTTCGTGTTAATTGCTAGAAGCAGTAGTCCTACACATTTTTTGATAAGCCACCTCTCTCTCTAGCAAAATCCCTAATTTTTTGGTGTGCTTAGTGTTCATCCTCAGGCTCAACTCATTTTGGGCTTTCCCCTTGCACATCTATTTTTTTTTCTGAATATTTTAAAACCCAATTTTCTAAGGTCTAGTGTAAAAATCAACCTATGCTTTGGATTGATGTGATTCAATACAGATACAAATTCAGTTCTTGAGACAGCTTACTCGCCCATTCATATCTCATAATCTTATGTAATTTTAAATTCATAACAGTGTGGTCATTTAACATTTATATAACATTTTATGTGAGAAACAGGCAAATCAAGAATTCCTTTTCCTGTATTTACATTGTCTTATAGGAAAAAGAAAGGTGCCTAAATAACCAAGACATAATTTAGAATATAATAAATTATAACATAGAAGAAATATTTAAGATTTGCAAAGGATTTTACAAATATTATGTCATTTGATATTCACAACAAACCTAGAACGTAAGTACTATTATTATCTCTGTTTTCCAGATGAAGAAACTGAGTTAGACAAAAGTGAAGTGCTTTGTCCAGGGTCAGAGAATTAGTGTCAGAGGCTGAATTGGAATTCAAGTCTTCCTGACTGTAGGCCCAGTGTGCAATTGCTTTACACCACTCTAAATGGTTACTTTTTTGGGGGGGGGTTGGGCACAGCCATAAATGTTGCTTATTTATAGTTCTCTATTCTCTTGGTAATCACAACCAATTGTCTGTGGACTAGTTATAAGTGTAACTCAAGGGGGAGGTAGGTAACGTACTAGAGATTTGAAGTCAGAAAGATCTCAGTTCAAATCCTACCTTAGATGTTTACTAGTTGTCTGAGTCTGGGCAAATTCTTAACTTTCACGTGTCTCATTTCCTCATATTAAAATGTGGATAGTAATAGCACCTATGTCACATGGTTGTCGTAATGATCAGACACTGTATGTAAAGCACTTTGCAAATATTTAAGCACTATATAAATATCACCATCGTCATTATCATTCCTATGCTGTAACGAGTATGTGGGCAACCCTCCCTCTTCACTGTATCTTCCCAAGATAGCATGGCACTCTTATGACAAACCTTCTATAGTCTGCCTATAGACAATGAAATGAAATAATTCTTTAAAAATATTTTTTAAGGATCACACTCCACCTATCTAATTTCCATGTCTGACTCTGTCTAACTGAATCTTTAATGTATTTCAGATGTCACATTGGGAAAATAGTTAAAATTAATATTAACCAAAAACTGATGAATTTTTGGGAAGGGGGAATGCTGTTATCACTTGGGGAATAGAGGAGTTCACTCTGGAGTTCATGCTGGTTCTGTGGGAAACTTCTGCTTGCAAATGGAAACAGAATAGAAATATTCACTCTTCTTGTTATTCCCAACATTAGTCTGCTTTCAGTACTGGGTGGGATTTAATTACATTCAACAAGCAGCTATTAACCACCTAATCTTTTAGGTCCTGTGTAAGTTAAGAACTAGAGACATAAAGACAAATCAAACAGTTAATGACCTCAAGGAACTTACAGTCTATTAGAGAAAAACATGTACATAGACTAGGAAAATTAAAAAAAAATGATAATTTCAGTGAGGAGCACTGCTCATTTAGGGAATCAGATCAGGCCTATTTTAGGAGAAGGACCTTTGGCTGACCCTTGAAAGGAATTAGGAATTTCAGGAAATTGAGATGAGGAAAGTCCTCACTTCCACAGAATCAATCAATTAATCACTTCAAATGGCCTTTGTTAGGCACCTACTAGGTGCAAATCACTGTCCTATGTGGTGTAGATACAATGACAAAATGAAATAGTCCCTGCACACACACCCCATATATGTGTGCATGTATGTTATATGTACATATATAATATATACACACATACATACATATGTGTATATATACATGTGTATGTATATGTGTGTGTACATGTATATATTATATGTGTTTGTGTACACACACACACACACACACACACACACACACACACACACACACACGTTTTCCTCCCAGAAAATCAGGTAACTCATTGGAAGAAGCATCATTATATAGCTGGCATTCATGTGACTGCATAGCTTGCAAAGTACTAGATATATGGATGGATAGAGTCAGAGATATAGATATAGAGGTAGGTAGATAGGTAGGTTAGTAGATAATTCATTAGTTGCATGGGATGATGACTGTGTGTGTATGTGTGTGCGCGTGCACACGCTTGTGTGTGTGCGTGTGTGTGTGTTTATGAGGTTGAGAACGTGAGTGAACAAATGATATCCATATTCCAAAGACAACATTATGATAGAAACTAACTACAGATTTTTCTATTTCATAAAAAAGATACATGCCAGGCAGCCACTAGGATACTCAAACATATAAAAATAACCACATCTCAGTGTTTTCATAAAGGATTAAAAAAACACACCAAAGTTACATTAATTTTGAAAGGACCAGGGTGTTTGTGAAGGAATGCAGGCTGGTTTACTCTGCACTTCGGGAAGAAACCAAGTGAAAAGATTAGTGACTGCTTCATACACCATGGGCTAATTATCCCATAGCAAACAGGATTTAAATAAAATCTACATGAGGTAAACATTTCCAAACATATAGTACTCTTTTGGCCTAAGAGACCTCCTACATGCCACCTTTCTCCAACCTGCCACCAAAATCATAGACAGAACTGAAAGAGACCTGGACAGTCCAATTGGTATCTATACAAGAATCTGCCCCCCTTCCCCTGCCCCTGACATGTGTAACAAGTCGTTTGTCGCCTAGTGTCTGATTGAAGATCTCTAAATTATGGAAAACTCACTGACCTTTCTTTGGCAGTTCGCTCCACATTTGGTCTGCTCCAATTAGAAGACAATGTTTTCTTTACATATCAAGATGAAATCTATCTCTCTCTGACCACATTGCTCTTTTCTAGACCGCAAGAAAACAGAGAAAGATGGTTTCCATCTTATTTCACTGTCCAAATGCCTAGTTCAAGACCTTTCATGTAGTAATGAAAAAAAAAGACAAAAACATGGCACCTGAGTTCAAGGAGCACACACTCTATTGGCATAAACAAGATGCAAACAACTATGCACATTATTACGTACATACCAATACACACACACACACACACACACACACACATTTGACATTTAACAGCTTTCACAAACTCACTCCAACCTACATTTCTAGACTTATTATACATTACTCTCCAACATCCAGTCTACGTCCAGACCTTCTTTCCATTCCTGTAACTTACCCTCTATTTCCCATCTCTATGCTTTTCCGTAAGTGTCCTTTTCTGCTGGTATTCATTTCTTCTTCATCTTTGCCTCTCGGAATCCCTAGTTTCCTTCTAAATTCAGCTGAGGTTTTCCCCAAAGTCCTCATGTGCTAGTGCCCCCCCAAATTATCTTCTAGTTATGCATTTATTTTATATATTTTAATAAATGCACATAGCCACATATATTTGGATATACATATATGTATGTATATAAACCTGTATGTATATGTATGCACGTATATACACACACATGCACATGAGGCAACCTGGATAGGAAGCTGACCTTGTAGCCCCACAGATATTGGTTCAAGTCTGGCTTTGATCATGTGGCCTTGGGCAAGTCTCTTAACCTCTCAGTGCTCGAGGCAACCCTCTAAGAAGGTACATTGCATAGCAGGTATCAACTTACATTGGAAGAGGGATCATAAAAAGACATGAAGGGCGTCACAACATACATGTTATATCTCTAGAGAGAGCACTAGACGTGGAGTCAAAAAGATCTGAGATCAGATCCAGTCTCAGACGCTTACCAGCTGTGGGATGCAGGCAAGCCATTTAACATCTATGTGCCTCAGTTGTCTCAACTGTAAAATGAGGATTACAACAGCACCTACTTCCTAGGGTTGTTGTGAAGATCAAATTAGGTAATATTTGTAGAGCATTTAGCATAGTGCCCGGAACATAGTATGTGTTTAGTCAATGTGTGTTTCCCCTCTCCCTTCTCCAATAAAATGTAAGCTCCTGAGAGCAAGAACTATTGTTGTCTTTGTATCTCCTGTATCTTCCATATTTCCTGGCACATTTTAAAAGCATATGTATACTTATTGACTAATTCCACCTATAAGTACTATGAATTAAAAGTATTTAATGATGATTGACATAGGTACTCAGTAAACATGAAGTAAGTGTTTGAAATGACTAGGACGGCCATGAAAGGACTTTTGTTATTTTTGTTTGTTTTAAAATATTCTTCTGTATCTCAGCCTTGTATGTGGTCTGAGTGATTTAGCGGTCATTTTTATGTTGGGACTTGTAGAAAGCCTTTCTGTTCCCCCTCAAAAACAAGAAAATAAACCCCAAATAATTATATATAACTCAAATCTCACTCCATTGTCTTGTCTTGGAAGGGAGATGACTGTGGGGGTCTTGAAGTCACTGGCATCAGTTAGGAAGACAGTTCCCGCCTAGCTAGAAAGGTTTTTGAGTTCATCCGGTGATGTGCTCCATACCTGTCGAGAGAGTACCAGTCTAGTTAAATTTAGTAAGGCACACAACCAGAAGATTGGCTCTAGCTGCTGCTGCTGCTGCTGCTGCTCCTGCTTGTTTTCTTGGCCTTGGTAACCATACTACAGTATGAAAGAGCTATAAGTAGTCAGCACAAAGACAAGATCCTCATGAAGAAATTGTACATCATTGAAGTTCAAAGTGATATCCTTGGGAAGATTAATGAACTAAGCCATCCTTAGTCATGAGCAGTTGTCATGACTATTCATCAGATCCTCCCAGATGAAGTTTGATGGAGTGGAAGAGGAAAGAAAGGCAACCAGCTAGGCAGAACCAGATACTCTAGATGGGGAACCGAAGTGGGGGACTCTGGTTCTCTAAGGATGCTGAATGTTCACCAAAACTGCAAAGAGAAGCAAAAGGGGCTCAGGAAAGGGAGTCTGAAGGCACAGAGTAAACCTTTCTACCTCAGTTTTTTTTTTACATAGGGCTCATTCTGTTTTTGCAGAAATTAATAGGAAAAAGTTGTAGAAAGCTCTCCTTTTTTTCTTTCTGTTTTGAATGGCTGCTGACTGAGTGAAACTTTGCTTTGTTTCTTTTTCCAGGGATTGTTACTCTGGTCTGGTTTCCTAATCAGAGATTCACAAAGCCTTCATAGACACCTACATCCCTAGACTAACATACCAACGGTTAACCAAGGCACAGATCTCTTTCTGGGTCCTATAGTAGCAGGATGTAAATTGTTTATTCCAGAACTTTTGATGCTTGAAAATAGAATGTCAGTCTCTTAATGAGCCTGGTTAAACACATTCTTACTCTAAACCTTATTAAAAACCCGTGGGTTTGGAATTCTAATGCTTCTCATATGGTCTGAGTTAAAAAGTGTGTTTTCCCATATTAGCCTTTGCAGTAAGTTCTCTCCAGTAGATACTGTAGCGCTATAGAGAGTGTCCATGAATGAATGAATGAAAACCTGATGGGTGAGGGGACAACAAAGCACTTTTCTTTGGAGGGGATCATATGGTAGGTGGGAAGGAATTAGGTTTCATTATCTCACACAGGATGTAAGTGCAGCAGCCACCCGTGGCCTGATTCCAAGACTAACTGGTATGGAAAAGATTACCTGTGGAGTTTTTTTGACCTGAACCAGTTCTCCTTTCTGCAGGTATCTCAGTGACTCTTCACTACTGAGGAGTGACCATATAGGTGCCAGATTTGGTGCAGATACCTAATAGGGTTTCAGTCTTTCTTTAGCTCAGGACTCTTGTACTCAAGCAAATCACCAGACTCAGCTTCCCCAGCAAAAGGGACTACGAACCGGCACCACTGCACCACTGCACCACTGCACCAACTTAAAGGACAGCTTTATTAAACAAATAGTGAAAAGGAAATTTTAGCTAATAGTGTATGATTGTTGGTTTAGAGCATAAGGGACTTTGTAGAGCATCTAGTTTAAGCCGCCCTTTTCATAGTTGAGGAAACTGATCCCAGAAATATACCATGATCACCTAGATGGTGAACAGTGGAGTCAAAATTTGAATGAAGGTCCACTGACTTAAAATCCAGTATCATTTCCCTTACACCATTCTGTTTCAATGTTATGAAAATAGAATTGGAAACCTCACTTATTCCTCAATTTCTAAACATACAAATGGACAAAAAAGTTTTGAGGTTAAAATCTTGGAATTTATAAGATTTATCTTTATGAGGTCAAATTTGGCCTTAGACACTAGCTGAGAAACTCAGACACTAGCTGTGTGACCCTAAGCAAATCACCTAACCCTATCTGCCTTAGTTCCTTGTCTGCAAAATGGGCTGGAGAAGGAAATGGCAAACCACTCCAGTATCTTTGTCAAAAAAACTCAAACGGGGTACCTAAGAGTCAGACACAACTAAAACAACTGAATGAACAAATTAAAACCAAATCCAGTCCTACAAACATTATCTGAAGTAAATTTCCTACAGTGAACTGAACACCAGCTCTGTAGGCTATGGACTTTAGTTTAAAAACTACCTCTAATGATGACTATAAGAATGACCTTTGTTGAGTCTCTTAGAGGTAGCTAGGTAGTACAGTGGATAGAATGCCAGATCTGGAGTCAGGAAGACCTGAGTTCCAGTAAGTCCTCAAACACTAGCTATGTTATTCCGGGCAAGTCACCTAACATCTATGCCTCAGTTTCTTCAACCATAAAATGGGGATAATAAAAGCATCTATTTCCCGTGGTTGTGAGGATCAAATGAGATATAAAGTGCTTAGGACAATACCTGGCACACAGTAGATGCTTAATAAATGCTTCTTTCCTGAACTTCAGATTCCTCATCTATAAAATCAGGGAATGGACTAGATGGTCTCTACAGTCTCTTACATTCTAGATCAATAATCTTTTAATTGAATGTGGCTCATGTACACTCTATGGAGCAAGTCTGGGCCCCTTCAGAGTCATATATTTTATCCTAGGGGCTGGGGCTACTTGTGCAAAGTCCTGAGCTAGGCATTGGGGTTACAAAGACCAAACAAACCATAGTTCCTACCCTTAATGAACTTGAATTCCACTGGAGAAATAAGAAATGTGTATCTATTTGTTTTCATTCTCTGCTGGATCAAAGAGAGAGGATAGAGAGAGCCATTAGAAAAATAGATCACTTCCATGTGATCTAGTGGAGGAAGGTGAATACAGGAGCCTGAATCATAATACATCTGCTTTCCTCTTTCAACTCTTCTTCCCCTCTTCCTTTCTTTACTCTCTTCCCCCTATCTCTAGCCTCTTTTGGCTTAGCAAGATCATTTAAAGAGATTCAATTTATCAGCATAAGCACATACACACGGGCCAGTGAGGTGATGCTGTGAGTAGAGCACCGGCCCTGGAGTCAGGAGGACTTGAGTTCAAATCCAGCCTTAGACACTTGACACACTAGCTGTGTGACCTTGAGCAAGTCACTTAACCCCAATTGCCTTGCCTTGCCCTCTCCAAAAAAAAAATAAGTACAGATACACGAAAAAGGGAGAGAGGGGAGCATAGCTGTGAAGAAATATGTTTATGTTTATCGCAGTCCTATTTATGCCATGATGTAGTTTAGCTTTGTTTAGTATTTGTTTGGTTTAGTTGTAAAAATGGTCTGGAGCCATTAAATTAAGAATAGCTTAAATGAATCAGTCTGTTGTTTATAGTTACAAAGTGTTTTCATACATATCATTGCATTTGGTCCTCACAAGCACTGTTTAAAGCAGGTAATGCTTATGCTATTATTTTCTTTTACAGATCTTATATCTATGCTTCATTGAGATTAAGCAGCTTGAGCAAGTTGCATGGGCAGTAAGTGGGTAAGTTGGGTTTCAAACCCACAATACTGTTAACTCATCTAGAAAGCCTGGTTGTAAAAAAAATCAAAATTGAAAATTGTTCATCAAGAAATGAAAATATAAAGATTACACACAAATTTAATGGTAGTGGCATGGTAGAGAACATTTTGGAAGACTAAAGGAAAGAGAAACAGAATAATAGCAGTGAGATTATATTACAAGCCACCAGATCGGTGGGAGGAATTGGATAATGAATTCTGTAAGCAAATTATGAAGCTGGTAAAATAAACAGGATATAATTCTAATGTTAGACTTCAACTATCTGAATAACTGCTGAAGCCATGCCAGCTCTTTACTATTGCTCCCCTTTTTTTTTAGATATTCATGATCATGTTTTTAATTATATATTACAGAACTTTGATAATAAAATCAAACTCTATGGGCTACAATTTTCAGGATCCAATCTCTTCCTTCCTCCCTTCCTTTCTCCCTCCCTCCCTCGATTCTTCACTCCCTCCCTCCTTTCCTTCCTTCCTTCCTTCCTTCCTTCCTTCCTTCCTTCCTTCCTTCCTTCCTTCCTTCCTTCCTTCCTTCCTTCCTCTCTTTCTCTCTTCTTTTTTTTAAATTGAGATATCTGATCATTTTAAGTCCTATAGCACCTTTCCTGTTTTCCATCATCTTCTCAACTTCACTGACAGTTGCTCAGGCCTCATCTAGGCTAATGGGATTCATAGGCCTAGAGCTAAAAAGGACCTCAGGGTACAACTAATCCAACCTCCTCATTTTACAGGTGAAGACACTGAGAATAATGGGAGTTAAGTGACTTATCTAAGGTCACATAGGTAGTAAGGATCAGAGGCAGAATTTGAACCCAGATCTTTGGACTTCAGAGCCAGTGTTCTTTTCACTACTCTATAGACTCTAACAAATATGGGTTATCAGTACAATAAAGTTGCCTACATTGTGATTACTCTTCTTAATAGCCTTCTCAGTAATCAATAAATTTTTTACACTATTTCTTTGAGGACCGGAGTGCTTTTTGTCTGGGTCTGCTGGATTGGAATTAATTATCACCCGAATTTAAATCTTGAAAGTCTATTAAATTTTTTTGATTAAAATTCTTTTTCAGAGTCTAAGTTCAAGGATCTTAATTTTTCTTTTTTTGTTTTCTCTTTGGAGCCTCCTCTCCCCAAGTTAAGGCTGCAATCAGACTATGCCTTGCCATTACCTTTCTTATCTAGGACGAATTCTAACATGGCATAATTGCTATGTCTAACATTGCTATTATTTTAACTTCATCAACTATTTTTTTCTCATTGGTCAGAATCTGTTGTAGAATAATAGTATTCCTCCTTATATCTTCTATCTTCTGAGACATGAAATTAATATTAAGGCAAGTCAAGAACATTTCAGCAATGCTTCTAACAAACACAAAGGATGGAAGTAAGGGTAAAGTTGGAAAGATTACCATTGTCAAGGAGGCAACGGGGTTTTCTGTATCTTTCTCTGAGTCTATCTGAAAGCAGAATTTGGGTGAAGGCATTTAAAAGTTTAAGAGAGTTAAGGAGGGACTGTGAGAAAGTTTGTTGCTAGAAGTTTCAACCTGCTTAATAAAGCAGGAGTCAAGGTAATGTTTGAGGTAAAGACTAGCAGAGATTGTGGAATTTGGAATTTTCAGGAAAGAACCACAGAATTTCAGAGTTAGAAAAACTTGTATGAAAAAGAATATTCTTAATGATGTGTCTAAGAAAAACTTGGAGACATATAGGGAAGCCTATTACCTCCAGAGGCAAGCTATTGTTCCACTTTCAAGTAGCTCTAATTCTTAGAGATTTTTTCACCAACATGAACCTAAATTTGCTATTCTATGATTTCCACTCTTTCCTAGTTTTGATCTCTGTAGAGGAACAATACAAAACCATGTAATTTCTCCCATTATAACCTTTCTAATGCTGGAATACAGTTTCCGTGTCACCCAGAGGTTTCTCTTCTCCAGGCTAAACATCTTCATTTCCTTCCATTGATCATCATAAAACAAAGTCCTGAGATCCTTCACTATCATGATTATGGTCCTCTGGTTATTCTCCCAGTAATCAAGAGAGAGTGTCAAGTATCCCTTGTTGGAGATAGGATAAAGGCTTAGTGAGAGAGGAATAGAGTAATTTCTGATAACAATGGAGATCTATTTGAGGTTGCAGAGTGGTAAACTAAGCCAACAGTGTCCCTAAATTGAGCAGGAGTGGTATGTTGCTAAGAATTAGGAATGAAGGAGGTTGTGATGGAAGTGATACAGGGTGAAGGATTAAAAGAACAGGAAAGGTAAAAAGTCAAAGAGACAAGAGTTCCAAAGGTGGGGAAAAGAACATTATCAAAATGACTGAGCACAAGGTCAGGACTGGATTGAGAGGGAAAACAGGACAGACCGGCATCGATCGATGGAGAATAGACAGAAGTCAAGGAGCCAAGATTCAGTATGTGTGAAGAACAGATAAAGGAGGAATAAAAGAATGAGATGGGTAAGACAGACCATTGATAGCATCTGCTTTCAACTGACAAAAAAAAGTTATTCCCCCAACAGGTAATGTAGTAAAATTTGAGCCATTTTCAATTGTCAAATAAAAAACAAACAAACCTAGGTTTGGCGGAGTCAGCAAAAAATAATAAATAATAATAAATTGAGTAAATAAATAAATTAAATGCATGAATGAATAAAATTACTGAACAGTAATTTTACTGAATTGCATGAATTACTGAACAGTAACAGTAAAACAATCAACACATCCTTAAGGTTATGATGGAAGAGGTGGTATGTGTATGAGGAAGAACTCTGTAACAACTAGATTTGTCCTAAAGGGAATGAGTTGGTCTAGACATAGGAATGGGGAACCTGTGGCCTTAAGGCCACATTTGGCCCTCTTGGTCCTTAAATGTGGCCCTTTGGCTGAATCCGAACTTCATAGAACAAATCCCCTTAATAAAAGGATTTGTTCTGCAAAACTTGGACTCAGTCAAAAGACCACACCCAAAGACCTAGAAGGCCACATGTGGCCTCAAGACCACAGGTTTCACACCCCAAAAAGTAATTGAGTTCCTGCAATGTCCGCTGCTGCAGGAATTATCAGTTGTTGCTCGTTCTATTTAAATGAAAGGGAAGATGTAGTGAGAGACTTAGAGTGGAGCGGTGAATTGTAGTGTCCCCTTGGCATCTAAATAAGGCTTTTAGTTCAAGTACAAATTGAGTGAAGCATAGATCCAGCAGCTAGTGAATTGCAGAATATATACCCTAATTTCCTGGTCTTAATCCTTTTCTTTCAATAATTTATGACTCTCTACATTATTTACTGATTGGTAAACTTACTCTGCTGGCCTGATAGACAGTAGGTCACAGTGGTAACAAAGCTAGATGTGGAGTCAGAGTATCAAAATTTAAATCTTATTTCTACTTAGAAGCTGTATGATTTTCAGAGTCACTTAACATTTGTGGTCTTCAGTTTCCTTAAGTATAAAATGAAGGTGTTGGATCAGATGGGTTCTTAGATTCCTTCTAGTTCTAATCCATGATCATATGATAAATCCTTCCCCGCTCCTCCTTTTCTTTCCCTCTCCTTTTCCTTTTTTCTTTCTCTCTGCCCCCTTTTCCTTCTCCCTCCTTTCTTCCCTCTTCCCTCTCTCTTTCCCCCTCCTCCTCCTCCTCCTCACCCTCTTCTCTCAGATGCTTGTATATCTTTCTCATTTTTGTAACCTTGTAACTCAGTGTATTGCCAAGTTTCTTGCCTCAAGCCTATTCTACTGTTGGCAGAGACTCTTTTCCCTACCCTGATGCCATCTGAAATCACTTCTCAACCAGTGGAGGGCAGTTTTGTTTCTTATTGTGACCAGATATAACACTAAGAGTGTTTAACCAGAGGCTGGGTGATTACGTTTTAGAGATTTTGTGGCCATACTAGGTCAGGGCTGTAGAATTTGTTTCAGAACTAGAAACTCATTTACTTAGGGGCCAAATGAATTTTTTTTAAACTTTTAAGGGAATAAGGGTTGGGGAGAAGTCTGTTACAGCGTGTTACTAATGTACTACCCCTGTCACATGAATTTATTACTCAAAAGACTTTAGTGGCCTTCCATGGCCTTTCAAATAAGGTATAAATTCTTGATTTTGGCATTTTATGGCTTCCATAATCTGATTCCAATCTACCTTTCTAGCCTGATTATTTCCAACCTCAGTTTAGGACCAAAATGAGGGTCCCTGAGGATCCCCAGAAGGGTTTTGAAAAAGATAACTTGGTGTGGTGGTAAGAGCACTGGAATTGTGTCAGAACACTTACATTGGAATCCTGGTTCTGCCATTTACCTATTTATAAATGTCTGACTAATCGATTCAGGTTGAGCTACTTATTTCCCTTCCCTACTTCTCGCTGTCTTCATTTGTAAAATTAGAAGGTTGAACTAATTAGTTTCTAAGGTCTCTTCCAGCTCTAACACACTGCCATTATATTATTCCTGTAGAAGGTCTTGGAGAGGATGTTAAGCACATGGGCCATACACAGGTCAGCGAGAAGCCCTGGTGGCTCATGACACATTCCTATTTCACTATCATAATGCTCTCCTCTGTCCAAACTCAGAAGTTGTGCTGAGAAGTCCAAGAAATCCCTCAGCAAGGGCCCCAGCATGCAGGCTTTTGGTATATGTTGTCTCCCTTCTGACACATATCCTGGCCCAGATAACTACTATTGTCTCTACCAAGTAGAATGGGAGGATGCCATGGAGTTCTTTTTTAATGATCATGATATTAAAAGATTAACTTTTATAAGGCAGAAAAATAAAAATAAACTTTGGTAGTTTAAAACCAGGTTACTCTGAAATCCCAAGCATCCCAGTGCAATCACTGAGCTCCATTTTAGCCTAGTCCTTTAGCATTTATTGGGTTTTGAACCAGATACCTGTAAGAGTACCTTCCAACTCTTAACATTCCATGATTCCTTAAGGAAATACTGCAAAAGGGGTAAATTGAGATAAACTCTCCATTTTGTTAATTTTTTCCATAGTCTCATAGATCTAGAACCAGAAGACACTTCAGAGGCCATCTAGCCTGACTCTTTCATTTCACAGATGAGGAAACTGAGTCCTAAAAAAGGTTGTGGCTGGTACAAGATCATACAAGCAATTAGTGTCAGGAATGGTTTTGAACCCAGGTCCTCTGAATTTAGAGCCAGTTCCCTTAATGCTGCCTCAAAGTCTGACTTCTATGGGATCTTACCTTATTATTTAACCTTTTCATGAGTGTATGTCTTTCTGAGCTTCCCGCCCCCCACACCAAAAAAAGGATTTTATATTCCTTAATGCCCTCATTGGATTTCTTCAAACAGGAGCTAGAATGATCAATTGTCAGGTAGGTCAAAGTGGAGATTCTTGGGAAGGTGTTGTTGTTCATTGTTTGTACTTGAATAAAACCAGTGACATGATGTTGGGGTCAAAGTACAGTGTTTCCGATGGTAGCTGATCTGACCAATATGAGCTCAGAAGGCTCTATCACAGGTTGGGAACAAATAGTCTATTCTAACATTTGGTATGGAAGCGTCTCTAAATTTGTACATCTCGTATTTCCTTTGTCCTACTGTGATTCTGCTTTGCTCATGGAGCACAGGGCCTTCTTTGATGCAGGTATGCCACTCTGGGTGGTCCTGTGCCAACATCAACCATGTCTTATAAGTGATTCTAAAGTTGTTCAGAGAGACCTTGAGAATGTCCTTGTATTGCTTCTTTTGGCCTTTGAGGGAGCACTTGCCTTGTATGAGTTCTCCATAAAAAATGTCTTATAGGTAAATGTATATTTGGCACTTGGGCTATGTGGCCAGACCATCAGAATTGCACTCTCTGCAGTAGAGGTTGAATGCTTGGAAGTTCAGCTTGAGAGAGGATCTCAGTTTCTGGTACTTAACTTGCCAGGTGATGTTTAGACTCTTCCTAAGACAATTCAACTGGAAGCAGTTCAGTTTTTTGGCATGGCGCTGGTAAACAGTCCAGGTTTTACAGGCATACAGCAATGAGGTCAGCACCACAGCTTTGCAGACTTTCAGTTTGGGCTGCAGCCTAATACTTCTACACTTTCTTCTGGAGCCTCCCAAATGCTTAGGCCGCTCTAGCAATGCATGAGACAACCTTATCATCTATGTTTACATCCCTGGAAAGTATACTGCCAACGTAAGTGAACTAATCCATAGCATTCAAAATTTCTCCATTTGCTGTAACCAACTAAATATGTAATGAATGAAACTGACCAAACATCTTCTGGGTAGGAATTCTAGGTCTGTCTTGAGTTTTCTGGCCCCACTACCACGCATGAATCATAACTCCAGCAATGCTAGCTATTACTTTGAAAGTCAGGAGTAGAGGTTTTTTGATAGGAAGATATCTTATTTTTTTTGTACTGTACTGTCCTAGCTAAGGAGGTCTACATTTGTCTTCACTCATAATGCCTGTCCCAGTATGCACTAGACCATGGCTGAGTATTATGTTTGGTAAACTTCCTTATGTCTTAGAGGTACTCTGGTAAACTGAAAATAACATGGATTCTAGAATCAAAGTACCTGCATTTAAATTCCTTTTATGGTGTTAACTCACTATGGGAATTTGGGCAAATTACTTAACTTACCTGAATTTAGGTGTCCTCATCTGTAAAATTAAGGGGTTGGACAAGATGGCCTTTGAGTTCCTTCCCTTCCAGCTCCACATTTTCTCTCATCAGAGACTGATATTAAAGTGGCAATAGGTCTTGTTCTTAGTTATTGCTGGTTTATTTTATTCTCTTGCTCTCATATTTTTAACTCTTATTTAACTCATATTATTTAACTCTTCCATGAGTATGTGTCTTGTTTCCACAGAGGAGTTGCACATCTCCAATGACCTATTGAATCTTTCAAACTGGATGTTCCATATGCATCTCAAACCCAAGGAGATGGAATGAGAAACACCAAAGAGGCCAGTTTGGCTTGACCACAAAGTGTGGAGACAGGAGTAAAATACAATAACATTTTACAAAAATAGCTTCAGACCAAGTTGTGAAAGATTTTGAAACCTAAGTAGTGTATTTCATTCTGGACCCAGGGCAAGTCACTTAACCTTTTTGCCTCAGTTTTTTTTCCAAATCTTAAGAATGGGATAATGATGGCAGCTCCTCCTAGGATTATTTTGAGGATACATTTTTTCCATTTATTTACTCTCATTACAATAGAGATAATATGAGTACAAACATCAGCTTTTCTGCAAAAAATAGACAGAGGAGACGAAATGTGGCACAGTGGAAAAATCAATGGATTTGCAAACCAAAATACCTAGGTCCAAAACTTAGCACATACATTTACTGCTGGTGTAACCTTGGGGCGAGTTGCTTACCCTTTCCTGGAATCAGTTTTCTATCTGTAAAATAAGGGCTGAGAGTAGATGGTTTTTAAATCTATGATGTTTTGATTTCCTGTTCCCCCTTGTCTTTCGTTGTTTGCTGATTCTTATTGAAGAAACTTTCCGCAGGGAAAGTCAAGGTGTTTCTTATAGCCGCAGAGAAACACAGGTCTGGAGTACCCTCCCCATACTCTAATCTTCTCCTCTCTTCATTCCCTGCCTCCATCCCTCCTCAGTTTGGCAACAGGTCAGGCCTTGTGTCCTTGAAGTAAAGACTGTGTCTCTAACAAAAATAAATCTCACTTTTGTTTATTCCACTTGGAGTTTCATGCCCATCCAAGACAGCTGCTGTACATTTGTTGGGAATTAAAGCTTTTCAAGGAGAGAGCTGCCAATTAATTTAAAAATCTTCATTCTGAATAAAACTCAGTTCATTCTGATGACACACAGCTCAGCACATGGAATGGAGCTGGATGCCTGGTACTCAGCAAAGCATGTTGCTTGCAAGGTTGAGCCAAACCCCACTGGTGGTGGTGGTGGGAAGAGGGGGGCAAAAGTGATCAGACATCAACAAAACACTATGGGCTAATAAGCCCTGGGTTGGATGTAGGGACAGCAAAGTGGCATCAAGTTGAGGCAGCTTATGGTCTTCTCAAAAGAGAAAATGATGCAGAATGAAGCGCACAGAAATAGGAGAACCATTTATACAGTAATAACAACACTGTGAAAATAAACAATTTTAGAAGACTTAAGAAATCTGATCAACGCAATGGTCAACCATGATTACAGTGCCATTCACCTACTAACCAAGTGCTGATGGACTAAAATGGAGAATGAAACACACATTTTTGGACATGGCCAGTATTGGAATTTGTTTTGCTTGACTAAGCTTATTTGTTACAAGGGTTTCTTTTTACTTTTCTTTTTCCTTTTTTTTTTTTTTAGTGGAGAGTGGGTGTGGTGGGTGGGAGGGAAAATAAATAATTGTTAATTGAAGAACTTGAAATTTTAATTTAAAAAAGAGAACCAAATATTCTTTGAGTAGCAAGAAGATATTGCAAAAAGTTTTTTCCCCTGGAGGCATTCTATGCTACATGGGCAGAGTGGTCTGCTCTCATAGTTTGTTTTCTGGATAGATATTGAACATTGGCATAATTCAGTTATACTCAAACTGAACTGGATCACAGGCTCAGAACCCTGGACTGCCAGGAATATCTGGGTACTGTCCAGTCTCAGGAACTGAACTCTTTGTTCTACCTGGAAACATTTCCAATGTTCCTATTTTATGGTGCAGTGAAAAGAACATTGGGTTTGGAGGCAGAGAAACTGGGTATGGATTAGAGTTTTTCTGTTCACAGGCTATGTGACCTTGCACAAATCTCTTCACTTCTCTTGAATTCAATAAGATGAAGAAGTTGGACACCATAGTTGGCACAATACATTCTCATCGGATTTGATAATTGCATGGTGTTCTTTAGGGCAACCTGCAATTATATATGTGTATACACACAGACACACACACACATATATACATATATATACACATGTATGTATATATATAATAGATATTGATGTTGATATAGATATATACACACAAAACTAAAACAAAACAGAAACTTAAGACCAATATTTATTTTATAGTGATATTATCATGCCAAAATACTCATAACCTCCAACTATATAGACTGAAAAGATTTCAATATCTAGATACCTAAAAGAAAGATCAAAATAACACAGGACAAAGTATGGCACATGCCGTCCCTGCTACCATGTCTGCTATTGGATTAATACTCAGAATGCTTGCTATTAGCCTACAGAGAACAAGTTTACGTCTTAAGACATTTGTTCAACTACAAAAAGCTATTGTTTTTATCCATCTGAACAACAGCTACAAAAAATTAAACATAAAATGAGGAGCAGCATAGCTGATAAGAAGAAGAAAATCTGAAGTCAGAGGGCTTGGATTTAAATCTTGCTTCTGCAACTTACTCCCTAAATGATCTTGGGCAAGCCACTTAGCCTTCGTGGGCCTTAGTTTCTTTATTTGTAAAACAGTGTTATTGGACCAGATGGCATTAGATGTGACTTTTAGCTTATGAGGTATGATCTTATGATATTTGTCTTAGGATGATTTCTACCCAAATTCCGGTGGGGGAAAAGATGAAAATAATAAGATAATATTAATAATTTGAGATATTTTATGTTTACAAAGTACATACATTATTTCATTTGTGCTCTGTAACAATCCGGTCAGGTAGATGTTATAAGAGAAAAATTTTCCCCTCAATTTTACTGAGGAGAAATCAGAAACTCAGAGAGTCCATGGTCAGACAGCACATAAAGGTCACTGGCAGGATTGAACTTCTGTTGTCTTCATTTCAAATGACATTTCTAAGCTTGGTAGTCAGCTTGACGTAGGGGAAAGTCACTGGTGTAGGAACGAAGGAAGCCTGGCTTACCACTTCAGGCTGTGTCACTAACTAGTTCTGCGGCCTTCTTTAAATCACTTCACTTTGTTAATTAAAATGTTATAATCCTGTGAATGAGATAGCCTTCATAGCTGTGCCCTCGGATAAACATAATAATATAAGGCTATTGATGAAAGTAATAGCATCCATGAGATTTCAGTATCAACCAGTGAAACAAGCAGTCATGGATAGAAGAGGAAGGGTCTATAATTTTAATCAACCTTTTCCCATCATATAATAACAATGAAATGCAAACCTGAAAAAAAAATTCCTTTTTCTTCAGACCAACTGTAAGCTATCTTTGTCTTCTAGTTGTTCTAATGTGAGGGCTGCAGGGCCAATCCCGGGAAAAATTATAAAGTAGACATAGTTTGTATTTAATACATCTACAACTTCTCTTTTTATGTTCTTCCCCCCTCCCCTTTATTAAGGTCTCTACCTACCAGAAGTTCTCAGAACCATTTCTTCCTGTAATGGAGGGAAGTGGATTTGAGCCATTAATTTGTAGAATTATTACTGGCTGAATATATTTCCCTTCCTAGGGATATCTTCATTCAAAACAAACCAAACCAAAACAAACAAACAGCTATAGGACCATTTTTCTATGGATGGACGAATGAATTAAAAACAATTAAAGGCTTTTTGCTTGACAGATTTTGGGGATAGAAACATAAAAGAGAGATATCTCTTGCCCTTAAGGAGTTTACACTCTAATAAAAGAAAGTAGAATATTTAGGGAAGTTGTGACCAACGAAGAATGACAAAAATAATAATTGATATTTGATATAAATAATGGGATATTAAAATCCTTTTGTTTTCTATCTAGTAAATCTACTTACAGAAAGAGATAAAGTAACTATTCAATTAGAGAAGGCATTTGCTCTGGAACAAATGAAATAACACACATAAAACACTTTGCAAACCTTAAAATACTATGTCGATGACAATATTGTTGTTTTTATTCTTGTTGTTCTCTCCTTTTCAGTAATTTGACTTAAGAAGGTTCTAGACAGCTGTCTGAGGCTTTAACGCACATGTCATTGCTACAGAAACAGAATAAAAGTCATCAATACTGAATCCACGTATGACTGCTTAGAATCTGCCTCGCCATGTGCAAATATCTGTGGAAAGGGAGAGGGAGGTGGACCTCTGGAGCCTAGGTGTCCTTAAACAAAATTACTCACCATTTGAGAATATTATTTTAGCTCTAAAAGTGAGCTAGGAGTATTTTTTAAATTTTAATTTAAAAAAATGTGAGTTCTGAATTTTCTACCTCCCTCCCATCCCTTCTGCACCTATTGAGAAGGCTATGATAAAACACTACTTAGTAAGGTATATAATTTATTTTTAAAGAGATAAAAGTTGTATCTCCATGCATATCCAGGAAGTTTGCTCAATCATCTTATCTAATCTTTGGTGGGGGTTAGGAGCCTGGAGGAAGGCAACCAGACAACTCATTTGATTAACTGGATCATCCAGTTCAGCAAAAATGATTGAAATAATTGTGTAATAAGATATGATTATCCTGAAGCATTTTTGGAAACTTGGAGAATTGCTTGATTACCTACCAAGTGTCTTTTATAGACCCATCATTGTATAAGGCACTGGTAAGACACACAGAGAAGAAATGTCATTTGTGGTCCTTGTCCTCCAGTAGCTTATTCATTTGCAGAGATCAAGCCTAACACATAGACCAACCAGAGAAAAAGAAAAAGTAACATATATTCATATATTCCTTGTGAAAATGAGCTAGTAGAAAAGAGGCAATACAAAACATTTTATCAGTTGGCTACTATTAGCAAGTTAGGTCAGTGAGCAATCATTTATTAAATATTTACTATATGACAAGCACTGCATGGCCAACTACTGACCCTAACAGATGTGACTATAGTTTCTTATATATCTTAGTTTTAGTATGAATTTTCCATGTTTTCTTACAGCAAGATTATGGGTACTATGCTGATGATTTGTAAGTATGCCATTATTTTAAAATATGAATATATTTCCAAGAATAATTGAAATGTTTGTTTGGAATAGAAGTACCAAATTTTCTCTGAAGAAAGCTGATATTTTATATAAATAAAGGGACATTAAAACCTTTTTTTTGGTATAGAGTAAATCCAGTTATGGAAAAGGATAAATTAATGATTGTATTAGAGAAGAAAGTGCCTAGAAAAAGTTGTTTTTTTTTAAGTGTTGAAAAAAGATGCTTGCTCCAGGAAAAAGTCCATGTGGGGAAAACATGGCATTACTTTATTGGTATATCCTGTTTCCCAGATTCCTTTAAGATAGAATCAAAACCAAAATATATCTTTGTTGTGCCTACAGAACACCTGTCAATATTAACACTTCCCTTAGGACCTAGCCAGTTCCAATAATCTTGAAATGCAGGAGGGAAAGGGGAAGAGAAGGGGAAGATGAGGAACTTGAGATGGTTATGGGAACTGTGGGAAGCGTTAGATCATCTGATACTGAAAGGAAAGAGAAGAACCAGAGAACATACTCAGGAAGAGTCCTTTGCCATTTCTAACTGCACGTGAAGATTAGAAATACTAGATCCAGCTACAATAGGAAGAAAAATCACAATGAAAATCCGCTGCTCTATTAAAAACACCCTTGGTTCAGGATAACTATGTGCACAGTAACAGCAATAGTGCAACAATGACCAACTGTGAAAGACTTAGCTGCTTTGATCAATGATCCAAGAGAATTCCAAAGGACTCATTATGAAAAATGCTAGTGACCTCCAGAAAGAGAACTGAGGAACGCTGAGTGCAGATTGAAAAGTAATTTTTTTCACTTCTTTATTTTTCTTGCTTTTTTTGGCAACATGGCTAATATGGAAGTATGTTCCGCATGATTTCATGTGTATAATTAATATCATATTGGTTGTCTTCTCAATGGAGGGGAAAGGATTGGAGGAAGGGACAAAATTCAGAACTCAAAATTTTTTTTAAAAAGTTAAAAACTAATAAATGACACATTTATTTAAAAATATACTGCCGGCTCACCTTCAGGGCTAAAACAATATCCTTAAAAGATGAATAATCTCATTTAAGGACACTCAGGCCCCAGAGGTCCTGCTCCCCATCCTTTCCACGGATATTTGCAGGTAGAGAGGCAGATTCTAAACAGTCACCTAAGGATTCAGTATTGATGATTTTCACTCTGTTTCTGTAGTAACAGCCCATGCATTAATGCCTCAGAATGCTGCCTGGAACCTTCTTAAGTAAAATGAGTGGAGAGGGGGTAATGAAAATAACAATGACATTAATACAGTGCTTTAAAATTTGCAAAGCATTTTACATGTTATCTTATCTGTTCTGGAGTTGATTCCTTCTCTAATAACTAAACTTGTTCTATATCAAACAAAGGGGTTTTAATATCCCCTTATTTATATCAAATATCCATTTTAAAGAGTAAGTTGCATACTTCTATCTCAAACAACTGTGTCAGGTAGGTGCTATTATTATCTTTGATTTGCAGATGAAGAAACTGAGTCTCAGAGAGGTTATGTGATTTGCCTAGAATCGTCAGAGATGATATTTAAACTCAGTTTTTCTGACTCCAAGTAAAGTGTTCTTACCCACTGTGCCACTTAGATATATCAAGAGTCCAATGTCTCTAAGAATTTCTATATTCACTGGATGGGCTAGTTAAACTTCCAATCTTTACTGGAGTAGTTACCACAAAAATAATAAACAATTATAACCCTTGTTGGCTGGCTTAATGTTGCATGGCAGTACCAATGGCAGTGACATCAATACTTAGGGTAACCACCATGAGTTCATCATCTAATGCATATGGGAACTCACTGCCCCCATAAATGTCAGAACCCATCAGTTCCTTTATTCTTTATTATTCTTGTCTGTGTATTTTCACTAATTCTACAAGGAGGTTCACTCCTCTGGACAGAGGTCTTCCTCTGCTGTGGGTCTTTTCACATTTCTTTGATACCATTTCAACAGTCAGACTGCCCATGCACTATTACCTGATTTTATTACACGAGTCTTTGATACTGTCTTTCATGCCACTTTTAGAATAAGAGATGTATAGCATCAGAGATTTCAAGTTGGAAGGGTTGTTAGGGCTCCTCTGATCTACTTTCCTCATTTTATAGATGAAGAAACTGAGGCCCAAAGAAAGAATTAATGAGATCTTCTAGCCTGATTCCAACTGGTCATCAAGTCCAACAGTTCATCCATTCTGGCCCTATTGCATCCTGCCTCTAAATGCTTTGTAACTATAATTTGTCTATAGGAATAGGCTACAATCTACCCAGACTGATCATGTATATTTTCATTGCCTTTGGAATTATCCAAAATTTTGATTCTTCAATTATCACAGTGTTACAATATTTGAAACCACAGAGCATCAAGGGGATAATATTAGTATTAAAAATATATGATTTGGGGAGCAGGACTGCTAAAATATTGTACAATTTGCCAAGGGGAATTCAGCTTAGCATTTGAGTCTTCAACTGTTGACAGGAATAACTCATACTTATACAGAATTTTAGGTTGTATAGCACCAAATAATTTCCTCTGAACTCTGTGAGAAAGTTAGTATGACTGTTATTACCATCCCCATTTTATAGGTGAGGAAAATGGGGCTCAGAGAAGTTAGGTGACTCAACCATGGTAACAGAGATTGGAAAAAGTTAGAGGAAGTTTGAAACCTTGGCGCCATCTTTGATCATTTCCTGTTTCTCATCCTCATAACTGACTTTTTGCCTTTATAGCTAATCTTCCATCTTCTCTTCATTCTCATGAGATAATCAGACTAATTCAGTCTCTTATCACAACTCATTTGAACTACTGCAATAAACTTTTTGTTGGACTCGACTTTCTAATCCTTACTAATCCATTCTCCACAGAATTCTCACATTGATAATCCCAAAGCACAAGTCTGACAGAGCCACTCCTCAAGAACCTTCAGTGGTACCCTTTTGTCACTAGAATAAAAAACGACCTCCTTTGCTTGATGTTTAAAGTTCTATCTTACCTTTCCAGGCCTTGAAGAAGTAACTGCACACAAATAAAATCATATATGTACACAGAAGAAGAGAATAGTCTCTTCACTCAAGGAGCTTATATACTATTGGAGAAGACAATATATACTTATATTAAATATACTTAGTTAGGGCGTTGGCAGTGTTTTGTGTAGTGAGTGGTTACCTGAACAAACATATGAACTTCTGTCTCTCATTGCTAATGTCTCGTTTCCTCACTCTCTCCATCTAGGTTCAAAAAACAGTCTACTAAGTGAATTGGCTCAGAGTACTACAATTTCAAAAATTCTCTAATTAACTTATTCTCACATCGGACAAATCTGAGGAATCTTAAATTTTGGATTAGTTTATAGCACACTGAGAGATTTGAACAAGAAATATTCTAAACGATCTTCTAATAGCAATGTCAAGTGACAAGGAAATGCAAATAAACCCTTAAAGGAACAGATTTTCATTTGGAGACTGTAATGACTATAGTCAAGAGATTGAATTTCTTTCATTTCATCTCCTACCCTTCTTCCTACTGATTGGTAAAGAAACACTAAGTAAAATAGTCAGTCCAGTAAGAACAAACTGAGAGTTTTACCTAAGCAATAAATCTGGAAAGAAGGGAGAAGAATAGAAGAACAGTGACACCCACTGCAGCTTTTTGGTCCTTATAGGTTTTCTGTTCCTGTTTACTTTCTGTGACTCACACAGTGAGTGAATCTTCCTGATTTCATGCACATTGAGCTATACCCAAAGATCTTAAGTCCACTTATTTTCCCTATTCTATATTTCAAGGGCTTTGCTCATTCCTCTGCTTTCATGACAGCTATTTAAGAGAAGCATGGGCTACCAGCATTAATAATCCTTCCCTTCTATTGCTCCACATATTTTCATTTTGTTTTTCCTAGGTCTCATCATGTGACTTCTCAGTAAAAGAAAAGTCAGAAGTCTTGAAAACTTGGGGATAATTCTGTAACTAGCATTCTAACTCCAAGAATATATGCTCTGTGTGTGTATGTATGTATGTGTGTGCGCGCGCACATGTGTGTTTGTGTTTATGAGTGTGTTTGTGTGTACACAGAGTAAATACAGGTAACTTTAGGAGTGACATTAGTACCTGTTTGGTGTCAAGATTGATTCTACTTAATAGGTATTATGTAAACTGAGAATTCAAGGAAGCTATAGATTCTAAGAGATGGGAAAAGAGAAAGGATTACTTTCCAAGCACTTGGGGGACAATCTGGTTAAAAACATAGGATGGGGACAAGGGTGAGAAACTGGTTTAATTAGAACATAGAATGCTCAAAGGGGAGTGATTTATAATAAGTCTAGAAAAATAAGTGGTGGGTTTGGAGGTGCTTAAGTGCCAAACAAAGGTGATTGTATTTGATCTTGGTGGCAGCAAGGAACCACTGAAGCTTATTGGATGGGTAATGACAATAAGAACTATTTCAGCAAGGTGTTTTGTAGATATAACATAAAGAATGGAAGGAAATCACATAGATGCCAGAAACAATTAATGAGATGGTAGTGAAGATACTGTCGTAGTGGAAGAAGCCCTGACTGGAAGGCAAGAGACCAGGGCTTTGGTTATGCCTCTGGGGTCTAATTTTGTCATTTATAAAGTGAATGATTTGGACTAAATATGTTCTCATTTATGAAGTAAATGATTTGGACTAAATATGTTCTCAAGTCTGTTCCAGTTATGACTTTTTATAATATAAGTGAGAAGTAAGAGTTTTCGGACAGAATTGAGAGAAGATTCCAACCTTGCCTAAACAATTGATGAGAGTTTTGGGACAGCATGCCCTATTCTAAAGAGATTATTACAGGAGCCCAGGGATTGTGTTTCTGAGATATATGCTGCGTGCTAACTGTAAGTAAACTATTTACAGGAACAACGCCACCAGCAACAAAAGGCACAAGAGAAGGAAGCTGGATGGTGCTATGCAAATCACCCATCCTATGGGAAAAAAAGGAACAACAAATTCAATGTCCACTTAATTTTCCCCTGTAGGGATAGTAGCAAATTAGAGATAAATACTGGTAGGAAAGGGAAGCAACTATTAGAACTCTAGGTGGACAAAAAATCCCATTCCCAATGTTCTGCATCTATATGTCAGGTGGATGTTGGACTACATGACCTCTGAGGTACAGCTCCAAGATTCCATGATTTGATATAAATCAGCTATTCCCTATCTCCTGGAACCACCTGTCAGGTTGAAATGTCTTTCTCTTGGTTGCTTGCACAAATTGTTGCTTGCCATTGAAATTGTTAAATTGAATTGCTGCTGTGTCTTGAAGTTTTAAGTATAGAGTTTTTGTCTGTAGATGATTTATGGATTCCTTTATTGGTGCTTTTTTCTGTATTTAGAAATTTGGGGCCATTTTTGTGTAATTGCCAGAATTATGATGTTAAAGTTTTTGGACATGCTATGTTTTCTGGGTGACTTAGGATACTTAAGTTGTACCTACCTCATGTTTTCAAGATCAATGGCTATTATTTGAATGCTGATTACTATCTTTTGAGTTTCTTTTTGCAATTCAGTATATTTATATTCCAAAGCTATTGTTCTCTCACTTATTTGAAGCCACCATGGGTTCATTCTAAAAAATTCTGCTTATCATTTATATTGTGTGAGTCATGAATTCTGAAATTAGTTTCTTTCTAATTTCTTCCCTTAAGTTTTCTCTTTGTTTAAATTTGTCTCTTGAACTATTCTAAAACATCTTATTATTGGTCTATTTTCTCAGGATTCTATTGGGTTCTGTGTTTCATTAAGAATTTAACTGACTTTGTCTTATAACATTTGTTAAGAGTAGGTAATAAACATTTAAATGTCTTGGAACTCATCCTCCCTTCTAACTTTAGTATCCTCTCTGTTGATTCATCTATTTGCCCTGGTTGAATTGTTTTTCTCTCAAATCCTCTTACGTATTTAGTGTTGTACTCTTGGACTCAGAAAATCATGCTGTGGTTTGTGAAGAAAGGCTGCCTATGGGCAGCTTTTCTCCTCTAAGAGACAGTGTATGCACTGCCAAATAGAAACAGAGAGAAGAGATACTATCCTTGATACATAAAATAATGATATAAAAATGCAGCAAGCCCCCACAAATCCAACAACACACCCACACACACACTATTGAGGAGAAATAAACTTTTAAAAGAGTGACTTAGTTTCCATTGAACATTGCTTCAGTTTGTTAGAATGCACTCAGTATTATGTTCATAGTATTCAATAAGCATCTCTACATATCAGGGGAAGGAAGCAGTAGATTTTAGTGGAATACTACCACGTTTAGATTCAGGGGGTCCATGTTCAAATCTTGGCTCCGTTGCTTACTAATTGTGTGAACGTGGATAAGTAACCTCTGTAGGCCTCAATTTCTTCCACTTTTCTAGTTCTGCATTCCATGACCTCTGAAGAGGCTGACCCTTACTGTACTCAAGGGCAAAATAATAAATATATAGGTATATAGGATGATTTGAATTACACCTGAAGAGGCTGCCTTGTCCTAAACCATCTCATTCATATTAGGCATCAAGGTGTGAAGTTGAGATATTACCAAGGAAAAGTAACAGTAAACCATCATCAACCTTTAAAATCTTACGTTTTTTTGACCTAGACTTGTGTGTGATTTCACTGATATGGGCAACACTAAATGAGGAACCTCTTCTACCAGTTCAGATTGGCACTTATTCTGCAGTACAGTCTTAAAGAGTTGTCAGAAACTAATTAGATATTCAATGACTTGTCCAGTGCCCAATACCAGGAGGTGTCAGAGGGCAGGACTTGAATCCAGATGTTCTTGGCTCTGAGGCCAGCTTTCAGTCCACTATATAACCCTGCCTCTCCTCTCTCCCCCATACCATAATAGTAACAATACCATATAAGTATACTACTTTGCAGAATCTAAAGTGTTACTAGATTTTAGAAAGGTCTAATGACTTGTCCTAATTAGCTGTTCAGATTAACCACTATCGTTGAGAAAGATCCTGCAGGAGTGGGATTGGAGACACATACATTTGCATGGAAGAAAGAGGATCAGAATGAGATGGACAGGAAATCAGTGAATGCCATCAAGAAATAAACAGATACTTGGGTCATTATAAAGAAGAGATAGAAGGTGATGGAAAATGAAAGAAGGATCCTAATGAGGATGGGAATACAGGGAGGAGGATAAGGGAGCATGGGTACCAATATCACCTACATCACCTACTTTGCAGTTTGGTCTAGGTCTAGTCCTGAAAGTAACCCCTCAGGAATGAACTCCACCAGTGTTATTCAGTCTCCACAAAGAAGCAAAATTGTTTGGAGATCTTTGTCTTGTAGGTAACCTTCCAAAACAGACAGGTACATAGCTCATATATTCTTCCATGGAGAAGGTCTACTTCCTTTTGATCATATAGGATTGTGTTCATCATTATAATTGATTGGATCTTCTCGCATGACAAAATAAAATAACTTCATATGATCATTGGATGTAAATCTTTTGGATTAGTAGAATCCGGCCATTTAAAAATATTAAAAGGAGGAATAAAACTTCATAGAGCGCTTGGTTTCATATGTTAGATGGAAAACAGCTGTGATGAAGCCCCCTCCTATTCTTTCCCTTCTCCTCCCTCTTTTTGTCTTCCAGACTCTCCTCAGTTCATATATCTGCCAGCTTACTAAGGGAGAAAAGCATTTAGTACACATTGGAGTAAATATAGAGGAAATCATCTATGTTACTTCAGCATGGCTAATAACTTTTTGGGAGTCAGGAGAAGAAAATTCGGACATGTGATTTCATTGCTGAAGGGAACTCCCACAGAGAGATTTCTCTCTATCAACAAAGAGTGGGTCTTCATTTAAACATCTTAGAAAGCTGCCTGGGAATAGTGTCACCTAGCTAACAAAAGTCTGAGGTGAATTTCAAGGCCAGGTCTTCCTGACTCCAAATCCAACACTTTATCTATAATCCCATGTCAAAAAAGGCCCATTCCTCAAAGGAAAATCTTCTGGAAATGTGTCTCTTCACATTTGGCTGGTATGATCCTCATTCAACAGAAACAGTACAGAGTTAGGCTTGGAACTTAAAACTTTTCCAGTTTAGTAGCACCACTAGTATTCTGAAAAGTACAGCTCAGGTACTACCTCCTCATGTCCCCATGCTCAGGCTGTAGAAATTAATTTCCATTATTTTTCATAGACTTCTATTAGATTTTACATTATTTTTATTTAATTCCTCAGTCAGTCAAGGACCATTAAGAACTTACAAAATTCTACGTATATTTGTTTTCTACCTCCCTTAACTTTGCCCCCGATGAGGGCAAGGAGTGTTTTGCTTGTGTTTTTCCATCCTCAGCATCTAGCATAATATCTTGTACATAATAGGGACTTAATTACTACCTACTAAATTGAATTGCTGAATCAGTAGGCTCTTCCAATTCTTTTTCCCTGCCGGCATAGCCTTTGAGAACTTTGGATTAAATAGGGTAGTTGCACTAAGGGTGGCACCAATATAGTGAATCTCTGAGAATGGGGAGCCACCAGGCTGCCTAAGAAAGGTCAAACTGATTTAGGTCAAAAACAGAAGAGGTCAAATCTTTTATGGCAATTGATGGCTGAGCGGCTTCTGGGTTTCTAGCCTGGGCAATATAGGTCCACCACATCTTAAAAATAAATAAATATAGAAACAAAGCAACAAATAGATGAATGAGTGCTTAAATGAATGAATGAATAAACAAATAAAAAGGTAAATCAAAAGAAAAAACTTTGGATCACCTACACACCATGATGAGGAATTGGACAAAGGACTTCAACTGAAATTTGGTAAAACTACAAAGGGGTAATTTTGTTAGGTTTTCCTATTTCCCTGGTATGTAGTATATAGCAGAGGGGTCAAATATGTGATCTATGGTGTGGCTTGAGCCAGGTTAAAATGTAACTGGAAAATATTTAACAAAATAAATAAAAATGTAATAAAACATAGATAACACCACGCTCAAAGGGTACAGTTTAGCAGCTGCGCTTTCTTTTTGAGTTTGATATCACTGGTATATAGTGCTACCAAGCATCACTACATCAATATTTGAAAAATCCACAATTTTTTCAATATAGACATATCCTTCCCTGACCTAGATGACTTAGTTGATAGTTTTGAAAAGTTGCTTTGGACAAAAGGATCAATGATTTAGAACTGAAAGGGACATTAAAAACCATCAAGCCCAAATCTCATGTTTAGAAGATGACACAACTGAAGCGTCAAGAGGCTGAACGACTTCCCAAAGGTCAGACAATAAAAAAAGTCTGAAGCAAGATTCGAATACAAGCCATCTTGACTGCAAGTCAAATTCCCTATCCATTCCAACAATTTTCCTTTCTGGGTCTAACTTGGTGGCGAGACTCTTCTCTCTTACCTAGGCTGGTATATGGATGACAGAGACAGGATTCATTTTTAAACCTATACCTGAGAATTGGTAGGACCTGCCAGAGCCTTGATCCATTGGCGTAGCCTTTGAGAACTTAACATCACTTTTATGCCATGTCAAAGAATTGGTAGAACACTTTAATGGAGTCTTTCTATCATTGACAGTAGGAGAAAAGGTGATGAAGTAGCCATTAGTGGTGGTAGGAGGGGTTTAGACCATTGCTCAATTCGTAGAGAATTCTCTCCTCCAATTACATTGCATTGTACATAAGTTGCTTTGACAAATTTAGTAAGAGAAATGGTTGAATTTGATTAGCAACCTTTTGCATCAGACTAGCCAATGCGAAATAGCAATTTGGCCTGAATTTCTTGGTTGTAACCACTTTAGAACGTGTTTATGAGAGGCCAAAATGATTTTCTTCGGTTGCTATTTCAGTATGAAAGGAGAATGGACAAATTTTGGGTGAAAAGCCAAAACTGTCAGTCAATTCAGCTGATTGAGGGTCTCGTATAGTTGCCTCTGATTTCAACCTTGACCAAATTGGGGAAGTCCCTGATTCAGTTTAGATAATGTCTCCCCTGTAGCTGCTCCCTGATTAATTCATGACTGCTACTAATTGAAGGTCAATAAACAGCTGCAGGTTCCTTTTCCTTATGTTCTTCCCCCTTCCTTGTGCATTTATTGGAATTGGAGTGCAGAGGAATCATTCATACCACACCAAGACTCAGCCTCAGTAGCCATTTTGACATTTGCTTGTAGTGTTTTCAGTCTATGTTTACAAGAAAGGAGCTGACTCAAAAAATGCTTTATTTAAACTTTCAATGTTTCCAGGGACAAATAAGTCCAGGCAGCGAATAAGGAGTGGAGTCTAAGACGACAGCCTGCCCTGAGACATGTTGAATCCTTACAATGCAGAGGTTTGTGTTCAAGCGGTCATCAATCCACTGTCCATGGCCCAATCAAAGGCAGGATGACCCAAGGAAGCTATAAACAAGATTCCTATGCTTGATGACAATTGATCTCTGAGGCCTTTTGCAACTCTAATATTCTATGACTCGGCAATTCTCCCTAGAGCTGTCCCAGTGCCTTTCCTATACCAAAAGATTAGTTTTCGCTGATTGCTTTGTACCTTATACTTGGTGTGAGGCAAGGGATTCGCTTCCCCTCTCCATTTTTTCCATTGTATGTACATTGCACAGCCTGTCACCAGTACTTGGAGAGGGAGCATGCTAGAGTGCACAGAATGTTAGGTTTAGAGTCTGGAATACCTGGGTCAAATTTTGCCTCGGACATTTACTATACCTGTGGGCAAGTTACTTACCCTTTCTGAGGCTCACTTTCCCAAACTGTAAAATAGAGATGATCATGGACCTATTTTGAGATTTGAATATGATTTCAAACATATACACCTACAAATACCTTGCAAAATTTAAAATATTATGTCAACTGCTCTGTCAATCAACAAATAAGTGCTTATTAAGTAATCACCATGTTCCAGGCACTGTCAATAAATGATGGTTACCATTATTGTTCTCTCTCAAGCTATCTATTTGCAATCATTTCATGGCTGCTATAAAATAGATTTTAAGAATCATTTCTCACATGCTACCCTAGGGGCATAGAGTGGGAAATCTCAGTGATACTGACTTGATGTCCAAGGCAAAGGGCTTAAAAACTGGAATCTTTAAGCTTTCACTTGTTGGGAAGTTCCATTTCTTCCAGGTCGCCTGCACCTTGAGCAATGTAATGCTGTTGCTTTTCTCCAGGTTTTCAGCAAAACTGGCCGCTGGGTTTAGCCTTAAACCAGACTTATGAAGTACAGTAAATTCTCTAATGACCTATTTATTTCACATTTGGAACCATCTGTTTGATATTACTTTTCCATCTTTTGCAGAGACAAGAAAAGCCAGGCACAATCAAAGAAATCAGTTCACCTAGAGAAACTGACGTAGCCAAAGCATCCCCTCGGGTTCTTCAGCAAGGGTTAGGTAGTGCATTTCCTTTGTATGATTATCCCTGTGTTTTGTACAATGATGTGCTCCCAGATAATAAGGGGGCAGGATAGATTTTATTTAACAAAATCCCACACTGGCTTTTCAATTATTAACATCTGGGACATCATCAAGAACTTTGGGGTGCTGTTGATGGGGAATGAGGGCATTGGTCAGAGCCACTGGATTTGTCTACCCTCATAGTGAGCTGACTTGGCCCAGTTAGCCTAGGTGGAGGCCCTGGGACATTCCCACAATATGGGGGTTGGGGTAGGAATTAGGGTTGGAATAGGAAAACAGATTTGGCAGGTGGTAATTGTTATTCAGAAGTACGACTGAGGTACAAGGGGCTGGAAAACATGTCTTGTAGTTGATGACAATTGCAGGGCTTTGATTAATGTTTGGTAAGGAAATTGTAGGCCAAGGCAAGGGGCTTCTGAATCAGGAGGAGGAAAGGTCAGGGTCCAGGTAGTGATGCTGAGTGCCTCTCTGAGGCAAATGCATTGAATAAACAGTACAGGAGCAGACAGGGATGCAGACACTGAACTGGGTTAGGATCAGGTGGCTGGAAGGTAGACATTACCCACACCAGAGTCAGAGACGACAGTCCATGGAGGTTAAGTGACTGTGCTGATTGAGCTTTCTGGGGAAGCATTGTCTTAGAAGAGTAGTTCTTGGACTTTCAGAAAACCCTGGCCTTTAGCAGAGTGGCCCAATATTGCTTCAAAATCTGAGGGCACTGTATCACCCCCCCTCACCCCAAAGCCTGAGAGTTCAAGTAATCATTATTTAAAAAAAATATGAAAATACCCTCAGGTAAAATCAGTTCCCAACATAGTTAAAAACATTTCCCAGGAAGATAAAAACCTCTGGAAAGAATGGGAAAACCAAGGAAGTTCTCTGAGGTATCAAGAGTGCCTCACCATGTTCTTTGAGCTGACTGTCCTCCTTGCCTAAAGAGCCAAAAACCGGGTCCTAGATAAATCTTTTTTGGGTCAAAGTTAATTGAAAATTCCCACAGATTCTTTGCTCGAAGTAGTCTTAACTAGCATGGTGGGAGGCTGGGGGACTTTAGTCAACCCTCTCTAGCTCCACCAACATAGAAGTCAAGGAATTGAGGCTCTGCTACTATCATATCTTGTACTTCTTCACTTCAAGTCCTCTGAGTTGGGTGGGATGGTTAGGTATGGTTACCAGATAGAATGCCCCAAGGACCCCAGAGACAGGTCTCACATTGAGGACATAGAGCCTTTGTAATCCTATATCTCCAGAAGGGTCAGAAGATGGAGATAGGATCCTAATGATCTAAGATAGGAAATAACTAGTCAGAGTCAGAGGTATGTGAAAAACAGAGCTCTCATTTTATTGGTTTAATAAAAATACTTTTGGGCCTCAGAGGACTTTCACAACTCATGTTAGAAACTCATGCTGGAAATACCATTGTGGTTCATTCTCTTTACGGCTAGGCCAGGTCCCATCCTCTGCACTGAGCTGCTATTTTAATGATTTGTTGAGGTACAGGCTCCCAGTACAAACCTGCTCACCTGGGTCCCCTTATAGACAGGAGGGGAAGAACAGGCACAGGACAAACGATAGATGACTCCTGGCTGTGAATCATGGTTTTTACCTGTTAGGATTCTGTTTTGTACCGCATAACTTGTGCAAACTCTTAACAATGGGCATGCAGTTTAACTGGCATTTGAGCAGGCATCTGTTATAGAACACACTTCACAAAGATCTCTCCAAATGAATGAATGTCATTTCTAGTCCTCACTTCCTGATTCTGCCATGAATTGGAATTAGGACTGAGGCCCAAGCTACAGATTCCTGACCTTTCCTTGACTTGGTCTACAAGCTGAGAAAGTTAAACTCTTAACTCCTTACAGACCCATTTTTAGAAATAGGGGAAATAAAAGGAAAGGAATAAGCATTTATATAGCTCCTACTACATGCCTGACATGTGATAAGTATTTTTTTCACAAATATTACCTCTTTTGAATCTCGTAATAACACTGGGGAGTAGGTGCTATCATTATCTTCACTTTACAATTGAGGAAACTGAGGCAAACAAAAGCTAAATGACTTTTTCAGGATCACACAGCTAATGGGTATCTAAGTTCAGATTTGAACTGAGATCTTCCTGATTCCAGGCTTAGCATTCTTTCCATTATGCCACCAGTTGCCTCTATGGGAACATCTGTTATATCTGGGGAACTTCACAGGTCTACCCTTGGGACTAATTAGATTTGAGAAAATTTTCAAGGTCCAAATGCTCCTAAAGGCAATGAAGCCTGAGAGGCAGTTCAGGCATGTGTTAGATATCAGAATCACAAAATCTCAGAATTATAAAAGACTTTGGAGGTCATTTAGTCTTACCTGTGCCTTAACAGTCATCCTCTTTACAATCCTCCCAGATGAGTGATCACCCCACCTCTAAAAAAGGAGAATGCAATGGACCTGGAGTCAGAAAGTCCTGAGTTCAAATCTAGCCTCAAAACTCACTAGCTGTGTGACTCTGGTCAAGTAAGTTTTTTTTATCTGGAAAATGAGGATAATAATAACACCTACCTTCCAAGGTTATTGTGAGTATAAAATGTGCTAATATTTATGAAGCACTTTGCAAACATTAAAGTGCTATACAATGTTAGTTTTTACTAAGGTAGCTTATTCCACTTTTGGATAACTCTAAACATTAGAAAAAATTTTCCCTTCAAGCCTCAATGTGTCTCCCTACAACAGCACCCTTTATTTCTAGTTCTTCCTTCCATTGTTAAGCAGAATAAATATAATCATATTCTACGTGGTGACACCCAAGATAATTGAAGAAACGAACTTTCTCCAAACACCACCTAACATAATCAGCCTTCTCTGGGTTAAACATCTCTACTTTCTTCAACTTATTTACTACACGGCTTGATCTTTTCAATACTATCTATTCTCCTCTGCAAACATTCAGTGTATCCATGGTTCTTCTAAAATGAGACAGCTTGAAATTAACATAATATTCTAGATGTGTTTTAACTAAGACAGAGTACAACAGAATATTATTCACTCCACAGTCCTAGTCATAAATAATACTTCTTTTAAGGTAAACTTAGACTGAATATCAAAATTCCATTTGGGGGGTGTGGTGGGGAAAGGATACCATATCTGATCATTGACTTATATTGATTTTCATTGAGTTGATGGTGTACTAATATCCTCAGATTTTTTTTAGTTGAACTATGACCTATAGTCACATATCACACATCTTGTACTTGTAAACTAGATCTTTTGAACCCAAGTGTAAAACTTTACGTTTACTCCTATTACATTACAGATAATTAAATTTGATTCAAGGTTTTATCTTGGTAAAATCCCATTGGATTCTGATTCTGTCATCCTACATGTTAAGTATCATTACTCTCAATTTTATATCCTCTACACATTAGTTAATCTGACAACTGATACTATTGTCCATATCAATGAGGGAGAAAAAATGGTAAATGATATAAAGGCAAGAACTAATCTCTAAAGAGCTCCAGAAGAGATCTCCTTCCAAATTGACATTAGACTATTAATGAGTACTTTTTGAATCCAACCAACTCCAAATCCACCAATTTTACTAGTATCTACCTCAAATCTCTCATTCTGGTCAAGAAGTCACATGACTTTGTCAAATGTTTTAGTAAAATCTAGATAAAAGAATTCATAGCATTCCTTTGGTCTACCAAACTACTAACCCTGTCAGAAGAGCCAATGAAATTAGTTTGCCATGACTTATAATTGATGAAACCATGTAGGCCGTTGGGATCACTACTTCCTTTTCTAGGTCTTTAATAACAAAATCTAAAATTTAACTAGCAATTGAAATCATGTTCTCCAATCTATACTTTGCAAATTTTACTCTGTTCCTCTTTATATCCTTGATAGTACAGAGCAACTCCTATCTATGTATGGACCTTTCAGAAAGCCTAGCTTAGTATTTAGCACAAAGGTTTTTAATGAACATTCATTGAATGAATTGGTATTACATATAATTATTCCTGAGTCTCTCATGGTATACAGTTCTTGCATAGGGCCCAGGTGAGGAGCCAAATAATATGATTTAGGAAGAAAAATCAGTTTTGAAACATCGATGTATTGTCTCTAAGCAAACATTTCAATAGCCAAGCTAAAACTGGTAGCTCATGATATTATTAAAGCTTTTGCAGAATGTAGAATAATAGAATAAACAGGTACTGAACAGATGGGAAATTTACAATGAAGAGAAGAAGGGTGTATCTTCATATGCTGAGATGAAGCCTGGAGGGCTTTGTGGAATGACTTCACCTCATCTTTAGTGATCTCAGGTGGCTCAATATAAGCATAAAGGGCATGAGATTGGAACAAAGAAATGAGAAAGACATGGATAAAACACACTTGCATATGATTTTCCTTCTCTATAATTGAGTCTGCCCTTTTTGGCTCCCAGCAGTATTTTTTTTTGAAAAGAGATGGTACCCCTGTTCTTGCTTTGGAAGCACAAATGTTATTTGTAGTGTTTGGGTAGTACTTGGAAGGAGAGGTAGATGTACATGTCTCCTTCCTGTGATTCCCTATTGCTGACCAATTAAGATATCAATTTGGCATTCAAGGCTCCACCAGACACTGTACTGTTTCTAAAAAAGAATACTCCTTCCCTTTCAATGTCTTCCCCTGTTTCCAACCCCCCTCACCCTAGCACAAAAATATGTACTCATTGGCATTGTTCTCATTTAAGACCTAGTTCAGATGTCACTTTACCTAGATAAAGTGACCCATTATTCCTATGACATCTCAGGCTGCTCCTATGCATGAGAAACAGTAAAATAAAACCAAAAGAATGAAAAAAAATAGAAGATAATGTGAAGTCTCTCTCTCTCCCTCTCCATATTCCCTTCAACTACTCTAATACTGAGAAAGGTCTCATGAATTACAAATGTCATCTTTCCATGTAGGAATGTAAACAGTTGAACTTTAATAAATCCCTTACGATTTCTCTTTCTTGTTTACCTTTTCGTGCTTCTCTTGATTCTTGTATTTGAAAGTCAAATTTTCTATTCAGCTCTGGTTTTTTCATCAAGAATGTTTGAAAGTCCTCTATTTCATTGAATATCCTCCCTGAAGTATTATACTCAGTTTTGCTGGGTAGGTGATTCTTGGTTGCAATCCTAGCTCCTTTGACCTCCAGAATATCATATTCCAGGCCCTCTGATCCTTTAATGTAGAAGCTGCTAGATCTTCTGTTATCCTGATTGTGTTTCCACAATATTAAAATTGTTTCTTTCTTGCTGCATGCAATATTTTCTCCTTGACCTGGGAATACTGGAATTTGGCTACAATATTCCTAGGAGTTTTCCTTTTGGGATCTTTCTCAAGAGGTGATTGGTTAATTCTTTCAATTTCTATTTTACTCTCTGGTTCTAGAACTGGGCTGTCCAACCTTAGGTTTTTACTGAAATAATAGACAATATATTTTGATTTGCCATTTTAGTGAGAGCTCTGTGGTAGCTTGGCTTTATTTACTAAAACATTTATATAAATTTCTATGCTTGTAGGTGGGCCATATAAATTGCACTGCTGGCCCCATGTGGCTGCCTTTTGGACAGCCCTGTTCTAGAATATCAGAGCAGTTTTCCTTGATAATTTCTAGAAGATGATGTCTAGGCTCTTTTTTGATCATGGTTTTCAGGTAGTCCCATAATTTTAAAATTATCTCTCCTGGAGCTATTTTCCAGTTCAGTGGTTTTTCCAATGAGATATTTCACATTGTCTTCTATTTATTCATTCTTTTGGTTCTGTTTTATAATTTATTGATTTCTCATAAAGTCATAGCTTCCATTTGCTCCATTCTGATTTTTAAGGAATTATTTTCTTCAGTGAGCTTTTGAATCTCCTTTTCCATTTGGCCAGTTCTGCTTTTTAAGGCATTCTTCTCCTCATTGGCTTTTTGGAGCTCTTTTGCCATTTGGGTTAGTTTAATTTTTAAGGTGTTATTTTCTTCGGTATTTTTTTTGGGTCTCCTTTAGCAAGTCATTGACTCATTTTTCATGATCTCTTGTGTCTCTCTCATTTCTCTTCCCAATTTTTCCTTTACTTCTCTTACTTGACTTTAAAAATCCTTTTTGAGCTCTTCCATGGCCTGTGCCAAATTCATATTTTTCTTGGAGACTTTTGATGTAGGAGCTTTGACTTTGTTGTTTTCTTCTGGTGGTATGTTTGGTCTTTTGTCACTAATAGTCTGAGTTTTTTCATACTCTGATTCCAGATTGGAGAGTGCTCTGTTCCAAGCTTCAAAGGTTTTGCACAGCTGTTTTCAGAGAAACCTCTAGGCACCTGCTAGTTGTCTTTGGCATTTATGGGTTTACAAGTCCGGCAACTGCCACAACTTCCAGTGATTCAGTCCCCTGAGGCCTGCTCTAGCCCCATCTCTGGTGGTATGGCCCACACTGGACTGTGTGCTCTGCTCCCAGCCCTATGTGATAGACCTTTCCTGTCCACCTTCCAGGTTGTCTTGGGCTAGAGATTTGTTTCACTCTGTAATTTTGTGGGTTTTGTAGCTGTAGAATTTGTTTAGAGTCATTTTTGCAGGTATTTGGAGGGGTTTGGGGGAGAGCTCAAGCAAGTCCTTGCTTTTACTCAGCTATCTTGGCTCTATCTCCAGTAGCTCTTTTTTGTGGTGGTAAAAAATTGGATATTGAGGGGATACCCACCAATTTAGGAATGGCTGAACAAGTTGTGGTATATGATTGTGATAGAATGCTGTTGTGCTATAAGGATGGAGAGCAGGATGTTTTCAGATAAACTTGGCAAGACATGATTTGATGCAAACTGAAGTAAGCAGAACTAGGAGAACTTTGGATACAATGATAACAGTATTGTATGATGATCAACTGTGAGTTTCTTAGCTATTATCAGCAACATAATGATCTACACAATTCTGAAGGATTTATGATGAAAAATGCTACCGACTTCCAGAAAAAGAACTGCTGGAATTGGAATTCAGATCAAAGCACACTATTTTTCACTTTGTATTTTTCATCACTTTTTTTTGTTCTGTGTTTTCTTTCACAACATAAGCAATAAGAATATACTTCGCTTGATTGTACATGTATAACCTTTATCAAATTGCTTACTTTCTCAGGGAGGGGGGAGGAGGGAGAGAGAATTTGCAACTCAATTTTTTTTAAAAGAATGTTAAAATTGTTTTTTACATGTAATTGGAAAAAATAGGATATTATTAAAATAAATCAGTAGACGCATTTTTCATTTCAGTCATGAAGCACAGATAAGTAGAAACCATTATTGGACTTCTTCATAGGTGAGCATGAGGAGTGAGGGGAAAAATTACCTTCTCAGGATACTTTAAGTCCAAGACCAGACCCTGTGTGAATAATAATCAGGCCAAAACTTCCTGTAGTCATCTTGGAAAAATAGGGAACATATTGATGATTCATTTTTTTTCATTAATTCAACAAATACACATTAAGTAAAGTACTCTGTAACAGAAACTTCATTAGGCATTAAGGACACAAAGATAAAAACAAAGATGCCTGAGCTCACAAAGAGCCTATATTCTATTGGATGGAAGGAATAACACTTACCATGCACACTTATAAATAATTTGAAAAAATGCAAACCCCTCCCCACAAAAATTTTGATGTAGGGGCATCGTAGACTTGGTGAATCAAGATAAGCTAGGGAAACAAGCAACTTTTTTCTTCATCTAAAACAAATGTGGGTTTTACATAAACACATATATATTTATTTTATATAATAATATGTGTATGCATGTATGCATTAATGAACTCGTATACTTACATATATTTGTATGCATACATATTTGCATGTATGCAAATATAAAAGTAATATATCCAGATACATTTACATGCATATATTTGTATATGTATTGGTGTGGGTATATGTATATGTATGTGTGTGGCCATGTGTATTTGTAAAAGCAAATTTTCTACCTGTGGAAAGACATGTAAGAGTCCTGCCTCTCAAATATTCTGGCTGTGTGATCCTAGGGAAGTCATTTAACTTCTCACTATATTTCTCCAAGGTCCAAGATTATAAGCTCCATAAAAAATATTAGGCTTTAACTTACTTTGAGCAATATGAAATTGATCAGCTGTAACAGACTGCCTGGAAATTGAGTTTCTGAGCCCTATGACAAGATATTTCAAGAGGTAAAGGTTCAAATCTCAATTCTAGTACTTAGGCATTTGGACATGGGCAAGTCACTTAGGACCTTTGACTACATTCTTTACCTGGAAAGTGGATCTATAAAGATTTTTATTGCATATAGTACCTCATTGTTAGGATATTATGAAGCATTTGCTTTGTAAATCTTAAAATGTTATAAAAATTCTTATCATTATTATTATTACCATAAGAGAAGACTGCCTTTTAACAAAAATGAAAATGTTTTCTTCAAAAACAAAAAAAGGCAAGGGGGCTTGCTCATTGGGAGCTCCCATTGTCGATAAAATCACAGATCTAGTCCTCATCCTTGTCTCTAACCCTATCCCTGTCTTTATCCACTTACCCTCTCTCTTTCCTTCTCCTCTCCAATCCTTTCAGACTATAGAACTTTGTCCTGGGGATATGCTTCATGCTGAATAATAATAGTATTTTTAGCTCCCTGGCCTATGAGGATATCCTTGAAATGTTACTGAAAAATTTGCTTTTTCAAATCCATTCAGTCTGATTATCTCCCAGAAAATGCCAAGCCCTACTATGGTAGGAAGTAGTCTTTTTTTTTTTTAACACCTCTCCCAATGATAGTCTTTCTGTGTATAAGAGAAGTCCAATGTGGAAGGACCTCCCTGAGCCTACTTCAGGTGCTTCACATTATCTTAGTTCTTGTGGAGCTGTAGGATTACTATACTTTACCCCTTTGTGTGTGAGTTTCCATGGCAAATACTGATACACAATCAAGGCAGCTGTAGCATGTCTTTCTATTTACTATACATATTTCTATTTACTATATATATATATATATATATATATATATATATATATATATATATATATATATATCTTTATATGCAGAATAGACGTTTCTGGAGAAAAGATGAAAGAAAAATCAGTGTTTTGTACCCCAAGAAAACATTTAATCTTAGAGAAGGGGGATTCATCATCATCATCATCATCATCATCATCATCATCATCATCATCATCGTGCTAAAGCACAGGTCTCACCATATTTCTCATCTGCTCAAGAGGGTTCCGTAACATTCTTTTCTCTCCATGATAAAATACAAACTTTTGTTTAGCCTCTGAAGCCTTTTATTGAGCCACAGCTTTTATTCCCAAGCTAGTTATATACTATTCCCCGCCTTTTTTAATACTTTCTGCTCTAGTAAAATTGTCTTACATCACATTTTCCATACATGATATTTGTCTTCTTGTCTCCTCACTCATTATATGTTTTCTATTATGCCATGAACCTTCTCCTTACCTACCTTCATCTTGCATCTTTTAACTACCTTCTAGGCTCAACTTAAGTGCTGTCTTCTCTTAGAAGCCTCTACTATTTTTCAGAGTTGTTAGTGCTGCCTACCCCCTGAGCCACAGGGGAATTATTTCACATCGATTTCGTATGATACTTGTATTTTCTCATCTATGTACATTCTGTATCTCTCTATTAAAATATGAGATCGTATCTGGGGCACATAGCAGATGCTTAATGTGATAAACTGAATTATAATGAATTATCATCAACAGTGATATCTCCTGTTTCTAGAATATGTATTTTTCCAAATGCTTCCCCACAAAATCCCTGAGTTGGGCCTCTCTATAACTTCTATCCATTGTGCCTTTTAACCTTCCCAACATACCTATGCAGGTTTTTCTATCTTTATTTTCCAGAGAATGTTCTAGTCTGATATAGATGTAGAAAGAATTGAATTGGAAATTGGAAGAACAAGATTTAAATGCCAACTCTGCTGCTAGTTATACCTCTGTGACTTTAGGCAGATAATTTAACCTCCTTGGGCTGCAGTTTCTTTACCTGTAAGAAGCAGGATTTGTACTGTAGGATGTGTGTGTGTGTATATGTGTGTGTGTGTGTGTGTATGTATTTCTCATGGTTGTTTCAACACTCACAAATTTTCATATCATCATTATAGCAGCTCATATTAACAAAATACTTTGAGAAATGTAAGTAACTTTGTGTAGTATATCAAATTCCATCCTTGCAACAACCATGTGAAGTGGATGCTATTATTTCCCCCATTTCACAGACAAGGGAACAGAGAGAACACTTAAACAACTAGCCTAGAAGCTCACAGATAGTAAGTTTAAGAAGAAGGATTCAAACAAAAATTGTCTAGATTCCACATCTCTTTCCATTACTCCACATTCTATTACAGACAAGTAATGAAATTTAGCAAAGGAAAAACAAAACAAAACTGAATTAAAGGACTTGCTGGAAAGAACTCTAAGTGAAGTTGAATTTTCGCCTTGAAGTCTTACGTTATTTTCTTTCCTGCCTAGAGGAACTTGTGTTGGAGTGGAAGAGCTTCAAATGACATAAACTTCAAAAGCAACCAAAGACCTTCAGGTAGAATCCCTTTAGAGTCACTGGAAGACCTGGGCACACACTAAGGGACTGTCCTCAGCAGCAGTAGCATCTTGTGGGTGGTTCAGATCAATCCCAGAAAATCAGGGATTTAAAAATCCTTGGGGGAGAATGGATAAAGGAAGGCAAGGGTCAGAAGCAAAACATACTTCTGAGGAATGCCAGGGTTAAAAAAAGGAGAGAAAAGGATGAAAAGAAAATATTAAGGGGAATGCATAGCAAGTAAGCATAACTGTGAATGTGGAAGAGATAATTAAGTAGTCTTGATAGTTTATTAACTATTTTTAAAAAAATAGGTAAAGAAGGCATCCTGTCAAACTCGTTTTATGACACAACTATGTTTTGAATCCTAAATCAGGAAAAGCAAAATCAGAGAAAGAAGAAAAGCATAGGCCAGTTTCCCTAGTGAGTTTTGATGCAACAATTTTAGATAAAATACTAGCAAGGAGATTATAGCAATATACCACAAAGATTATACACCATGACTAGATGAGATTTATACCAGGAATTCAGGGCTAGTTCAATATTAGGAAAACTATCGCCTTAATGGATTATATTAATAACACAATTAACAAATATCATAAGATTATTTCAATAAGTGTAGAAAAAGCTTTTGACAAAATACAACACCCATTCCTACTAAAAATACTAGAAAACATAAGAATAAATTGAGCCTTTCTTAAAATAAGTAGTATCTATTGAAAACCAAGAGCACGCTTAAGGGGGGATAAGCTTTTTGGTAAGATCTGGGATAAAGCAAAGATGTCCATTATCACCACTATGAATCAATATTTTGTTAGAAGCACTTGCTTTAACCACACCAGATCTTAAACTGTATTATAAAGTATTTATTATTAAAACAAGAAATAGGGTGGTAGATCAGTGGACTAGATTAGGTACATACTATACTGTAGTAAATGACCGTAGTAATCTAGTATATGATAAACCCAAACACCCAAGCTTTTGGGATGAAAGCTTATTATTTGACAAAACTTCTGGGAAAACTAGAAAACATCATGGCAGAAACTAGATATAGACCAATATCTCACACCATGTATCAAGATAAGGTCAAAACGGATAGATGATTTACAGATAAAAGGTGATACTATAAACAAATTAGGAAAGTTTGAAATAGTTTACTTGTCAATTCTTTGGATAGGGAAAGAATTTAGGACCAAATGAGTTATAGAGAGCATTAAACAGAAAATAGATAATTTCGATTATTTTGAATTAAAAGAAAGTTGTTGCACAAACAAAACCAATGCAACCAAAATTAGAAGGAAAGCAGAACCCTGGGATAAAGGCCTCATTTCTCAAACATATAGAGAAGTGAGTTAAAATTGTAAGAATACAAGTCATTGCTCAATTAATAAATGGTCAGAGGATGTGGACAGTTTTCAGACAAAGAAACCAAAGCTATATATAGTCATACGAAAAAGATGCTCTAAATCACTATTGATCAGAGAAATGCAAATTAAAACAACTCTGAGGTACCACCTCACACCTATCAGATTGGCTAATATAACAAAAAAGAGAAATGATAAATGTTGCAGGGGATATGGGGAAACAGGGACCTTAATGAACTGTTGGTGGAGTTGTGAACTGATCTAACAATTTTGGAGAACAGTTTGGAACTATGCCCTAAGGGATATCAAACTGAGAATACCCTTTGTTCCAGGAATGCCATTGCTTGTTCTATAGCCCAAAGAGATTTTTAAAAAGGGAAGAGGACCTACTTGTGCAAAAATATTCCTAGCAATTTTTCGTGGTGTCAGAGAATTAGGAATTGGGGGGATCCCCATCAATTGGGGAATGGCTGAACAAGTTGTGATATATGATTGTGAAGGAATATTATTGTGCTATAAGAAGTGACAAGCAAGATCTTTCAGAAAAACCTGGATTTACATGAACTGATGCAAAGCGAAGTGAGCAGAACCAGAAGAAAATTGTACACAGTAACAATATACAATGAAGAATTGTTAATGACTTGACTATTCTCAACAATTCAATGATCTAAGACAATCCCAAAGAATTCATGATGAAACCTGCCATCTGTCTCCAGAGAAAGAACCGATATTATCCGAGTACAGATTGAACTATACTATTTTTCACTTCTTCCTTCCTTCCTTCCTTCCTTCCTTCCTTCCTCCCTCCCTCCCTCCCTCCCTCCCTCCCTTCCTTCCTTCCTTCCTTCCTTCCTCCCTCCCTCCCT
>CM053622.1:103100398-103186019 GCA_028646595.1 Phalanger gymnotis
GGAAGGCTCCATTTATTCCTATGCTTTCTAGTGTTTTTAATAGGAATGGATGTTGTATTTTGTCAAAAGCTTTTTCTGCATCTATTGAGATGATCATATGGTTTCTGCAAGTTTTGTTGTTGATATGGTCAATTATGCTAATAGTTTACCTAATATTGAACCAGCCTTGCATTCCTGGAGTAAATCCTACCTGGTCATAGTGTATTATTCTTGTGATAAGTTGCTGCAATCTTTTTGCTAATATTTAATTTAAAATTTTTGCATCAATATTCATTAGGGAAATTGGTCTATAATTTTCTTTCTCTGTTTCGACTCTACCTGGTTTGGGTATTAGTACCATATTTGTGTCATAAAACGAATTTGGTAGGACTCCTTCACCTATTTTCCTAAATAGTCTACAAAGTATAGGAATTAGTTGTTCTTTAAATGTTTGATAGAATTCACATGTAAAACCATCTGGAGATTTTTTCCTAGGGAGTTCTTTGATAGCTTGCTCAATTTCTTTTTCTGAGATGGGGTTATTTAGAAATTTTACTTCCTTTTCTGTTAACCTGGGCAATTTATGTTTTTGCAGATATTCATCCATATCTCAAAGGTTGTCAAATTTATGGGCATACAATTGGGCAAAATGATTGCTAATTATTGTTTTGATTTCCTCTTCATTAGAGGTGAACTCAGCCTTTTGATTTTTGATACAGGCAATTTGATTTTCTTCTTTCATTTTTTTTAATCAAATTGATCAAAGGTTTATCAATTTTATTGTTTTTTTCCATAAAACCAGCTCTTTGTTTTATTTATTAATTCAATAGTTTTCTTGGTTTCAATTTTATTAATCTCTCCTTTGATTTTCAGTATTTCTAATTTGGTATTTAATTGGGGATTTTCAATTTGCTCTTTTACTAGCTTTTTTGGCTGTATGCCCAGATCATTGATCTCCTTTTTCCCTATTTTATTCATGTGAGCTTTTAGGGACATAAAACTTCCCCTAAGAACTGCTTTTGCTGCATCCCATAAGTTTTGGTATGTTGTTTCATTATTGTCATTCTCTTGAATGAAGTTATTAATTGTTTCTCTGATTTGTTCTTTGGCCCACTCATTCTTTAGAATTAGATTATTTAGTTTCCAATTAATTTTTAGCTTGTTTTTCCATGATTCTTTGTTACAAATAATTCTTATTACATCATGGTCTGAAAAGTATGCTTTGACTACTTCTGCCTTTCTGCACTGGATTGTAAGGTGTTTATGCCCTAGTACATGGTCAATTTTTGAGTATGTGCCATGTACCACTGAGAAGAAAATATATTCCTTTTTATCCCCATTCAGTTTTCTCCAGAGGTCTATAATATCTGCCTTTTCTAAAATTTTGTTTACCTCCTCAACTTCTTTCTTATTTATTTTGAGGTTAGATTTATCAAGCTCAGAGAGGGGGAGGTTGAGCTCTCCCAATATTATAGTTTTGCTGTCTATTTCTTCCTGTAACTCCCTTAACCTCTCCTCTAAGAATTTGTATGCTATACCACTTGGTGCATATATATTAAACAATGATATTGCTTCATTGTTTATGGTTCCTTTTAGCAGGATGTAGTGTCCTTCCTTATCTCTTTTAATTAAATCTATCTTTACTTTTGCTTTGTCTGAGATTAGGAATGCTGCACCTGCTATTTTCACTTTAGCTGAGGCACAATATATTTTACTTCAGTCTTTTACCTTTATCTTGTGTGTATCCCCCTGTTTCAAAAGGGTTTCTTGTAAACAGCATATTGTAGAATTGTGGTTTTTAATCCATTCTGCAATCCGCTTCTGTTTTATGGGAGAGTTCATGCCATTCATGTTCACGGTTATGATTTCTATCTGTGTCTTTTTCTCCATCCTATTTCCCCCTGTTTGTGCTTTTATCTCTCCCTTTCCCCTTCCCCTCCTCAACAAAGTTTTGCTTTTGACCGCCGCCTTCCTCAGTTTACCCTCCCTCTTTATTCCCCTCCCTTATCTTACCGTTTCCACTTGCTACTTCTCCCCTTCCTTCTCACCACCCCCTCCCTTTTCCACCCCTCCCCCTCCTACTTCCTGTAGGACAAGTTAGATTTCTATACTTATCAGAGTATGTTATTACCTTCTTGAACCAGATCAGATGACAGTAAAGCTCAAATACTGCTCTTCTCCCTCCCTTCTTTCCCTCTATTACAATATGACTTTGTGCCTCTTCATTTGGTGTAATTTACCCTTTTCTACTACCTCCTTACCTCTTCCCTCATAGCCCTCCCTTTACATCTCTTACTTATGTTTTTTATCCTTATATCAGTTATTTTATACAGGCATTCACAATCTATGTGTATCCCTTTCAATTGTCATAATAGCTGTACTATTCTCAAGACTGACATATATATGTGTATATATATATATATATATATATCATACATAAGATGATATAATCCTATATAAAGATGCAAATAATTTGCCCTTATTGATTAATAAGGTTTGTGGTGGTTTTTCCCCATTTACTTTTTTATGTCTCTCTTGAGTTTTGTATTCGGAGATCAAATTTTCCTTTGAGTTCTGGCCTTTTCACCAGAAAGGTCTAGAATTCCCTCATTTCATTGAATGTCCATCTCCTTTCCTGAAAAATTGTGCTTAGTTTTGCTGGGTAGTTGATCCTTGGTTGTAGTCCCAGCTCCTTTGCCCTTCAGAATATCATATTCCAATCTCTCCTGTCTTTTAATGTGGAACCTGAGAGGTCCTGCGTGTTACTGACTGTAGTTCCACGATATTTGAATTGTTTCTCTTTGGCTGCTTGCAGTATTTTCTCCTTGACTTTGTAGTTCTGAAATTTGGCTATAATATTTCTTGGTGTTTTCAGTTTGGGATCTCTTCCAGGGAGTGATCGGTGAATTCTTTCAATGACTATTTTGCCCTCTGGTTCTAGGACCTCTGGGCAGTTGTCTTTGATAATTTCTTCGAAGATACTGTCAAGGATCTTTTTTTCATCATGGATTTCTGGTAGACCAATAACTCTTAAATTGTCTCTCCTGGATCTATTTTCCAGGTCAGTTGTTTTCTCAATCAGGTATTTCACATTTTTTTTCTATTTTTTCATTTTTTACATTTCGTTTTACTACTTCTTGGTGCCTCATAGATTCATTAGCTTCCACTTGCTCAACTCTAATTTTTAATGAGTTAGTGTTTTCATTTTGCTTTTGAGTCTCCTTTTCCAATTGGTTGATTTCTCTATTTAGATTCCGAGTCTCCATGGCCATTTCGCCAATCTTATTCTTTAGGGACTTGATTTCATCAGTGAATTTTTTTTCCATTTTTTCTTTTACCTCCTTAATTTGGTTTTTAAAATCCTCCTTTAGCTCTTCCAGCTATGCTTTTTGGACTGGAGACCAGTTCACATTACCTTTTGAGGTATCAGATGTATCTATAGTGTCATTACTGTCCTCTTCCAAATTGATATTTTGATCATGCCTGTCTCCATAAAAAAGAGTCTATGGTCCTCAGTTTTTTGTGTTCTTCTTCATGTTGGTTAGACTTTTCCTGGCTTTACAACAAATTTCTGCTTTTGGGGCTCAGGGCTCTCTGTCCCAGCTTTCTTATTCTGGGGATTGTGAGTGTAGTTGTTGGCTTTGTGAATTATAGCCTTCAGTTTCCTGAGGTGTGGGTGAGGGGTCTGGCTCCCTGATATCTCTTTCCCTAGGGGTGCTCTCCAGCACTGTTGTTCTTCAGCAATGGTCTCAGCTCTTTATTGTTTGAGCTGATGTCTGGCACTTCCCCTGGGGGAGCAAGAATATGTCTGGGCTCCTGGGGTTGACCCCTGACAGCTCTGCCCCTCTGGGACTAATGAACTTCTACTATTTGGCCATTGAAGCCCCACTTCTATCTCCTTTGTTCCAACATTCTTTTTTTTTTTCACTGAGGAATTCTCTGGGTGAGGGGGGGAGGGATTAGAGCCATTTACCTGGCCATTATGTCTCCCGGAAGTTCAAGAAGCCAAGTTACATACTTTTGGGCTGAAAGCCTCAGGAGTTGGTGTTTCACGGCCAGCAGTGTTGTGCTGCCTTTTGTTGCTCCCACAGACTGCTGTCCTGTGTTGGTAGGCCTGGGGATCTCCACCGGTTTCGAGCGCCCAGCTTTCTCCCAGCCTGTCTCCCACGTGCGTTTCCCAGCCAGCCACTTCCGCTTTGGTCTGGAGCAGTTCCACGCGCCGAGAACTCTCCAAGCCTACAGATTCGAGCCTTCAGTCTTTCAGACTCTCCTGGCTTGGAAATATGCCCTAGCCAGACTGCTCATGGTTTCTAACTCTCTCAAATCTGCTCAAATTCACTTTTTTATAGGAATCTGACAGACCTTGTGAGAGAGCTCTGGTAAGATGCTGTTTTCATGTGGCCATCTTGGCTCCGCCCCTCTCCACGAGCTTTTGAGTTTCAAATTTTCTCCCCCTTTCTCCTCTCCCCTCTTTCCAAGACAGTGTGCAATCTGATATAGGCTCCAGATATACATTCACATTAAACAAATTTTCACATTAGTCATGTTGCAAACCAATGGAATGAACCACAAGAAAGAAGAAACAAAACAAAAGAGAGAGGGAGAGTAAATAGTATGCTTTGATCTGCATTCAGATGCCATAATTCTTTCTTTGGATGTGGGTAGCATTTTCCATCATGAGCCTTTTGGAGTTGTCTTAGAACCTTGCATTGCTGAGAAGAGCCAAGTCTATCAAAGTTAGTTCTCTTGGTTCTGCTTCCCTCATTCAGCATCAGTTCATATAAGTCTTTCCAAGTTTTTCTGAAGTCAGCCTGCTCATCATTTCTTATAGCACAATAGCTTTCCGTTAGATTCATATACTACAACTTGCTTGGACATTCCCCTACTGTAGGTATCCCCTCACTTTCCAGTTCTTTGCCACCACAAAAAGAGCTGCTGTAAATATTTTTGTGCCTGTGGGTTATTTTCCCATTAATATGATCTCTTTGAGATACAGCTGTAGAAGTGATATTTGCAGGGTCAAAGAGTATGCAGATGTTTATTGCCTTTGGGCATAGTTCCAAATTGCTCTCCAAAATGGTTGGATCAATTTACAACTCCATCAACAACGCATTAATATTCCAATTTTCCCACATCTTCTCCAGCATTTATATTTTTCATGCTTTTTCATGTTAGCCAATCTGGCAGGTATGGTGTGATACCTAAGAGTTGTTTTGATTTGCATTTCTCTAATCAATAGTGATTTAGAGCATTTTTTCATATGACTATAGATAGCTTTAATTTCTTCCTCTGAAAACTTCCTGTTCATATCCTTTGACAATTTATCAATTGGGGAATGACTTGTATTCTTAGAAATTTGACTCAGTTCTCTATATATTTTGGAAATGAGGCCTTTATCAGAGATATTGGTTATAAAAATTCTTTCCCAGTTTTCTGCTTCCCTCCTAATCTTGTTCGCATTGGCTTTGTTTGTACAAAAACTTTTCAATTTAAGGTAATCAAAATTATCCATTTTGCTTTCATAATATTCTCTATTTCTTGTTTGGTCATAAATTCTTCCATTCTCTGTAAGTCTGGCAGGAAAACTATTACTTGCTCTCCCAGTTTGCTTATAGTATTGGCCTTTATATCTAAATTGTCTACCCCCCCAAAATAACTTTTTCTCTTATCAAGAAATAAAATCAACTAAACTAAATGTAACTGATATTTCATGTATCATTAGAAAGTGAGTTCCTTAATGTGTTGATAATGTATTTTTGCTTAATTTGAAGATCTTTCCATCCATTAATAGGCCCATGTTACCTGCTTAAGTCACATGGAAGCCTAAGTCACATGTGGTGGGAGGAGCTTGCAGCACAAGTGGAACAGGAAAGGGTGGAGCAGGAAGGAAGTTAGACAGAGTAGTCAGAGCAGTTAGAGCTGAGGGAGAGAGAGGAGGCAAGCTAGCTCTGCTGTGTTTGTTTGTGGGAGGGCCCCAGCGGGAGATGGGGAATGGGGCAGAAGGCTATTGCAGTGGAGTTGCTCTCTGTAGTGAAAATGTGTTTTAACTTCTTTGTTGCTATGTTGGATTTGGTTTGCTGTTATTGGGATATGGTTTTCTGGTGGCTAAATAAATGTTTTGCTTTTATCTTCCATATGGACAGTCAATTTTGTGATTCAGAACCATGCCTGCATATTTATAGTAATAGCAAATACTGTGAATGTTGCCTTGGCAATACACTTAAAAATAAGCAGACTAGTTCACCCCATCTCTTTTGATCTACTCTGCTAGGTCTCTATATATTTTGAATTTTTTTTTTCATTCCATATATCTCGGAAATTATGAGGAATTGGTAAATTGGTAAACACATTCTTAAATTTTGCTAGATCACTGTGGCATCTAGATGATTGGGCAACAGTTTTGCCCATGATAATTCTCTGCCTCCTGCTGAATTCTCTGAAAGCATCTTGCTCTTCACTTCTTATACTACAATAGCATTCTATCATAATCATAAACCACAACTTGTTCAGACATTCCCCAGTTGATGGGCATCTCCTCAATTTCTAATTCTTTGCCCTCAGAAATGAGCTGCTATAAGTACTTTTGTACATGTAGGTCATTTTCCTTTTCTTTTTAAATCTCTTTTGGGATAGAAAGAAATTTTTGGGATGCTTGTATCGCTAGGTCAAAGGCCATGGTTTTATAGCCCTTCGGGCCTAGTTCCAAATTGCTCTATAGAATGGCTGAATCAGTTCATAACTCCACCAACAATGCATTAATATCTCGTTTTTCCAAAATCCCCTCCAGCATTTGTCATTTACCTTTTCTGTCCTATAAGCCAATCAAATAGGTATGAGGTAGTATCTCAGAATTTTTTAATTTGCATTTCTCCAATCAATAGTACATTAGAATATTTTTTGTAAGACTATGGATGGCTTTGATTACTTCATCTGAAAATTCATCATATCTTTTGATCATTCATTAATTGAGGATTGGCTCTTATTTAAAAAAAAAAACCTCAGGTTGCTATATGTTTGAAAAATGAGGACTTTATCAGAGAAATTTGCTTCAAATTTTTTTTCACACTTAGTATTGCTAACTGTATTATCCTCTATCTTATCCCCACCCCTTATTCCGTTCTCTCTCTCTTTTCACTCTGTCCCTCCTCAAAATTGTTTTGCTGCTGATCCCTCCCCCAATCTGTCATCTCTTATATATCCCCTTCCCCTCCTACTTTCCTGTAGGGTAAGATAGATTTCTTTACCTAATTGAGTGTGTATGTTATTTCCTCTTTGAACCAGTTCTGATGAGAGCAAACTTTACTCACTCTCCCTCACCTCCCCCCTCTTCTCCTCCACTCTAAAAGCTTCTTGCTTCTTTTATGTGAAATAATGTAACCCATTCTACTTCTTCCTTTATCCTTCTCCCTATACATTCGTCTATCACTCCTTAATTTTGTTTTTTAGAAATCATCCCTTCATATTCAACTCATACTTGTGCCCTCTGTCCATATATACTTCTTCTAACCACCTTAATAATGAAAAGGCCTTATGAGTCACAAGATGATACTTGTTCCATTGCAGGAATATAAACACTTCAACCTTATTAGGTTATTAGGTCCCTTAGGATTTCCCTTTCATATTTACCTTTTTATGCTTCTCTTGAGTCTTGTATTTGAAAGTCAAATTTTGAATCCAGCTCTTGTCTTTTCCATCAGGAATGTGTAAAAATCCTGTATCTCATTGAATGTTGATTTTTTTCTGCTGAAGGATTATGCTCAATTTTGCTGGGTTTTTGATTCTTAAGCCTAGCTCCTTTGCCCTCAAGAATATCATATTGCAAGCCCTGTGATCCTTTAATATAGAAGCTTCTAAATCTTGTGTTATCCTGAATGTGGCCCCACCATACTTGAATTCTTTCTTTCTGGCTTCTTGCGATATTTTCTCCTTGATCTGGGAACTCTGGAATTTGGCTACAATATTCCTGGAAGTTTTCATTTTGGGATCTCTTTCAGGAGGTGATCAGTGGATTCTTTCAATTTCTATTTTACTTTCATTTTCTAGAATACTGGGGCAATTTTCTTTGTTAATTTCTTGAAAGATCATGTCCAGGGTCCTTTTTTGATCGTGGATTTCAGGTATTCTAATAATTTTTTAATTTTTTTGTCCTGGATCTATTTATCAGGTCAGTTGTTTTTCCAATGAGATATTTCACATTGTTTCTATTTTTTGTTCTTTTGGTTTTATTCTATTGTTTCTTTATTTCTCATAAAGTCATTAGCTTCCCTTTGCTCCATTCTAATTTTTAAGGAATTATTTTCTTCAGGGAGCTTTTAGACATCCTTTTCCGTTTGGTCAATTCTAATTTTTAAGACATTCTTCTCCTCATTTGATTTTTGCACCTCTTTTACCATTTGCCCTAGTCTGTTTTTTTAAGATGTTATTTTCTTCAGTCTTTGCTTCTCTGTCTCTTCTACCAAGCTGTTGACTCATTTTTTTTTAATGATTGTCTTGCATCACTCTCATTTCTCTTCCCCATTTTTCCTCTACCTCTTCAAAATCCTTTTTGACCTCTTCCATGGCCTGAGACAAATTCATATTTTTCTTGAAGGCTTTGTATGTAGGAGCTTTGACTTTGTTGTCTTCTTCTCAGTGTGTGTTTTGATCTTCCTTGTCACAACAGTAACTTTATATAGTCAGAGTTTATTTTTTCTGTTGTTTGCTCATTTTCCCAGCCAATTACTTGACTTTTGAGCTCTTTGTCAAGGTAGGATTCTGCTTACAGGGTGGAGGGTGCACTGTTGGAAGCTTCAGGGATTTTGTGCAGCTGTTTTCATAGGTACTTCTAGGGACCTGTACCAAGGTGGTATGATCTGGGGAAAGGTGTTTACTCCTCTCCTGGCCTGTGCCCTCATCTGTGAGCAACCACAAGCCCTTTTTTCTGGCCTGGAACTGTGAGGAGTGTCCCTGCTCCACTGTGGTCACAAGCTGTACTATGCTTTGTGCTCCTCCTTACTCTGGGATGGCCACCCTGGACTGTGATCCAGGCTAAGCACCAGATCTCTGCCTCAGTGCTAGCAAAAGACCTCTGTAATCTCCATCTGACCAGTTCTTTTTACTCCTTTACCAACTGTGGGCTGAGAACTCTAGAAGTAGCTGCTGCTTCTGCTGTCACTGCTGCTGCTGATTCAGTCACTCCTGGGGCCTGTTCCTGGTTTGCTATGGCCAAGGCTGCACTGGCATGGCCTGAGTTTGGCTACACCCCTCTATCAACCTGATGCAACAGACCTATTCTGCTGACCTTCCAAGTTGTCTTTGGCCTCTGTGGGCTGAGATGCCTGGAAACCATCACTGGTGCCAGTGATTCAGTCCCATCCCAAGGCCTTCTCTGAGTTTGCTGGGGCCAGGTCTGCACTGATGAGGCCTGGAGTGAACTGCATTCTTCTCTCACCCTGGTGCAACAGACCTTTCCTGCCAACCTTCCAAGTTGTCTTGGGCTGGAAATTTGGTTCAATGCATCTTTTTGTGGGTTCTGCTGCTCTAGAATTTGTTTAGAGTCATTTTAAAAAAGTATTTGGAGTGGTTTGATGGAGAGTGCAAGGGAGTTCCTGCCTTTACTCACCCATTTTGGCTCCACCTCCTCCTCCTACTGAATTCTCAAGAATATTTTGATATCTGTATTTCTTGTACAGGAATTTGATATCTGCTTATTTATGTTTTAAATATCAGATCACCTTTTGCTAGCTATTGGTAGGTTCTAATTTATTTTTTTATAGCATGAAGTAACACATTGAAGGATTTCCACAATCTCTATTGATTTTTAAATTCAGACTTTTTAAAGATATACATTTATATTTCTGGTGGTGATGACCCAGTTTTAAATTAATATTACAAACGTCTTATTTTTAATAAAGAAATCACAGTTTAATCTGTTTAATATTGGAAGCAATTAAAAAAAAAAACATTAACTCCAAATCCAAATACTCAACTATTTGTGTAACAGTTCTTTGACCACATGTTGTTGGTTGACTTCTCATGGTTGACTATGGAAGGCTTTTGGAATCCATGCTTGGATCTTGACTGCATCATAGGTTCCACCTGAAGGGAAACCATTTTCACTAACATAAGATGAATCCATAGGCATGTACCATTTGTCAGCCTTTACTATTTCTCAGGAACATGATGTGCACTCCTTACAAAAATAATTTCTATAATTTCTATCTTTTGTTCTGAGAACACATCAATTTTTGTGATAATTTTAAACTTCATATTGTTGGTGTAACAGTTATTGTTTTACATTGTATTTACAATGACTCCAATATGGAGTCACTTAAGGCTAGGTAGTCCTAATGTCCATAGAATCATAAAGGCAAAACATAGTTTGCACTTTGCCACTGTTAACTCTGTGTCAGGCAGGTAAGGTCTGCAGATTTTGATTTGATGAACTCTTGGCCTACTTTCAGGAGCCTTCAGTCGTTCTCTTCTTGCTTCCTTAGTAAACATTCGACCCTCCCACAAGTTTGCAATCTTAATAAAGAAACTCCCCCTATCTGAACTTCACTTAAGCCCATATCAATAAGGGACCTTGAGAACTTTTCTGCCACATCTGGGTCTGATTAGGCCCCTCCTACAGCTGGCATTGATTACTTGTTCTCAACCAAGTCCATTCTTGGAACATAAAATCTTGCCACCTGAACCCCATCATGTTTCCTCTTCAACACATCTCCTTCATTCTCTGGTTGGGATGAGATTTTGCATGTGAGGACAAATTTCTTTCTATTTGTAATGCTATGTGCTTTGTGTGCTCTTGTATATGTATGCTGTATTTTGCCTGCTTTCAGAGTCACATAACAATAAAGCTTGTGATTGTCTCATTTTCCTGAATCCTGATTTTCTAGAAATCCTGAACCCAGGTATTTGCTTTAATTTGAGCAGTGAGGAAAACAAAGCAATATTCTTTTCTTTTTAGATGAGGAAAACATTATTCTGTTGATGCCTTGGGTGATGACCAGTATTTCATTAATATGAAGGTGGACATTTAAAGAACTAACAGATGACAATTTCTCATACCTAAAAATATAGACCTCAAAATATCCAGGAGAACTCAAGCAATAGACTCTAGTCAACCTAGACCAGAAGCATCAAACATGTGCTCTTCCAGCCTGGCTGGCAACACTCCCAGTCCAGCCTGAACTGGATTAAAAAGTAATTGGGAAATATTTAACAGAATAAATGAAAATATAATAGAACATAGAAAATGGCGTTATGTAGTTTTTAAAGTCAATAAGCAACCTGGAGGGATTCTTATATACAGCTTAATGTTTTCATTTCTAGATCTCTGGAGTTAGGGATATGGGGACCCAGACAGAGTTCTTACTCAGAGTACATTTCAGTGGCAGAGGACTGGCTCCAGCTGGATTTTTGTTTCTCTGAAGTATAAAAGTTTTGTTTTGTTTTCGTCCTAGTCAGCTCCATCACAGATGAATTTGGCACTGACTTCCAGCCCATCTACCTCCTCTGTTTTTTCTTTATGTCTGCAAAAATGCATGTCATATGCCTCTTATGGATTCATAAGAAGCTTCACATATAGTTGAGATGCTGCATGTGATCTGGGTGGGGAATCCCATAGCTGGATCCTGAAGCACCAGCATATGAGATGGCTTGAGCTTCTTATACTAAGAGCATTGGTTAGTTTGAAGATGTGGGGATACTGAAGGGTATATTTAAATATTAAAGTTTTTCCAATGTTATTTAATTTTAACTTTCTGCTGTATTTCTGTTTCCTTATTTTGTGGATTCACCTTTAATTACTTTATATATAGTAAATATGTATTGGCACAGTATATAAAGCATCACTCCTGGAGTTAAGAGAATCTGAGTTCAAATCCGATCTCTGACACTTACTAGCTGTGTGATCCTGGGCAAGTCACTTATCCCTGTTATTCTTAGTTCCTCATGTGTCAAATGAACTGGAGGAGGAAATGGCAAACCACTCTTTGCCAAGAAGATTCTAAATGGGGTCATAAAGAGTTGGACACAACTGAGAACGACTGAACAGCAACAGCATTAGGTAACTTCTTTTTGTAAAGTGGTTGTCATAAGCAAATAGCTCTTTACAGGGGCTTTGGAGGGGACTGAATGAAGTATCCACAGTTCTGAAGTGTGGTAGAGATGTTCTTTATGTCCTCTGATTGCTTCATGCCTCCCAGCATCCATCTTGATATGAATTGCAACTTATACTATAATATAGTTTTACATGCAGATTGGGCAATATGTAGGTGTCAAAGTCATTGGCTTTAGATATAGCCCTAGCTGCTGGAACATCCATAGTTTTTGAAATGCTGAAGATGATCAACTTCTTGATGGTCTTGTTCTTGGCCACTCAAGAGGTAGAACTCATATATCTAGTGTGCCCTACATGGAGACAGCCCTTCTTGGAATGCCAATTGCTTCTCTTCTTCTTGATCATCTTGTGAGAATAGAGCCTGAAGAGGATGTAAATCCTTTTTCTAAAGGCTTTGGATTATAAAGGTTTGAAAAACCATTTTCATTCTCTGGCAAATTGTACGGGCCCTCCATTCAATTTAATTCAATCTTTAATGATTCCATTGCTTTGTTCATTTCTTTTAGTGACCTTAGTAAAATTCCATGAGCATTGATTGAGTTCGACTTCTCAGTGTCTTCTCATGCTTGTGTAGTGCTTTCTTTCCGGTGCCCTCTCTTCATTTCCTTTCACTTCATAATGTTTATTCATTCTCTTAGGGTATTGCTTTTTATTTACCCTTTTCTTCAGCTACCCTTAAACAAGGTAATTTTCCCTATGATGATTCATTTCTCTCTCCCTCTCCTGTAGTTTATGTTTTAAAAGAAATTAGAAATTTTTTACATTATTTTGACTTGATTATGAGAACTCAGACTTAGTCATGAACCCGCATTCCAATGACTTGCTATAATCCCTATAAATGCCATCTCTTTCAAGAAACCTAAACTTTGTGTGTCTTTCTGAACACCTAGCAACATGCTTTCTTCAAAGGAAACACTCATTGGATATTTTCTATTTGCTGTCTTCATGTTGTGTTCATATTTGAAACTTATTCAACTGATCTTAATGAGGGAAGGGTGTAGAGTGACACAGTGGACAAGGTACTCGATTTAGAATCAGAAGACATATGATCAAACCTTAGCTCTGCCAATTACTATCTATGTAACTTTGGGCAAGTCACTTCACTTCTCTGGGTCTCTCAGTTTCCTTATCTACAAATTAGAGATGTTGGGCCACATGGCCCCTGAAGTCCCTTCCAGTTCTAAATCTAGGAATCTATGATAATTTAACATAGTTGCAATGACCCTAATCATATTGGCTACTAGATGCATTTTAATCTGTCATTGTCCTTCCTAACTTGAGAACCATATAACAAACAATATGTGGTCTCCCCAGGGCAGAGTAATATAGACATATATAACTACATAACAAGGAAGAGAAATAGAGACATTTGCCTCAGCAAGGAAGGGTGTGATGAGACACACCTACAATTAAAATGGCTTTGAGATTAAAAAGTAGAATGAAAGTCAAAATAAGGGGATTGAGTGGAGAGGAGAGTAGTCAGAGACAAAGGACAAGTGAAAACAGAAATGGTTAACAGAAACATACAAATAAAAGAATTGATCTCAACCTAGCCCCAAGTGACTTTTACGTAGCCAAGAGATAGAGTTTCTTGGACAGACATAATTAAGAAAAGCTGTACAAAACTTTGTAACTATTGGTGAGGATATTGGCAGAGAATAGCTGTACCTTTTCTTATAGGAGAGAGGCTTACTGATTACATCTCCAATAGATGGAAGGAGAAATTGCATGTGACTACGAAGACAATTATTCTGCTGAGCCCTATATCTGAAGTACAGTAGGAGACTAAAAGAGCAGGCTGAAAAAAGTGAGGCTTCTCCTCCATGGGGAGTCCTTACTGGGTCGATGCTAAAAGAGCAGGTTAAATTAATTGTAGTTCTCCTAGCAGAAGAGAAGATTACTGATCGTAATGACTATAGATTTTGGACAGGGAGTTAGATGACCCTGAAGAAACACAGATAGCTGAAGAACAACTAGAATAGAGACATGATACTCAGGGAAGCAGTGGAGATGCCCAATGGTAATCACCTGATTTGCAAATCCTAATTGGACAAGGACAAGTGATTGTGCCTATATAAGTTCATGTGTAAAGGTTTGGGATTTTTTAGTGGATTGTAAGATCATTGTGCATGAATAATTTCATATGATTGAAGAGAACAAATGTTAATACAATTTTTGACTGCATTAAGAGAGACACAAAATCCAGAATGAGGCATATGGCAGTACTATTTTTCTCTATTTTTGCCAGGCTACATCTTGAGTATCTTGTTCTATTCTGGCTACCACATTTTAGGTACTACCCCACAGACAAAAATTTTATGAGGAGCTCAACCCAAACAGAATAAGAAGTTATCAAGAATAAAATTTAGAAAATTCAAAGAATCAATTTTGATGAAGAGGAAAATGGGAATTTCCTAAAGGGAATGATATAGATGCTTAGGAAGAGAGGAAAAAAAGCTTTTGCCTGCCCTTAATAAGTTCAAGTAAGCCCAGTTAAACTATACTCAAGGTTTCTGAAAGAACTAGCCAACAGGATGATTGAACCATCGTCAATGTTCATCTAAGGAAGTGAGAAGTGCCTCAGGTCAGGAGAAGGGTATATATTGTTCTGGTTTAAAAAAAAAAATTAACAGTGGGTGGACTCTAAAAATTAAATACCAATAACACCGATTTCAATTCTGGGCAAAAATTCTAAAACATTTAGTTAAAGACATAGGAACATCTAGAAAAGGGAGCACTGATCATGAAATGCCTGTACAGCTTCATTTGGATCAGGTCATGCTATGTTCATTCAATTGCTTTTTTAGTAGTTTTCAAACGATAGGTATCATTTCTCTAGATTTTAGCAACATATCAGATAATAATCAAATTTTCAATTCTGGTAGATGATATGAACAAATATTTGCTAGACTACAGTACAATTAAGTAGATTAAAAACTGGTTCAATATAGACCTAAATAGTAATTTTTAAAGGTTCAATGAGAAAGGCAGCAGAGTGTGATAGAAAGAGCCTAGGAACCATGTGTAAGTACTTCTGTATTCTGCTGTGATAAGATTGTTTCTGAAGTATCTTATTCAATTTTTCCACTCAATTTTATGAATGACATTGATTGATAAGCTGAAGAGTGTTCAGAGGAAGGATTTGCTAAGTGCCAGGCACTGTGCTAAGTACTGGGGATACAAAAAGAATAAAAAGACAGTCTCAGACCTTAAGGAGCTTCCAACCTAATGAGTCCTCTTGCCACATACAAACAAATATATACAAAGCAAACCATATACAGGATAAATAGGAAATAATTAGCAAAGGGAAAGCTCTAGAATTAAGAAGGGTTATAGGAAGCTTCCTGTAGAATGTGAAGTCTTAGTTGAGCCTTGAGATCATAGCAAATTATGATCACTCAAAGAAAAAGAGGTTTAGCTTGGATAAGAAACAGCTTAGGGTAGACATGATAGCCTTTGTCAAATATGGCAGGGCAGGCACAAATCAGAGGGAAAGACATTGTGCTGTTCAATCCCAGAGGGAGAAACAAGGAAGAAGTTTTTGGAAATTGCAAAGAAGAAGTTTCCTAACAATTACAGCACAAGAATTTGGGAGTTAGAAGGAATCTAAGTGGCCATTTGACCCAATCTATATATGAAAGGAATTCCCATTATAACATACCTGGCAAGTAGTTATCCAACCTTTGACTGAAAACCTCCAAGGAGGAAAACCCATAACCTCTTGAGGTAGCCCATTCACATTTGAACAGTTTTAATTATAGGAAAAAGTTCCTGAAATTAAGCTAAAATTTTCCTCTTTGCAACTTCCACCCTTTGTTTCTGGTTTTGTTATCTGGGTCAAGGAAGAACAAGTCTAGTTATTCCTGCACATGACAACACAAATAATTGAAGAGCTACAGTAAAGTAGAAATGGCGATTCTGGGATGTTTGGGTCACAAAAAAATAAGGTGGTTTAGCCAATATTACATGGAAAATGGGAAGCCAGAAATAAAGACACACAGAGAGACAGAGACAGAGAGAACAGAAAGAGAAGGAGAGAGAAGGAAATAGAGAGAGAGAGAGAGAGAGAGAGAGAGAGAGAGAGAGAGAGAGAGAAACAGACAGAGAGAGACAGAGGGAGACAGAGAGAGAGAGCGAAAGAGAGAAGGAGGGAGGGAGGGATAGAGAGAAAGACAGAGAGAGAGAGAGAGACAGAGACAGAGAGAGAGACAGAGAGACAGAGAGAGAGAGAACCAGATAAGCTTCTTTCATAGGTAGGCATTTGAGCTGAGTTGAATCTAGAAGGAACCCAGGAAACTTAAAAAGTTCAGTGAAGAAGGAGTTCATTAGACATAAGGGAGAACTAGTGTAAAGGCATGGAGTCTGGAGATAGAGTGTTGTGCCAGGAACAGCAAGTATGTCAGTACAACCAGATCATGGAGACCAGAGTGAAAGTAGGAAGGGCCAAGTTGTGTGAGGATTTCAATGGAAAATAGGGAAGTTTACATTTGATCCTAGAGTTAATAGGGGACTATTAGACTTTATTGAGTTGGGGAGAGCATTGACATCTATGTTTTAGAAAAATCATGTGGGCGGCGATATGGAAAATAGAATCCAATGAGAAGGAATTTAAGGAAAGGATACCACATTGCAGGAGTCCAAATGATAGGCGATGAGGGGTATACTAAGATGGTGGTTGGGTGCATGGAGAGAAAGGCCTTATACAAAAATATTGTGAAGATAGAAATGACAAGGTTTGACAACAGAGTGCATATATAAGAAAAATGGGAATGAGGAATTAAGGCTACAACCAAGGTTGCAAGGTTGGGAAAGATAGTCAGTGTCCTTGACAATAATAAGTAAGTTTGGCTAAGAGATGAGTTTGGGTAGAAAGACAATGAGTTCAATTTTGGACATGTTGAGTCTGAGGTGTCTATAGGATATCTAGTTCAAAATATATAAAATGCGGTTAGTGATACTGGACTGGAGATCAGGAAGACAAAAGCTTAATGTATAAATTTGACAATTAGCTGAATATAGATAATAATTGAACCTGTGGGAACTTGTAAGATCAACAAGCAAGAGAATATGAAGGGAGAAGAGAAAGGAGAAAAGGGCCCAGGACACAACCTTGGGAGAAGAAGGAATATTCACAATTGGTGGGTGTGACCTGGATTAAGATTTAGCAAAGTAGACTGATGATTGATCCAATAGGTAGGAGCAGTGTCATGAAAACTTAGAAGAGAAGTATCCAGAGGGAGAGAGTGATTAATAGTGTCAGAAGCTGAAGAGAGGTCAAAAAGGGAAAAGTGAGAAAGTCATTAGATTAGAAATTAAGCGATCATTATTAACTTTGGAGAAAGGAGTTTCAGTTGAATGATGAAATAAGGTTGCAGAGGTTTTAGAAAGGAGGGAGGGAAGAGGAAGTAGAGGCATCAATTAGAGACAAAGTTTTCAAGGAGTTTAGGCAGAAAAAAGAGAAGAGATACAGGACAAAAGTCAGCAGAGAATGGATGGATCGAATTAGGGTTTTTTTTTCAAGATGAAGGTAACATGGCCATATTTTTAGACAATGATGAAGGATTCAATACTTATTATTATTGGACTGTAGGTTGGACACAGTTCCCAATGTCTTTTCAACTTTGATATTCTGTAGTTACATGATTTCATTTAATAGTTGACTCTTAAGTTCCATCAAAGCACCAACTGCCCAGTGTTTAACTTGAATGGTGTGTTCTTATTTAAAAATGAATCTTTAACCTTCATCTATTTAAAAGTGCATGTATTCAATCATGTTTGTTGGATGAATGAATAGCATTTTGTAATATAAGAAAAGTTTTCCTTAAAACAACATTGTGAGATAGGTAAATAGGATATGTATCATGCCCATTTAATTTTATTTTTTTTAATTATATTTTTTAAATTATCAAGCACTTATTTTGTCTCACCATCCCAGGAGACAGGCGAAACTCTGGTAACAAATATGCATAATTAAGTAGAACAATTCACCACATTGGCCATTTAAAAAAAAATCTGTCTCCTACATATTTAGCCTATCACTTCTCTGTCTGAAGATAGGTAGCAAACATCATTTTCAATTCTCTAGAATCATGTTTGATCACTGAATTGATCAGAGTTTTAAAGTCTCTCAAAATTATTTGTTTTTACAATTGTGTCAATGCAGTATAAATTGTTCTCCTCAATGAAAATGAAGGAAGGCAGTGTAGGATAATGGTAAGAGGGCTTATATCATAGTCAAAGGACAAAGGACCCAAGTCTTAGTTCTACTAAATGCTACACTTGTGACCCTGAGTAAGTTTCCAAAGCCTCCTGCTCCTTACTTTATCTTGTGTAAAATGGGGACATTGAACTATATGGTTTGTAAGAAGAGGAAGAGTTTAAAATCTGTATGATAGTGACATAGCTATCACTTGAATCATATGATTCCATTAAAAAATAATAGGAATGGTTGCGTGGTTTTACATAGACTTGACTTTTACTGTGGGCTGGCTTTTGTTAGTGTCCTATTGATACCATCTAAGTATCTGTTCTTATAATGGAGAAATCTAACATCACAGCAGTCCAGGAGAATTTGTCCTGGTGGTCTGTTTCTGCTTTGTTCCTCCCCGCTCCTTTATGAATCAGACTAAATCAGCCTTTCTGGGTTCTATATTACTCATTTCCCCCATGGGGATATGTTGTCAATATTTTTAGTGGTTGATGTTACTTGACAGCTAACTTCCCTTGGATGAATAAGGAAAGTGTATCATTTCTTGATATATAACTTTTAAGTGGAAAGTTGGCCTTGGGAGTCTACATATCAATGCCAAATGAAAAGATATTCACTGATATTACTTCAGCTTTTTTATGCATTTAAACATTGAGCTCATGAAGCTTTCCCCCAGCCCTGTTAGCTTATTTGAAAGGCAGGGAAGATAATTCATTCTGAAATTTAGGCTTACTTACTTGCAGCCAAAGAGGTTTATGAGGTTCACCAAAAATGTGAATACCCACCATTGTTCAGAGCTAATTTAAACCATCCTCAGCAGAATGAGATTTTTAAAGTACTTCTGAAGCATGAGGAAGGAGACCTGTTTTATTAGTCTCCAAACCCCAAAGGACCCAGAACAATTTATTTTAGCACGCTTCACAATTTCCAAAGTATCAACATCTATCCCTATGTCTCCAATCAGAGGGAAACATGGACTTCAAATTTAACTTTGGTTTTAAGATCAATTCAGACTCTCTTAGATATTATTAGGAACACATTTCTACTGAATGACCATTCCTTTTTTCTCCCTTTGAGGATGCTCAAGTATGGCAATATAGTATTTATTAAGATACTCTAGACAACTTATCTCAAAAATCCCCTTCACTTTCAGAGGAATATCCCTTTGAAATGGCTCTTTGATTGGCTCCATCTCATTACCCCTCTGCTGCTTCTTAGTATTTATGAATCAAAATAAATGTAAGCAAGAATCAGGAGGTTTTGAATTCTACTCTTCCACTGACTGTCTATGTAGTCTTGGGCAGGAAAATTGTCGTTTCTCCTTTGAAAAACAACAGAACTGAAAAGTGTGTTGATACATCTAAAGATATTTGTCATTGTCATAGAGCAATTCCAATTTAGATGGCAATTTGAAAAGGAATTCTCTATAGATAGAGACGTCCTCCAGATGCTCGATTGCTTCAAGCCCTGAATCCTTAAAGAGTCTCCTAAGAGATCCTTCATCATTCAAAAAAGCTTGACCTGTTAACAAGATGAGGGAAATGGACAGCTACCCAACTGATATTTCTAAAGCACAGATGGGATCACTTACTGCTCAAACTCCAGGTAGTTCCTTATTGCACCCGGGATAAATTGTAAACTTTTCTCTGTGATTTAAACTCCTTCACAATATAACTTTATTTATTTTCCCAGATGATTACATATTACCTTCCTTTGTGCTTTCCATACTTCAAATAAACTGACGGATCTGCTGTTCTTTGCACATGACATTCTATCTCTGACTTTCATGTCTTTAAACAAGATGTCACTCTGCCTGTGTAATGTGAGTGACGCTCTGAGTTGTTTTCTCTCATTCTGGTGGAGCATATGGGAATGTCAGGGCTTGCTTTGGCCAGGTATAAGGATTCAGTGTTTTGATATGACACATAAAGCCCCAGTCCCATTGTTCACATGGAAAGATGCTTACTTGGGCCTAATAGCTATAGTCCTGCTATTGTTGCTCTCACTTTAAGACTCCTCTCGCCTTGCTTTCATGGCTCCATTGTAGTGATTTCAACATCTCAAGGCTTGGTGGAACTTTGCCTCTTGGCTCCTTGGTAAAACTTTCTCCAGGGAAGAATACCTTTCTGTTACTACTCCAAGAAGTCCATGCAGCTAATTTGAATTTTTTCTTTCGTCTTCAGTGACATAGGTCTTACTATTGTTCTGTAGCAAAGTTTCCTTTATTATTATTGTCTCTTAGAATCCTTATTTCCCTTATAGTCTTTCTTCAAGTGCCTTCTCTAAGAAGATTAGTGGACAATTAATGATTGTCACTTGTTTTTGGATTTTCCCTTTCCCAAGTCACTTTGTATTCAGTCCGTGTGCATATTGTATTTTCTTGTTAGCATGTTGAATCAACTAGAAGAATGTACTCTCCTTGAGAGCAGAGGCTAATATGCCTTGTATTCCTATTCTCAGTGCCAAGTAAAAACTGCGAAATCTGATGGCTTTTTTCCAGTCCTCATTCTTGACCTTTCTGTAGCCTTCAACACTGTAGCCTCTTCTTGGCACTCTTCTATCTCTAGGTTTTTGTGACTACTCTCCTCATTATTCTCCTATCTGTCTGATGGATCCTTTTCAGTCTCCTTGATGGAACTTCATCCAGGTTACATTTACCTGTTGGTGTCCTTCAGGGCTCTGTTCAGGGCACTCTTCTCCCCCTGTGCTATTTCACTTGGTGATATCATCAATTCCCATGGATTCAATTATCATACCTAAGTTGATGATTCTTAAATCTTTACCAGATTTATCCAGTCCTAACCTCCTTGCTAAACTTCAGTCTGACATCTCTATGCCCACTGGACATCTTGAACAAGAAGTCTTGTAAATATTTTAAACTCAACATGTCCAAAACTGAACTCATCTTTTCCCCAATTCCTTCTTCAATTAAACTTTCCTATTATTGTCAAAGGTAACACTATCCTCCCAGTCATCCAGGATCTAAAACTAGGTGTCATTCTCAATTCTTAACTCTCTTTCACCCCTCCATAACCAGTTTACTGCAAAGGTATATTGATTTTACCTTGGTAACATCTCTTGTATATGCCCCCTTCTCTCCTCTGTCATTTCTATGACCCTAGAGCAGACCCTCATCACCTCCCGTCTAGACTATTAAAATAGCTTGCTGTACTATGCTCTTCTGGTCTGCGTGCCACAATTTTCTCCCTACTTCAGTCCATTCTCCACCCATCTGTCAAAATATTCTTCCTAAAACACAAAGACAAACATAATGTCACACACTCATATCACCATCCAGTTGAGCAAACTCTAGTGTCTCCCAATCACTTTCAGGATAAAATATAAAATTTCCCATTTGTTGTTAAAAGCCATATAAAACATTACTCTGCCCCCCTCACAAAAAAAAAAAAAACAATTCTTGTATTCTTATACCTTGTTTATCTCCCCTCACCACTGTTCTGTGATCCAGTGACACTGGCTTCCTTCACGTTCCTTGTAGATGATGCTGCATCTCCTAATTCCAGGCATTTCCAAAGGATGTCCACCATCTTTGGAATGTTCTCTCTCCTCATCTCTTCCTCCTGGCTTCTCTGGTTTTCTTCAAATGCCAGGTGAAATCCATCTTCTATTGGAAGCTTTTCCCAATCTGCTTTAATTCTATTACCTTTCCTCTTTGGATTATTTCCCATTCACCTTGTATGCTGTTTGTTTGTACAGAGTTGTTTGCTTATTTTCTCTCCCATTAGAATTTGAGCTTCTTGAGGGCAAGATTGTCTTTTGACTTTCTTTGTATCACTAGCACTTCTTACAGTTAGCTCCTGATACAGAGTAGATGTTTACTAAATGTTTATTCAATGACTAACTGACTCAGAATGGAAGACTTTGATCTGGAAGGATTTAAGAGATCCTGTAGTACAAATAAATCTCACCTCAGGTACTTACTTACAGCTATTCAATTCTGGGCCAAATTCAGAATCTCTGTGCCTCTATTCTTCATATGTCAAATGAGGGGATGAGACTAACTGGCCTCCAGGGCCCCTTCCAGCTCTAAATTTGTGATCCTATGGACCTCTTCATCTTTAGGATGAGGACATTCAGCACCAGAGATATTATATTATTTGCCCCAAGTCACACTGGAAGTAGTGAAAATATAAGTCCAGATTCCTTGACCTCAAAGCTAGCAGTCTAAAGGTCCCTAAAGATACTGCAAGATAACACAAGATAGTATTACATTTATTTGTTACAAGGGAGAGCTTCTATATAGGGGATGAGGTGAGTTGGTTAGTAGTGATAGCGATGCTAATGGAAAAGAAAAGAAAGAAAAAAGTATTGATGTAACATAAAAAAAAAGTGAATAAATGAAAGAGAGCAGCAGAAAGGTTGGAAGTGGACACAGACAAGCTTTTTGCTGTTGCATTAAATTGAATGTACACTTAAAATGATGTATGTAACAAGTTCACAATTTTATAAGAAATTCTTCTTTAATCCTTTGTATGTTGAAATATTCATGCTTGTGGAAGTGTAATTTCAGAATAAAATCACATCATATATATGTATATATATGTACACATACATATATCTATATTTATATCTATCTATATCTCTATATCTCCATATATCTCTATATCTCTATCTATCTATATCTATCTATTTATCTATCTATCTATCTATCTATCTATCTATCTATCTATCTATCTATCTATCTATCTATATGATGAGGTCAGGGAAACATGTTTCTTTAGGGATGCTCAAGACCCCAAAATATGAACATGCCAGGTCCTGCTTGAATGAATTTGACTCAAGCCTTTTCACAGCCAAACAAAGTTTATTACATATTCGCCAAAATGGGTAGTCTTAACTGAGTGGGTCAGATTCAAGATTGAATCTGAGCATCTTCATGGAGGTAAGATGGAACTTATATACAGGAAGATTGTGGGAAAGATCTAGGGTGGTCCTGGGGTGATGGGAAGAGGGGTTTAGAGAAGGTCTTGAGGAGGAGTCTGAGGAGGAGCTTGATAGGACTGGGGTAAGGTCAGACTCCAGGAACCAAGAGAATTGGGATTAAGGGTGGGAAGTAGCTGAAGGCTACCTGGAGATGACAGACAATGTAGCGCTAGGCTAGTTTAAGAGTAGCAGATTTGGGCATAGGCACTTTAACAGGATCAAGGAAGTAGCTGGACAATGGAGGGCTGGGATAGGTTAAGAGTAACCTAGCCTAGAGACTTGGGCCTAGCCATAATGAAAGGCTTATGGCCTCTGGCAAACACTTCATCAAGTGGGAAGATTCTAGGGGAGTTCAAGGGGGCTCCAACAGTCTAAACCTCATCATATACATGCGAGCACACACACATACACACACATATATGTATACATGTATGTATAAGGATATGTGTGTTTATATGTGTATATATACATATATATACATTATATATACACATATATGTATATGTTTCTAATTTGTAGGAGTAGAAAGAAGGTTCTTTTCCAATTTCCTTGTCTTATCTAACCTTATCTAACCTGACACAGCTATATGAAGTAGCTTTGTCTATTTTCAAGGATAGTAGGCATCAGAGGTAGGCTTTTACCCTCCCATTTGCCCAGTACCTGCTTTCAGAGATTGGCTAATCCACTCAATTTGGGAACTTTCCCCAGGAATGGCTTGGCATTGGAACCTATTCTCATCTCAGGCCTTTCCTTTAAGCAGCCCTCAGATGAGGCTTTGAAGCTGGATACCAGGGCTTAGCCAGCATAAGCACTGTGGATATCTGACCTGTTGTCCTTCAGGTAACGTGATTACTCTGTCCACTAGTAGTTCTATTCTGTCAGGTTTTGTCTCTTTCTGTCTCTCTCTCTCTCTCTCTCTCTCTCTGCCTCTGTCTCTCTCTCTGCCTCTCTCTCTCTCTTTCTCTCTCTCTCCTCCTCCTCCTCTCATTCTTTGTCTTCCTTCTTCTCTCTCTCTCTCTACTGATAATCTTCTAAAGTTCTTTAAAGCACTGAGGAGTTAAGGGAGTTGCCCATATTCACAAAGTCAAGGTGTGTCACAGGCGGGACTTGAGGACTTGAAACCAAATCTTCTTGGCTCTCATGCTAACCCTTTATACATTACTCTCTGTATACTTACTCTGTAATCCATTCTTTTCCCCATTTTGTCAAACTTCCATCTCTTAGCCAATCTCCAAAGGAAACCTCTCCTAACCCTAATTCAGGCATGGCTCAAGAATGGGATCACTCCTGACCCTTGGGGCATCTGCTCCTTAACCAGTTTAAAGTGGGACTCCTGCTCCTGTTTACTGCATAAATAGAAAACCAGCTTGGGCTAGGCCCTTCATAGGGAACTAATCTTCAGTCCTTGCTTTTTACTCATCAAAGTTAGGAGTGACTTGGTCTCCCAGGGTGAGGCCAAAGTGGGGTGGAGACCTGATTCAGAAGACTTTTGTTTTTCTAGCCAAGATTCCCAGAGGCAGTTGGATCTCATAAAGCAGTTAGCATTCCTTAAGTGTCACAGTAGGACCCTATCAGCCACACCTGAAGTCTAGCCCACTTCCCCCAGTAGCAGATTAATCCTATCCTTGAGGATTATTCTTCTCTCTGAACAAGGAAGTAATGAGGAGGAACTGAGGTAACTCAATCCACCTCCTCATTAAAATGTCTACCAATAGGGATTTTCTTACTTTGCCAGGGAAGGTTGTCCCTGGCCAGTCAGACCAGCCAGAAAAAACACATGCCTAGGTTTAAAAGACACTGTTGGCACTCACTCAGGGTCTTTGGTCATTGAGAGATGCCATTGATCCAATTTATTGATTACTGCTACCTTAAATAATAAATTGACCATTCTCAGGTCCCTGGCTTTTTTGCAGAAGTGCCAAGGTGATCCATTTTACTAGCAGTATATGTGTCACCATTAATAAGTTCTTTCTTGCCCTAGAGAAAACTGTGCCTCAGCATCATTTTTACCTGTAACAAAGTGTACTGAAGTTAAAATCAGAATACTAATCAAAGTTCATTTAACTCTCCAATAAGGGAACCAAGTACAGCTATCCCTTCCACATCACAGGTGTTAAGGGTACAGTGCCTCCCTACAATCTGGAAAATCTGAGTTAAATTTTTTGGCCCTGTCTTTCTACCAGTGAAGAAATCTGAATTGTTTCCGCTCAGGTTTAACATTCACTGATTTTGTGATCTTGGATAAGACATTAAATTTCTGAGGCTTTTTCTTCATCATTAATAAAATAGAGCTAATGCCTACTTGACTAAATAAGAACAACATAAGAATATGTTGGATACAAATATAAAATGGTATATTTGTATCACTTTGTCATTTTCAAACTATTTGCACGTGCTATGTGAAAGACTTGATGGATCTGGGGTATCTTAGATATGGGTAGCATTTCCAGTGAAGCAGGTGCCAACTTTGCCATGGCCACACATCCTATTTGAGTCTTGTCCATGTTCTCCTGTAAACTTGGCACTGCAATCTACTTTAAGTTGCCTGGATGTTAATATACACATAGACTGTATAAGTCAAACCTCAATATGAGGTCAGGATCATTCTATCTTTTTTTTTTTCAACAGGAGAATATAAACTCCTTAGAGTCAGAGAATATTTAATTTCATTGATGTAGGTGATGAGGTCAGGGAACCATATATTTTTAGGGGTGCTCGAGACCCCCAAATACCAACAATGCAGGTCTTGCTCAAATGAATTTGACTCAAGCCTTATCACAGCCAAAGAGGAAAACAAAGTTTGTTACAGATTTGCCACATTGGGATGTCTCACCATTTGTGACACTCATTTTCTCAAGTGGGCCAGATTCCATCTGAGGTAGTTGGAATCTGAACCCCTTTGTGGAGGCAAGATGAAACTTATATACACAAAGATTATAGGAGAGAGATCTAGGGTGGTCCTGGGGTGACGGGAGGAGGAGTTTAGGGAGGGTCTTGAGGAGACTAAGGAGGAGCTTGATGGGGCTGAGGTGAGGTCAGACTCCAGGAACGAAGAGAATGGGATTAAGTGTGGGAAGTAGTTGAAGGCTACCTGGAAATAACAGACAATGTAGGGCTAGGTTAGTTTAAGGATAACAGCTTTGGGCTTAGACACTTTAATAGGATCAAGGGTAAGAAGTAGCCACAATGGAGGGCTAGGCTAGTTTAAGGGTAACCTAGAGATTTGGTCCCAGCCATAATGAAAGGCTTATGGCCTCAGGCAAAGGCTTCATCAAGTAGGAAGATTCAAGGAGAATTCAAGGGGGCTCCCAGATCCTGTACCCCATCATAGAGATCTCCCAATGAAGAAATTTCCTCTTCTAACGTGGATAGGAAAATGGAGAGAGGGGGAGGAAATAAGCATTTATATAGTGCCTGCTATGTTTCAGGCATTGTGCTAAGTGTTTTTTTTAGTACAAATATTACCTCATTCTATCCTCACAACAATCCTGGTAGGAGCTATCATTGCAAACTATTTTACATTTTAGAAAACAGAACACACAGAGGTTGACTTTTACAGCATCACATAGCTTATTAAGGTTTGAGGATAGATTTGAACTCAGGTCTTCACCAGCTTTCTTTGTTCTGCAATTTATTGTTTTAGAGAGTTTCCTAAAGCACTGAGAGGTTAAGAGACTTAGCTGCAATTACACAGCTAGTGTTATACCAGAGATGTGACTTATCCTCAGTCTTGCTGACTCACAGGAGAGCTCCATATCAAACTACATGCTGCTACTTCTATCTGGTATGTAGGAAGCTCTTAATGAATGCTTGTTTAATTGAATTGATCTGAATTCACATCCTTTACACCACTGTGCATTTCCCAGTTTATGAAGTGTTTCAGCTTGCTCACACCTACCATGAACCTCTTTTTTTATTGTCTCAAATTCAATCCTGTGGAAGCCACACGTATAAGGGAATGCTTTTTGTAACATGAGTAAATTGGGCACTAGGAGACCATTTAAACCAGAAAAGGAACTTTTCCTTGTGGTCTTTACCTCCAAGATTTGCTCCAGGGACAGGTCAACCTGTTAGTCTTTTCTGACTAAAAAAAGAAGCTCAATTGAGCTTCACAATAAAGGAGGAAGTTAAATGAATCTACATTGGCTCATCAGGGACCTGATAGAAGTCTGATAAGCAAGGATAAACTCATGAGTTTCCAGAAGGGGTGTCCTTTGCAGGCTTAGGGATAATGGAACAGACTTTGTAGAGATACTCTGTGTGTGTTGCTTTGTAGGCCCAGCAGTTTATTCTGGGAGGCTAAGCAGAAACCACAAGCACAATTCTCAGGAAGAATTCCCTGGATAGCTACTATTTTGGAGGAGAAGGCTAGAAACCTAAGTCATAACTAGTCTTTTGAAGAGCACCGGAAGCCTCCTTTATAAGAATACCATGGCAATCTTTCAACAGCTCCAGAGATAAGATAGGGTTGGACTTTGCCCTTCTCTTCCAGGCTTCCAGACATTTATCTTGCCTCCACTGTACCTTTCATCCCTTGCTATCTTTCCCTTTTCTCTGGCTGCTAATCTCTTTTGATAGGGAACATCCGGTCAGGCTCCACAACTCTCTCTCCATACTGATTCCTCTAGCCCCACTAAAATAAAACAGAAAGCCCTTCCTTCTCTCCTATCATATGCCGCCCCCTCCACATCTGTCTCTAGTAAATTGTTGATAATTATAGTCATTATGATCTCACCCACTCCCCTCTTTCTTTCTAATACTTCTCTTTCTTCATTTTAGGTCACTGAATTTCAGGATATGTCTTTCCTGTGCCATGGCTTCCTCATGGAAGAAGCTTTCTAGGTTTAAACTTCCTTTCCCTTCACCAATTGTAAACCAAGAAACACTAGAAGGTGACTTTTTATTTGGTCAATAATTCACATTGATGAGGCATGGGAGTGGGGGTGGGAGTGAAGTTGGAGTAACTGGAGTTAGATGTTTATACCTGTTATCTCTGTGGTCAAAAGAAACAACAGGTTAGGATCCATACTCAGCACACTTCAGTTCTCTACTTAGTGCTGCCACTTTATTTTGACTGTCCATTGGAATTTATAGTGTTATTTCCAGGGTGTCCTAGGAAATAATGCCATCCAGACTGCTGCTTCAGCCAGTTGGCTCTATACAAGGCCAACACAAGAGACAGGAAAGGAAGGGACCTAGCATTTAAATATGTTCTAGGCATTGTGCTAGGCATTTTACAAATTTTTTCTCATCCAATCCTCATGACAACCATAGGAAATGAGCACTATTATGACCGCTATTTTACAGTTGAAGAAACTGAGGCAAACAGTGGTTAAGTGACTTGTCCAGGGTCACTCAACCAGTAAGAGTCTGAGGCTAGATTTGAATTTCAGTCTCCCTGATGCCAAGCCCAGCACTCTGTCCACTATATAAATGTTGGTTGATTGATGGTTTGGTTGCAACAGTCTACTTTGTCTATCTCCTACCTCTAGAATGTTCTCCTTTCCCACATTTACCCTAGCTTTTTTTAAGGATCAGCTCAAGGTATGAAACAAGACCTATGCTATCCCTGCTTTTGCTTTCCCCTGGCCCAGATTATTTTGTATATAACTTTTGTTTACCTCTGTGTGTAAGTTACCTATGCCTCCCTCCTCCTAGAATATAAAATTCTTAAGAGGAGGACTCATTTTGTTTTGTCCTTATATCCCCAGAATTTAGGGCAGTGTCTGATTCATAGCAAGTACTCCACAAATGCTTGCTTGCTTGATTGAACGAATAGATTAATGAATGAATGAATGAATGTTAAAATTGGTCACTACTAGGGAAAGAACCATGGCTGGATGTGATATCCCTTGAACTTTGCCCATCAGTTGTAAGTTCTGATAATAGGCCCTCACAAAGAATTTTGCAACATTCTTATGAACTTATGTTCAGTTTATATCAGACTTATTTGGATTTATTCTATCTCTTGGTCTTTATCTGTCTCTGTCTCTCTCTCCTAAACTGTACCTTCCATCAAAAGAAGAACATTGTACATTTGTAATGACAAACTAAAAGATACAAAGATTTACCTTATAAAATTTTTAGTACATTACCCAGCTAAGTAAAAGTAATAATGCAAAGATCTCATCTGAAAGTGCATTCAGCATTTCACACCAGTAGTACCGCACCCCCCCATATTTCTTTCTATTTAAAAAAAATCACAGAAATTTCTCCCTCTTATCCTCTATCCAATGAGGATAAAGAAGCAAATGAAAAGCAAAGTTCTTGTAACATATTTGTTATATAACATATATATTTGTATGCACAAATATATTATAACAAAGAAATACATTTCTTCAATGATTATATACAACCATACCTGATGACTTGTTAAAATGAACTGGACATACCACATTCTCACAGATTTTTGACCAAGCGCATCTCTGGAGGGGTTTTTATTTTGCTTTAGTTTTGGTGGAGAGAAGGGAGGAGGAAATCACACTATGTACTTAGCCCACCATTCCCATCAGCACTTTCATCCAAGAGATCTTAAGATCATAGATACTGACTTGGAAATTAAATCAAAGTTAATTGAGCTTAACTGTTTGATTTTTTTTATAGAAGAAGGAATTGAGGTATGGTGACTTGTCCAAAGACATGAAAGTACAAGTGGCAGATTTGAGATGTATAGCTAGCTCCTCTAACTTGACAGATTGCAATATTTATTTTTTTAAAAAACTTTTTTAAAATTTATTTTTAGTTTACAACATTCATTTCCACAAGCTTTTGAGTTTTAAGTTTTCTCCCCCTCTTCCCTCCTCCCTTCCCCGAGATACCATACAATCTGATATAGGCTCGACATATACATTCATATTAAACATATTTTTGCATTTGTCACGTTGTAAAGAAGAATTATAACCAATGGGAGAAACCACGAGATCAACCAGTGTTAATTAAGCATCTCCTGTTACTCTCCTTATACTAGGCTCTGTACAAAAATTGAAAGGAAATAGTCCACGCTCACAAAAACAAGACAAAACAAAAATTCCATTCTCTTAAAGGGAGGCAACATATACATGTGTAAGTAAATGCCGATACATACAGATAATGCTAGGCAATTTTGCAGCTAGGGTCAGACGGACACTGGGACTCGTGTCAATCAGAAGGCTAAGAATGCTAAGAAGCACTGTCGAAGGGAGTGCATTCCAGGCAGTGGGCACAGCCAGTGGGAAGATGGAGCAAAATGGATTGCCATGTGAGAGAGAGCAAGTAAGCCAACATAATTATAGGGGAGTTGGAGGACCTCTGTCCAAACCCTGACTGCTATTTATGGCCTATGTCATTATTGGAAAGTTAATTCGTCTCTCTAGGCCAATATTTCCTCCCTTATAAAATATGAGGTTGGTCTGTAATCTTCGTGTTCCTGTCCTAAATTCTAAGAAGTTATATTAAAATTAACACCAATAAGGTGTTGAATAAGATTCTAATTTCCCAAAGGACTGCTTGAGGAATGAATATGAAACAATGAATGGGTAGCCCCACTACTTTGACTTGGTTATGATTTTAGGAAACAGAAGTGGAATTTTGGCCTGGTTGTTCATATACAGACCTGGAATATTTCTTTTTAATACCAGGCAGTGCTACTTCATACTGCATTTATTGACTTTATGAGAAATTCATTAGCCATCACTTGTGCCAAGGGAAAAGAGAGGTTGGGCAACTTATTCCACCCTTGGAACAATTTTGCTTTTGGGTGCTGGAGGCAGGTAGGTGGCGCAGTGGGTAGATCACTAGATCTAAAGTCAGGAAGACCTGAATTCAAATTCAATTTTTAACACTTACTAGCTGTGTGACCCTGGGTAAGTTACAACCTCTATTTGCCTCACTTTCCTCATCTGTAAAATGGGGATAATAATACACCTACTTTCCAAGATTGCTGTGAAGATCAAATGAGATAACAATTATAATACATTTAGTACAGTGCCTGGCACATAGTAAGCCTTATACAAATGTTAGCTGCTGCTGCTGCTGCTACTGCTACTACAACCACTACTACTACTACTACTATTACTAAACAGGTTTGATAATTTGCATGGACAACATTAAGAATTTTGAAGCCTTGCCATAATACTACCCTCGATGCCCATAAATTATAAGTTAAGAGCACCTCATGATGAGATCATGTGGGTACCTCATCAAATTATCCAATGGAGTCTTGAATATTCTCTAAGATGGACCGACTTTATTCTGAATTCAACTTTATGTAAAATATTGTTTTCAAGAACTCTGATTTTCAAGTCCTTAGACCCACCCAAATTATGTTACACCCCAAAACACTGACATTATGTTCTACTCCGAATTAGTATAAAATAAAATAGTATCAGAAAGAAAGGAACAATGTATTGGGAAGCCATTTAAGATTATTCCTGAAGGCTAGAATATGTACAAAGTCAATGACTTTTAAATCCTTATATTTCTTCCCTTTCTCCTTCCTTTCTTTCCTCCCTCTGTCCCTCCCTTCCTCCCTCCCTCTCTTCCTTCCTCCCTTCTTTCTTCCTTTCTTTCTTTCCTTTCTTCCTTCCTTCCTTCCTTCCTTCCTTCCTTCCTTCCTTCCTTCCTTCCTTCCTTCCTTCCTTCCTTCCTTCCTTCTTTCCTTCCTTCCTTCCTTCCTTCCTTCCTTCCTTCCTTCCTTCCTTCCTTCCTTCCTCCCTTCCTTTCTTTCCCTCCTTTCACAAATCAGGCAAATATGAGAGTATTTGCAAAATCACTCCATTAAAATGTATTTCAAATAAGGCTTTAATTGTGGTCCTGGGAAAACACAACCCTTACAACTTTGTATTGGGGGGCCTTCCTGTGGCTATTCATAAGGATTCAATTCTCGCACCAAAGACCCTCAAAGACTCTGTTTTAAACCTGGTCTGTAATCCACACAGTCTTTCTCCAGTGGCTTCTTTTTTTCTAGCCCACCATTGGCTGAAGTGAACTTATCCCCCCACCACTTCCTAGTGCCAGTCATGGGCTCATTGCCACAGCTGTCTTATCTTTATGTGGGTGCCAATTCATACTGACAGTGACTGACGCTCTGTCTCCCTTTGGAATAATAAGCCAATCACAAAGAGTGCGATTCCCCCCTCAAAAACAACAACAAAAACCCCAGAAAACAACTTGCCCTCTCAAGCTGTGTAGACGTCTGCAGCATCAACAATCCTGTCCCTGTCTGGAGAACAATGGGAGGCATTTGCATAGGCAGCCAGGAGCTGGGGTCTTCAACTGCTCCCTGAAGCCTTCAGCATCACCATGGGCACCAATGGACACAGCTAACACTGTGAGGCTGGCAGCTCCTGTAAGGGAGGGGAGGAGAAATCTGGGACTCAAATGAAATGTTCAAAAATGTTAAAGAATTAATTAAAATGGGCACAGCCCCTTGCTTTTGTATTTTCCCATTTGTGTTCTGATGTGCTGTGGCTTCAGTCAGTATACAGCTAATGGCATAGCTGAGGTGAAGTGATAATTCACTGTGGAGAGGCATAAAATGAATCCATTTAACAGAGAATAATTGGGTGATACTCCTTAGTCAGCAATATCCCCATTTCCCTTTAGAAATTAAGTATTACTTAACTGACACTTCTCTTTGGCACTTACATAAAGAATTTTAAGTTATGGTTCTTTTCATATTACCATTGATGGCTTGTGTATTAGTAGGCACATAAAACATATTCCCAAGGCCATACACATAAGACACCAAAAGAAAGTGGGTCAGTCATTTCTCAAGGGTAAAAGATAGACAGCTTGAGCACTGCACTGGTACCTTAAATTGTGATCCTGGAGAAACACAGCCATTACAACTTTGGTTTGCGGAGCCTCTTGTGGCCACCCAAATCTGGAACGACCCAGAGGCAGGCCTGCAACATATTGGGAAGTTCCTTTGAGGAAGAAAACCACGGGCAAAGCTCATATAGGGTAAGAAGGCATATAGGTATTGTGATTTGCAGCCATGGAGTGAGTGCCCACAGTGAGGAGAGGAGATATACTGATGTTTTGAAGCATTTGTATATTTGCATATGTGTCAAACCCCGTGCATGTAGTAATCTGATTGAAATGTTGCAACTACCCTCTTTCATCACCAACCTAATACTTTGAATGTTGTGTGGTTTATTTATAGTGGAAGCTTAATAAATGTTTATTGCATTGATATTTTATTGGTAGTACCTATATGATTCCAGACTACAATCATAGCCCTAAGTAGTGGCTATAAAGTTGGCTATGAGTTCTGATTATACACATAACTAAATGAAGCATACCTATGTAAAAGAGAATTCAAGTGATGACAGATGCTATTGAGTAGCATATAGAGCTTTGAAGGCTGGTTAAATGTTTAATAGAATCTAAATATAAATATACATAAATATGTGTATGTATATGTATATCTATCTGTCTATCTATCTATCTGTGCATATGACCTATTTACTAGCTCCCTATGTTATCCAGGCTGTTATTATTGTTGTTTGTCCTTCATTCTTGAAGTGGACCATGACATCAGGAGGGTGATATCTTGACCTGCAAGTGAATTGGATTTAAGTGAGGCAGGGCTGTGCAAAGCCATCAGCCTCACTCTCTCCTCCAGAGTCATCAGAGTCCACTGGCAAAATATAAGTTAAGATTACTGGCTATAGCCCAGGATGCAGTGGGAGACCTTGGTCTTTTGAAACTAAGGTCTTTCCCAAGTCTCAGTTTGCCTGAGACAATGCCCATTCAGTGCAGGAAAAGACTACTCATAAATCTTCTTGCACTCTAATCAATGTGGAAACTGACCTAATCCATTTCAACCCTGAGTCACTGTCCTTTAAGCAGCCTGTTAGTTCTCCTCTGTCTCACTATATTAGGGCTCACTCAGTTTGATCACCTGATTGGCTTAGCCCACTGGAACTGAAGAGATGCACTGTCCTCAGCTTCCCTGGTAGCAAGGATACAGGTACAAATCAACACTCCAGCTATGACTTATATCTGAGCCTTGTGAGAGGTTTCCCATTGAATAAAATTAAGAACACACACCTGCATAGTCACATCAGGAAGGGGGTATCTTTGTGTGATATATGCTAATATTCTAAGACTAGACACAGGTTTGACAGCCTCAAGTTATACCCCTCAATCTGTCATAAATCCAAGACGTCAAAGCATGGAACTTTAAGGGGAGGAGGACATGAAGATAATTTCTCAGAAATGAGACCTGCCTCAGGCAAGCATTGTGTGCAAAGCACCAATGATATAGATGTAAAAGCAAGGAATATAAGGTAATGCTACCAAACGATAGCTCCCCCTGAAGTCTAAAGTTACTCAAAAAAGTGTCATAAATTTATTTGTTTAACTATGTTTCAGTCTCTATGTTGTAGATGACCTAGACATATAAAATGTCCCTCTAGAGTTTGAAGATAATTACCAATGAGAAGTTGGGGTCAGCTACGTTTTAGGACCTGTTGTTATGGATATGTCTCCTTGATATGTTGTTGCATTACAATAAATAAAAGTCACTTGAATGTGTTCATATTGTTTGCATTTTGAACTGGAGTGGGGAGAGACTTTAGGCAGGCAGACTTACCATCAGATTATTGTATTAATGCCGGTGTGAGGTGATAAGGAATGAACCTGGATAGTTGTATTGTCAGAGGATAGAAGGGAGCATATTTGAGAAATGTTGCAAAGACAAAATTGACAGACCTTGGCAACAGATTCGATATGGGAGTGAGAGCAAGGAGTCAAGAATGACCCCCAGGTTGTGAGCTTGTGGGACTGTGAGGATAGTGTTGCCTTCTATAGTAATACAAAAGATTGGAAGTGGGGAAGGGTTGGGGAAAGATAATGCATTCGGTTTTGGACATGTTGAGTTTAAGATGTCTGTGGTATGTCCTGTTTGAGATGTCTGAGAAACAGTTGGAGATGAAAGATTAGAGGTAGGCAGAGAGGTTAGGGCAGGATAGGTAGATTTGAGGATCATTAGCATAGGAACAGTTATTAAATCCATGGGAGCTGATGAGACCTTATGCTACTAAGCAAAGTAGTATAAAGGGAGAAGAAAAGGGTGCACAGGAAAGAACCCCATTGGACACTTAGATTTAGAGAGTATGACCTAGATGAAGAGCCAGCAAAGGAGATTGGGGAGTGGTCAGATAAGTTGGAGAAGAGCCAGGAGAGAATAGTATTCCAAAAATCTAGAGGAAGGGAGGAAAGGGAATGGAATAAGCATTTTTATGGTACCTACTGTGTGCCAGACACTGCTTTACAAATATGTGTCGTTATTATGCCCATGATATGCACAAATTTAGAGATCTCTATTCCAAATGTTCATATGGACTATTTGTGCTTGACCTGTGGGACAGCCTAAACTCGTATTGATCTGAGCAGCTGCCATTGAATGTAATGTCTCTTAACCCCAAGTATCATTTTGGTCCTCTGAGAACTAAGAATAACAATCACCAATATGTTTAGCAACTTATTTTAACTCTATGTGTGTCTTTCTGTTTCACGTGAGTTTCATGTAAAAAACATATTGACGGATTCTGGTTTCTAATCCATTTTGCTATCCGCTTATGTTTTATGGTGAGTTCATCCCATTGATACTCACTATTACAATTATTCACTACATTTACGTCCATCTTATTTTTTTGTGTTTAGCCTTCTCTCTCATTTTCTTCTTTCCTTCCTCAAAAGTCTGATTTTCTTTTGATAAATGCTCTATTCCTTTTTTTTTGGGTGAAAATAGGATAAAAGAGGGGATGTTCAAAGTGGGTGAGACAATGATTGTTGATGAAGAGAAAATATAGTTGCTTGACTATTACTCTGCTTTTGTTTTCTTTGTCCAGGAGAATGATCTTTGCATTGAAAAGGAAAGAAAAAGAAGGTAATAGTAAGTTGAAAACTAAGATTGGTAAGTAAATAGTAAGAGAGAACATAGCTATCCTTAATAAATTTAAGTCCTCTCTCCCAGATGAAATAGTTCCCAAGGCAGTGAAGCAAAACAAACACAAAGTAGAAGATATGATAGCTGTCCATGATCTTTAAAAAAATCACAGAATATGTGTGACCTATCTGAGGATTAAAGCTAGGAAAGCATTATTCTGATTTTCAAAGCAAAAGAGTGAAATCTGTAAATTAAAAGTGAGTGAACTTGACTTTTAGTCCTGCAAGAATTCTAGAATATATTTTTGAAAATTATGGATGGTAAACATTTGAAAAAGAATGCAGTGGTCACAAAGAGGCAACTCACATCAACAAATATATATTTCTTCTTGGTTCCATTTTCTCCCTAAAAATGTGGGGGATGGGAAGAAAGGCTTTTTGCTAACTTGAGTATTTATCTAGGACATATTTCCCCTCTGCCTCCTTGATTTACTGCAGTTGTACAGCACTAGTTGCCAGCTAATATCCTCATTCTTGTGAATGGCCAATATCTAGGTCAAGTTTGGTGGTAGATAGACAGGCTTATTGATAGCTCACAGGATCTCAAATTTGACAGCTTTGACAACTAGGTGGTGCAGTGGTTAGAGGGCACTTTGACAACTAGGTGGTATGGATAGATAGGGCACTGAACTTGGAGTCCAGTTCAAAATCAACATTTATGTGGCACTTACTATATGCCAGGAGCTGTGTTAAACACATTTCCCATGTATTATCTCATTTATTCCTCATTAGAACCCAACAAGATAGATGCTCTTATTATCTCCATCTTACGGCTGAGGAAATCGAGGCAATCATTGGTCAAGGGATCTGAATCAGAATTACACAGCTAGTGAGATCTTGAGGCTAGATTTGGGATCAGATCTTCCTGTAGCACCAGAAAGAAATACTCCCTGCCAAGGCAGTCCAGTCCACCTTTGGATATGTCTAATTGTAAAGAAGTGAGCAACTGTGCCCTCTTCATCCAATGGGAACTTTACGCTCCCAGGAATATGACAAGAAAGGCTTGTCAAAGCTAAACCAGAGGGTAGGCTGGGAGGTGGAATCAATGTTTAGATGTAATCATCATATGTACTCACAAAAGCAGAGTTCAAGAATTCAGAAAAAGTCCGAAGCAAGGCAGTAAGGTCTTCGCAGCTCTGGCTGGTTTTCTAGGGAGGAAGGGAGCATAAAGTGTTTATAAGATACAAGGTGTGCTGAATTTTGTTGAGGGAACAGGTCTCAGAAGTGTTCCTCACAATTTGTTATTGTTTGCAATTCTTTGGAAGGGAAGAGTAGCACAGAGCAATATAGCTCTCCCTCCTCCTCCTCCATCCTCCCAGGCTAGAATTACAGGCCAACTGTTTGCACGTTAGGCAAACACAGCCACATGGATGGGAGGCAAGTGCCAGGGAGCTAAATGATGTTGGACTCTGATGGAAAGCAATTGTTTATTTTCGCTTGATGACTCTCCAGTGACTTTGGAAAGTATACAGATCCTGGCAAGTGGGAAGGCTTTGTTTTCAATTCCTTCCTTTTGGATTCTTCATTTCAAATGAAATGTTCCTGGCTCCCTCCAGCAAAGCATACAGGACAGGGGACTACTTTCTTTGGACAGTCAAGTCCTTGCAGAGAGCTAGGGGATTCAGCTGGCTTTGGAAAAAGCATAGACCCAGAGCTGCGGGGAGCCTAGGGTTTGTCTACAACAGGTCTTCTTCCATAGATAACCCAGACGGGTCATTGCTATTTCCTTGATGCCGAAAGTACAAGGACAGTGTTTCAGAAACTGGAGAAGAGAGACGTTAGGGACTGGTGAGCAATACTCTTCAGATGATGAGTCACTTCACCATTATTTAAGAAAACAGGACTTGGATTTCTCTTTTGAAAAAGGAATCTTTCATTATACTGAGCTGTGAAATTAGTAGTTGGCTGCTGCAGGGAACGTTTTATTCTTTTTTGCTTCCCTCTCTCTTCCACGTTCTATGTTCAAGTTCTTACAGTACAAATGATTCCAGCCTCCATCTGTACCAGTGCTCTGTTTCCCTCCCCATGTTTTGTGGCATGCATAAGTAAATAACATTTCTAATCTTTAATGGCAGCCAGTACACTTTTAGTGCTGATCACCTACAGCCTTGGGCAGACGGTATTGTGGACTGGGAATGCTCGAAGGATCTTCCATGGGAGCCAGAAGGGACCTTTTTGATGCTTGCCAGATTGTAATCACCTTCAGTTTTATTCACCTAAAATCAGAAATGAATAGACACAACAGAGATAAAAGCAACTACAGGGCTCTGTGTTCTCAGGTTTATGCCAGTTCCCGAGAAAAGGGAACGCCGTTAGCAGCTCAGCCTTTTTCTCCAATCATCTAGTTGAATGCTCGCCTTGTTACAGATGAGGAAACTAAGGTTCAACAAGTTTAAGTGACTTGCAATGGTCAAGGAATAAGTGGCCAAACCATAATTTGAATTCAGGTCTTCTGATTCCAGATCTAGCAATCTTTCTACTTTAACATACTTCGTTTAAGGAATGAGACCACTTTATTTGAAAATCTAATTGGGGACTGGTCAAGAGCCTAGTCCTTCTAAACCTACACAGACTGTTTGTTTGATGTAATCTCCACACGAACTTAGGAGTGTGCACAAACTTCTGAAATTAATACAGATCTGCTAGCTACATTGTATAAAGGGCCTTTTGGATTGGCTGTGGAACTGAATCTGGAGTTCATTCACAAAGAAACTACTCAGTCAGGGCCAGTCTCTTACGTGGGCTTTTTTTCAGACTTACTGGCTTTAGAGAAGGAGCATTGTGAAGAAGAAGGAGCAACCTTGTAAGCATTGAAAAATCCAGAGAGTGAGCCACCAGAAAGTCCAAGATTGTAAGCCATGCAAGGTACTGCAGCCAGCCAGTCTAGCATTGAGAATCCCTAAGAAACAACCTTAAAGATCCAGCCCAGGGGCATTTGAGACACAGATTCTTCCAGAAGTTATGATACATTTGGAAGTAAACTTGGTGGGTTGAATATTACATAGAGATTGTGTTAAGTTTGAACCCACTCTCCTCAGGAACTAAAGTAGGTTTTGTGTGTATGTGTGTGTGGGGGGGTGGGGGGAGGTTATGGGGTATAGTTTTATTTATACTTCTTTCTATATTAACAAAACAAATATTCCTTTATAAAAGTAAATTGATGTTAATTGTTTAAATGAAATTAAAGAGTTAATTACAGGTAGTAAATAGTGGAGGGAACATATTGGAAAGGAGACTCCAGCCATTAGCATTAGAGGAAAGACATCCCTGTGGAGGACCCTAGAACCTGGAAGAGGAGATGTAAAGAAAGTGCGGCCAGACTTTGTTACAAAAGGATAAAAACATTGATGCAACTAGAATAAGAAAAACTATCAAATAAGAAAAAAATTAGGGATAAACATATTGATGGGATAAGCATTGACCTGTGATCTCTTTAGTAAAGAGATCTCCCTGCAGACAAAGTTCCTTCAGCCAATGCAGGATGGCAGCTTTTTTTGAAACTTTGATTCTCAGAAATTTGCCTAGAGCAGTCAGAGTTGAAATGGCTTATGTAGAGGTAGCTCTTGAAAAATAGGTCTTCCTGGTTTTGAGATAAGCTCTCTATTCACTATGCAACACTGCCTCTCAGAGGAAAAAATAATCTTGACTGATAAAGAATCTGATATACAAGATATGTAATATATGTGTAATATATAATGGAATGCATATATGTAATACTATATGTAAGACATATATGCACTATCTGTGATATATATATATATATATATATGTATCACTTATGGAATTGACAAATAACAATGGCAACGGATCCTCTATTTCTATAATGATAGAGATAGGCTGGGCACTGGAGATAAAGGGATTATACTTTGAGATGACACTTCCTCCTTTCTTAACAACCATGTGTTCAGAACAATAAAGTATTTCTGTATTATTCCAAAGCACAAGTCCTTCAGTCCTTAGACTGAAAAATGGATGTATGCCCATCCTCCATTGTCCTCACTACAGATAAAAAAATAGAGAACAGAGGACTTCCCCAACAAATAGCTTTTGGAAGAAGAAATGCAAATTATATAATATCATAAAAAATTGCTATATTAATAAGACAAAAGATGAAAATTTTAAAAATCTGAAGATTTGCCTCATGCTCAGAATGTTTCAGTGATAATAGAAAATGAAAATAATCAGCCTTGAAGGAGTTATGAGAAGAGAGGCACATACAAAAACACATTGTTAATAATGTGAATTATTCCTGTCACCCTTAAAAACAACTGGCAATTATGCTAGGAAAATGACTAAGCTGTACATATTTGAACCAGCTTCCCTTATTAGGCATTGACCCTAAGGAGGTCGGAAACTGAGAGAAAGGTATAAAATATACTAGAATATTCATAGGAACACTTCTTGCTGGAAGTAAAGTAGGTGGCATGTGATATGTGTTTATTGAATAAATGTTTATTGAGTAGTATAGTATCTCTGGCATCAACTGTGGTACTTGAATTCAATAGAGTATTATTACACAGTGAGAAATGTAAGGCATGAAGAATTCCAAGAAATAGGGGAAAAATTATTTGGACTGATGGAGAGTAAATCAAACGGATCTAGACAAACCAGTGTATTTAATGATTACAGTAATATAAATGAAAGGAAAATCATAAGGAAGCCAAATGCTAGTAATGATCACTCTTTTTAAAAAACTCATAATAAAATATACCCCTTTTCTCTGGGAAGATTGAATGGTGGGCTACAGGGACACAGTGTTGCATATGTTGTCAGACATGATTGCTATATTTTTGTCTTCATTCTTTCTTTTTGTTCAAAGGAAAAGCTAGATTTGGAGGTGGGAAGGAAGTTAGAAGAAAGAAATGAAGAAAGAGGATCCAATTTTTACTCATTGGTATCAATGTCAAATATTTAACATAAGGAGATAAATGAGGGAAAGGTTACCCATGATGAAAACATTTGTTGTAGAACTTTTTCATTGTAGCAAAAAACTGGAAACATGGTGGGTGTCTATCAGTTAGGAAATGACCAAAAATCATGGTATATTAACATAAAGGAATATTATTGGCAATGTTATAAGGTAACAACATAAATGAATAATATAGGAAAAAATTTGGAAGGTTTGTATGAATTGGTAGAAAATAATGTAAGCAAAACAAGCCTAAGCAAAATATTATAATTATGTTTAATAATTATAGCTAATATTTATGTAACTTTAAAATTTACAAAGCTCTTTCTATGTATTATTTGATACTCACAACATCCTTATGAGTTATTTGTGATTACTTTCCCCATTTTATAGGTAAAGAAACTGAGGTAGACAGAAAGAGGCTAAACAACTTGTTCAGTGTCATGTACTTAGTCAAGGACTGAGGACAAATTTGAACTTTAGTCTTCCTAACTCTGGGTTCAACATTTTATCCACAATGCCATCTAGAATGATAATTCAAATTTTTTGGGAGATGCAGTCATTTTCACATAGTTTCATTTTGAGTTAGCAATGGTCATGTGTCTATGTTTACTTCTATTAACACTAATCTTACTCAGAAGTTTAACCTTGACCAGAAGAAATCAGATTGAGCTGGCTTCCCAGGGTTTAAATTAGTTCTCAGTCAGTTGAGTGCTAGATTTCATGCCATGCATTTCATAGCTCATTGCTCTCTTGTCATGACTTAATTTTATGACTTTTAAGAATGAACATTACTCAAATGGAATATTATAACTCTTAAAGAGTACACTTCAGTAACTGTTAGAGATATTGCAGTAACTGTTAGTTGATGTAGGCAAAGTGTTTCAAGAATCATTTAAACCTATAATAAAGCAGGGCCAGTCACATCTAAGAGCAAAGGAAAATGTGGTGAAAAATACAATGTAATGCTAATAATTGGCAAAGTATCATCATGAAACAGGCTAATTAATTTTTTAGAAAATAAACAAAGAACTTTAGAGCTACCTGGCAGTTGGAGGGGTTGTTATTGATTCCTCTGGAGTATGGCATGGGAATCTTGAATTGAAAAGAACAGTGAAAAAACTAAGGAGGAAAAAAAGTGCTACTAAAATAAGTAAATGTCAAGACTAGAACATTGAAGTTTGGAAAATGGAAGTTTTTACTGATGAAACTCACTTTTGTATTCAAGCCCGTTCCCAAACCATTGTCAGAAGAAGTCCAAATGATCCTAGAAAATCTGGGCATCTTCATCAGTCTTTAAAATATCTGTGCAAAAAACAGTGTGTTGGTTATTTTGTTTTATATCTATTGGCCTGGACGTCTTGCCCCATGGAGGGAATGCTAAGTAAATTCATGAATTGAAAAGCATAGTTATTCAAGAATTACAAAAAATCCCAAATGAATCTGGAATATTCCATCATGGCCTTCTACCATGGCACACATCACAAAAGTTTAAGAAGTTAATCCAAGTAATGGAGATAAACATTCTCCAATGGCCTAGGAACTCATATAAAAACATATAGAGAATTATATTATTCATCAAAATATATTTAATATTAAATGTGATTAAAATGTAGTTTCATAATAAGGAATCAAAGGATGTGCCAAAATTGCATTAGTCACTATCAAATCAAAATAAATGATTGCAACACAACTAGGGAAAATTGAACATCAAAGGTTTGTTTTTCAAATGTCAAAAGTTTTATTTGTATGTCAATTAACATACTTATTGTGAAATAAATAGCTCAAGCATCATCATTTCCATTTTACAGATGAGGAAACTGAGGCTCAGGGAGGTAGATTAATTTAATCTGGGTTATATAGCTAACAAATGTTGGAGTTGGATTCTTTTTTAAATATTGTGCTGCATCTTAAATTATGATGGTGAACTAGAGTTGGATAGAGTCTCTCCCTATGGAGTGACAAATTAAAACAACAACAATAAACTTCCTGGAATAACCTTTCATATAGAACAGTTTAGTATTTTAAAGGTCAAAAATCATATTTTTGTGTTAAAAAAGTTATGTCATGTTGTAAAATGATATGATGTCTCTGTAATAGATGAAAGACATTTTTATGCTTGAAAAGAATTAAACACTGCTAAGTATGTATAAAAAGAAATGCAGTTTTCAGATGAGATTTTAACAAGTTTGGACAGAAAATGAATGTGTACAAATATAAAGACTTAAATCATCTTGTGAAAGATACAAGATGATGACACATGTAATTGAATTGATACTTTGGAAGCAGAAAAAGAGAATTTTATCAAAATCTGCAAATGTAAGAAAGATGAAACAATTTTCAAAGCACAGAATGAGATGGAGGACCATGATGGGAACTTAGGATTGCAATGTATTATTCCTATGCTCATTTGCTTTTAACTCTTTTAATACCTTTGAGGTTAAAGCTAAAAGAAAATCATATGACTATTTAAAGATGGTGGTATGATATAAAAGAAGACTTATTTTTAATATATATCCAGGAGTTATTTCTTTAGTAAGACATGTATCACTGAGTTCTAGGAGCCTCTGCTTTAGTCACAGAATAGCAGAGGAGAAAAATGATAGGAAATTGAATATGATTTTGAAGAGATTGGAAAACCTGGCTGAAGACTTAACAGGGGGTGATAAGCAACTTTCAGCAAGAGAGAAAAGTTGCTGGATTTCAGCCATGTTCTTGCTGATTGACTGGAGAGAGGCTGAATTGCTTTGTTCTAGAGCTCCAGTTGAAATTAATTCTGTCCAGTCCATTCTTGAACCTTGACATTTTAAGAGGTGACAGCTCTCAGAAGTATCTGTTCATCTTTGCTGTCCTTCCATTCCCCTAGTTTGAGAGGGAAAGGTAGAAAGGGGAAAGAAAATTTTCAGTAACTTTCCTGATATGGGGATTTAATTTGGAGGATGTAAAATTTTGGTGAGTAAAGAGTTGGCTATGGCTATTTTCCTTGTTCAGAAAGTTATCTTGAGCTGCTTTTTGCTAATTTACATTCTTATTGGACAGTTTTGCATACTGGTGAGGGAATAGCTGGTTGGGCTGGTCTATAGTGCTAATAGCTAGCTTGTTTGATGACCCTTGAAAGCCTCTGAAATAAAGGGTGATGCTAATCAATTCAAACTTTTCTGGTGATCTTTTAAAGGTTATTGTAAATGTGAAGGTTTTTATAAATATTGCAGTTAGTTGGAACGTAAAAGAAAAGAGGATTTCATGACAAAAGTTAGGAAAGAAGCATCAGTCAGTCAGTCAATAGATATTTACTAATCACCTAATATGTGCTATGTACTGTGCTAAGAGCTAAGGATACAAAAAGGAGCAAAAACAGTCCATGTCTTCAGGGGTCATGGGGAGACAACAAATTTGTGCAAACAAGCTAAATACAGGATCAATAGGAAATGATCAAGGAGAGAAGACACTAGAATTAAGAGAGACTGGAAAGGTTTCCTGTAGAAGATGAGATTTTAGTTGAGACTTGAAGAGAACCAGGGAAGGTAGCAGGTAGGGATGAGGAGAGAGCACATTCCAAACATAGGAGACAATCAGAGAAAACATCCAGAGCTGAGAGATGGAAGTGGAATGTCTAGTGTGAGGAATAGTGAGGAGACCAATGTCACTGGATTGAAGTGTAAGTGGTGGGGAGTAAGGTGCAAGAAGACTGGAAATGTGGGAGGAGGCTAGATTATGAAGACCTTTGAACATCAAAAAGAGGGGTTTGCATTTGATTCTGGAGGCAAGGGAGAGCCAATGGAGTTTGTTGAATAGTGATATGGTTTGACTTGGGCTATAGGAAAATCATTTTGATAAAATTTTTCAGGATAAGCTTACCAGGCTGTTAACTCAATGTTTGATTGACACCATTTTCCTTGGCCTCCTTCACCCTCTGGTTGGAGGGTGAGTACAAAACTCATCCCAATGAATCCCAGCAGAAGCTGGACTTTAAACTCCTCCACTTTGTATCTGCTTCTCTGCTTGGTTTCAACTCCATGCAACAAGACACCTCCACCCCACTACCCATTGTCCTCCTTTCTGACCTACTTTTTTGTGTTCTTCCCACATTCAGTTATTAGTTCCTTGAGAGTAAGGACTATGTTTCTTTTTATTAATTTTATCTCCAGCACTTAGCACAGTGCTTGGCACATAGTAAGCATTGAATAAATGGTTACTGGATTGGATTGGTGTCTGAAAAGGGGATAGATTGAAGTAGTAAGAGATGAGACAGGCAAACCCCACATCAGGCTCTTATAATAATGCAGGTGGAGGAGATAAGGACATTCACCAGAGTGGTGGCAGTGTCAGAAGAGAGAAGAGGCACATTTAAGAGATGTTGCAAAGGTGAAATTGACAGGATTGGCAACAGATTGCATGTGGGGGGTGAGATATAGTGAGAAGTCAAGTATGACACTTAGTTTGTGAGTCTGAGCATCTGGGAGGGTGGTATAGCCCTTTACCTTACTAATTATGTGGTGGAAGGAGGTTTAGGGGGAAAGATGAGTTTGGTTTTAGACGTTTTGGGTTTAAGATGTCTACTGGACAACCAGTTTTAAATATTGAATAGGTAGTTGGAGATGTGACATTTAAGATCAGCAGAGAGTTGGGGACAGGATGGGTAGAATAGAGAATCATCAGCATAGAGATGGTAATTAAATCAATTGCAAATGATGAGACCCATGTGAAATAGTATAAGGGGAGAAAAGAAGATGGATAAGGGCACCTCTTTGGTGTCCTTCAGACACCAGAGTGTGGGATATCTAAAGTTAGAGGGCATGGCCTGAAGATTCAGCAAAATATATTAAGAAGAAGTGGTCACGTTGGTAGAAAGAAAACTAGAAGAGAGTGCTGTCTTGAGAGCCTAGAGAAGAAACATCAAGGAGGAGAAAGTGATCAACTCCAGAAAAGTTGAGAAGAATAAGGATTAAGAAAAAACCATTGGGTTTGGCAATTAAGAGGTCATTGGTAACTTTGAAGAGAGTAGTTTTGGTGGAATGATAAGGTCAAGAGTTGGTATATAAAGTTTATATAAAGGATCATATAAAGCATAAAAGATGGTAAGGGATTATGAAGAGAGTAAGAAGAGAGAAAGTGGTGACACCTATTGTAGAAAGCCTTTTGAAGGAGTTTAGCTACAAAGGGCAAAAGACATATAAGACAATAGTGAGAGGGATAGAAGTATCATGTAAGGATGTTTTGAGGATGAGGAATACAGATGGATCTGTAGGCAGTAGGGAAAGAGCCTATATACAGAGAAAGATTGAAAATTAGTTAAAGAGTGGGGATAATGGAGAGGACAATATGTTAGAAGAGATGAGATGGAATGGGATCATTTGAGCAAGGAGAGGCATTAGCCTTGGTAAGGAGTGAGGACATTCCCATATGATACAGGGGTGAAGAAGGAGACAGTGGTAGAAGGCATATGAGTGATATGAAACGAGGAAAAGGGGTGAAGAGGAAGCTCATGGTGAATGGCCTCAAATATTTCTGTAAACTAATCTCTCATCTGAGGAGTTTGTGGAAGGGAGAGCCTTGGGATGTTTGAGGAAAGATGAAAAGATTTGGAAGAAACACTGAGAAGAGCAGGATAGTAAGTTGAGAAGGAAGGTATAATACGATTGTCTAGCAACAGGGAGGATCCAGTTGATGTTGTGTAACATAAATTTGTAGTGGACATAGAAAAGTTGTGTGATTTTCTTCATCTTCATTCAGAAACACAGATTGAAGGCAATGAATGGTGAGAGTGATCTAAGGCTGAAGCTTGTCAGGGTGCAATTGGCAAAATGATAAGGGCATACGGGACTTAATAAAAGAGGACAGCATAAAGTTGAATTAGTCCACCGAAGGGACTAGGTGAGGAAAAGAGGAGAGTGGCTATTTCAGGAGGAATCATGGGAGAGAATTGAGGAGTTGAAGAATTGGAAGGAAGAAGGAGAGGTGGAGAGCCATTATATCATGGTTAGAAAAGGGAATTTTGGAATTCTGGAACAGAATCCTGGAACTCTGGAGAGAGTATGTTTGTGGGTGATGGCAAGATCAAGGGTATGACCATCCTTGTGTGTGGCTGTGATGTTTAAAATGTTTGAGAGATGTAATTTCTAGGTGGCAATCAACCGTGATTGGTTACCAATTAATGAGAGAATGAATATTACAATTAGAGGCTGGACCTATTCTAATGACTTTGATCATGTCATTTACTTCTAATTTATCCCCAGTCTTGGGCAATCTATTCAAAGAACTTATACCCCAACTCAAGTTTGAGCTAGTTGAGTGGAGCAGCAGTACCCAGAATAAGAAGGATGTTAATTCTACCTTCCATCAACCTTGTCCATGACAAGCATTTACAAAGAAATGGGTCAGGGAAAAAAAGCTGGGATCTCCTCAATTTTTTTTTGCAGGGGGGAAGGCAGGACAATTGGGGTTAAGTGACTTGCCCAAGGTCACACAGTTAGTAAGTGTGTCAAATGTCTGAGGTCAGATTCGAACTCTGGTCTTCCTGACTCCAGGGCCAATCCTCTACTCACTGCACCACCTAGCTGCCCCACAATTTTAATAATTGACTATTAATATGAGAGAGAAGTAATAGTTCATTGAGGAAGGAAGAGGAATGGCCTGGAGGTTTGCAGAAAACAGTTACTAGATTTTTGATTGAATGATATATGTGGATTGTATGGACCTCAAAAGAGGAGAGGTTTCTCAGTGATGGGTGTAGAGAGAGAACCTGGATGTGACAATAAGGAACAAGACGTATTCTAATTTCCACACCTTGACCAATGATACAGGGGAGCTGATGAAAGTAAAGCCAGTACTAGAAAGCATGGCCAGGAATACTGTGTCATTGTGGGGAAGTCAAGTTTTAATAATAATTAAAAGGTGGAAAGAGCAGGTGGGGAAAAATTTAGAATGAAGAGAAATGTGTTGCCTATGGAAAAGGCATTCCAGAGGGCACAGAGGAAGGGGTAAGTTGTGACTGGTTGGAACTTTGAGGTGGGAGAGTTAAGGTGGAATGGAATAAGGAAATAGTTGATGAGGGGTGGAGAATGGGGTTTCTTTGATGAACAAGAGGATTGCAGAATCACTGAGATGTGTAGGGGATGACTGGGCTTGAGAATGTTCATCCCTGAGTGAAAGTTGCCATTCCTCTTCCAAAAGGAGGCTGGGCATCTGACTGGAGACAAGTGCAGCATGAGATGGAAATCACCTGGTCAGGTGGTTATCTGGGAAGCTTCATTTCACTGCCACTATTTCCTTGGGAGGCAGGACATTAGGCAAAAAATGGCACAACAGTAGATGAAAGTTGAACTTGCACATCAGGAGAAAGAATTCACTCTCCATGCAACTTTCCTCTTCTTCCCTCAAGAGACAGGTACACATCCACAGATGGAAAGCTTAAGGTGAAAGGAAAGGTTGCTCCTCTTTGCATTGGAGGTTCTCCAAATGGTGATTAGAAAATCAGGCTAGCAGCTCAAAGTAGAAATTGTTATGCTGGTACAGATGGAAGTGTTTTGTGTGGTGCAATGAAATCAAACCCATCAGTCCAGGGTTATGAGTCACCATAAGCAACTGTGATTTCTTCCCTCAAGTACTTCCTATTAGTTTCCTATAAGTGTGTGTCTACTCTTCCACATTCGTAGTGAGTGCATTGGTGAGAGAACCATGTAGGTGTGACACAAGTTTTTGTGTGGACTGTGATATATATTATTGTTGCATTGTATTATCTTATTGTTGTTGTTGTTTACTTGTTTCAGTCATGTCCCATTTTTTGTGACCCCATTTGGGATTTTTCTTGGCAAAGATACTGGAGTAGTTTGTCATTTCCATCTTTAGCTCATTTTACAAATCTGAAAACTGAAGCAAACTATCACACAGCTAGCGAGTATCTGAGGCTGGATTTGAACTCAAGTCTTCCTGACTCTGTGGCTGGCATTCTATCCACTGTACCACCTAGCTGCCAGTTATTATTGTTATTTTGTCTTATTGATAATAAAGAATTATTCTCAAGATCTAAAATGGTGATAATGGTGAATGCAGACTTGTTTGTGTAGATGGAGTCACATATGTATGAGGGCCCTAAAGGGGGCAAATTGGTGCACAGTAGGTACAGTGCTGGACTTGGAGTCAGAAAGAACTGAGGCTGATGACTGCATCAAATACCAGCTCCTGGGGAAGTCATTTAACTGCTCTTAGCCTCAGTTTTCTCATATGTAAAGTGGGGGGAAATAGCAGCACCTTTTTCACAGGGTTGTTATGAGAATAGAAGAAATAATACAGTATTGCAACCTTAAAGCATTACAAAAATGTTAAGCTGTTATTAGATACAGGGAGAGTATATTTCCATTTAACATGGTCACCTTTAGGGCCGTGAGACAATAAGAATGCATTGTTGGTCTTTTTTCTGGGAACGTACACCTTAATTTCCATTGCCACTTTCATATTCTCTCTCTCTTTTTCTTTTTCCCTTTTTATTAATTAAATTATTTTTAGTTTTCAACATTCACTTCCACAAGATTTTGAGTTCCAAATTTTCTCCCCATTCCCCTCCCCCCCAGATGACATGCATTCTGATTACCTCTTCCCCCAATTTGCCCTCCCTTCTATCACTCCCCTTTCTCTTATTCTCTTCCCTTCTATTTTCCTGAAGGGCAAGACAAATTTCTATACCCCATTGCCTATGTATCTTATTCCCAAGTTGCATGTAAAACAATTTTTAACATTTGTTTTTAAAACTCTGAGTTCCATATTCTCTCCCTTCCTCCCTCCCCATCCACCCTCATCAAGAAGGTAAGTAATTCAATATTATACGTGTGTAGTCATGTAAAACACTTCCATAACAGTCATGTTGTGAAAGACTAACTATATTTCCCTCCATCCTATCCTGCCCCCCATTCATTCTGTTCTCTCATTTGACTCTGTCCCTCCTCAAAAGGGACAGAGTCCCTTTTGCCTTCCCTTCTATCATTCCCCCTTTATCCCCTCCCACCCCTACACTCTCTTATAGGGTAAGATAGATTTTCATATCCAATTGAGTGTGTATGTTATTCCCTCCTTGAGACAAACTAGATGAGAGTAAGTTCTCATTCCTTTTCCCTTCCCCCCTCTTCCCCTCCAGTGTAAAAGCTTTTTATTGCCTCTTTTATGGGAGATAATTTATCCCATTTTACCTCTCCCTTTCTCCTTCTCCCAATACATTCATCTCTCACTCCTTAATTTTATTTTTTAGATATTAACCCTTCATATTAAACTTACCTTGTCCCTCTGTCTCTCTGTTTCTCATATATATATATATATATATATATTTCATTGAATATCCATTTCCCCCCCTGAAGTATTATACTCAGTTTTGCTGAGTAGGTGATTCTTGGTTTTTATCCTACCTCTTTTGACCTGTGGAATGTTATATTCCAATCCCTTGATCTCTTAATGTAGAAACTGCTAAATCTTGTTTTATCCTGATTGTGTTTCCACGGTACTTGAATTGTTTATTTCTGGCTACATGCAATATTTTCTTCTTGACCTGGGAACTCTGGAATTTGGCTACAATTTTCCTTTTGGGATCTCTTTCAGGAGGTGATTGATGGATTCTTTCAATTTCTATTTTGCCCTCTGGTTCTATAATATCCAGGAAATTTCCCTCATAATTTCTTAAAAGATGATTCCCAGGCTCTTTTTTTTTTTAAATCATGGCTTTCAGGTTGTCCAATAATTTTTAAATTAGCTCTTCTGGATCTGTTTCCCAGGTCAGTTGTTTTTCCAGTGAGACATTTCACACTGTCTTCTATTTTTCATTCTTCTTCTTTTTTAAAATAATTTCTTAATTTCTCATAAAATCATTAGCTTCCTTTTGCTCCATTCTAATTGTTAAGGAATCAGTTTCTTCAGTGAGCTGTTGGACCTGCTTCTCCATTTGGCCAATTCTGCTTTTTAAGGCATTCTTCTTCTCATTGGCTTTTTGGGCCTCTTTTGCCATTTGAGTTATTCTGTTTTTTAAGGTGTTATTTTCTTCAGCAATTTATTGGGTCTCCTTTAGCAAGCTGTTAACTCGTTTTTCTTGATTTTCTTGCATTGCTCTCATTTCTCTTCCCAATTTTTCCTCTACTTTTCTTACTTGATTTTCAGAATCATTTTTTAGCTCTTCCATGCCCTTCAACCAATTCATATTTGTCTTGGAGGCTTTGGATGTAGGACTTTGTACTTTTTTGGCTTTGCTGTCTTCTTCTGGTTGTATGTTTTGATCTTCCTTGTCACCACAGTAAGATTCTGTAGTCTGATTTTTTTCAATGTTTGCTCATTTTCCTAGCCAATTACTTGACTTTTTAGTTCTTTGTTAAGGTGGGTCTCTGATTCCAGTGTGGAGGGTGCACTGTCCCAAGCTCGAGGGGTTTTGTACAGATGTTTTCAGAGATATTTATAGGGACCTGTAAATTTTCAATTCTTCCAAGGTGTTATGATCAAAGGAGGAGTGTTTACTCCTCCCCTAGTCTATGCTCTGGTCTTTGGGTGACCACAAGCACTCTTTTCTGCCTTGGAACTGTGGGGAGGATTCCCTCTTCACCATTGTCACAAGCTCTGCCAAGCCAGGACTCCTCCTCTTCCTAGGACTGCCACCAGAATTGCGACCCAGATCAAAGCATGGGCAAAGCAAGAGAATACTGCCTCAGTGCCAGCAAAGAGATCTCTGCAATCAGCTTTTGATCAACTCCTTGATCCCCCCCCACCCCAATCTGTGGGCTAGGAGCTCAGGAAGCAGTCACTGCTGCTGCTGCCACTGCCACCACCTTGTGACTGGGGCCAGACTGGTGTCTTCCCTCACCCAGCTCCAACAGACCTTTCCTACTGAGTTTCTAAAGTGTCTTTGGTGCTCGTGAGTTGAGAAGTCTGGAAACCACCACAACTCTCAGTGATTCAGTCCTCTGAGGCCTTCTCTGATCCTGTCTGTGCCTATGAGGCCCACACAGGGCTGCATTTCTCTCCCAGCTTGGTGCAATAGACCTTAACTATTGACCTTCCAGGTTGTCTTGTGCTGGAAATTTGTTTCACTCTGTCATTTTGTAGGTTCTGCTGCTCTAGAATTTGGTTAGAGTCATTTTTTACAGATATTTGGAGGGGTTTGGGGGAGAGCTCAAGCAAGTCCCTGATTTTACTCCACAATCTTGGCTCCACTCCACATATTCTCTTCTTATCACCATCACTAATTAACTTCTCCTTCTTTGAGTTCCATACAATTCACATCTACAACTCAATAAAACAACTGGCAGCTATTGTCTGCAGATCTCCAGAACACTCTTCTTCCTTCTTCCTTCTATAATATGTTGAATATCTGTCTCACAATCCTCTTCTTCCCAAGTCCTACTGTCATACTAAGGGGCTTAGACATACATATCGATATTCTTGCAAACACACTAACCTCCCATGTCCTCACCTTACTCATTTCCCATTACCTATTTCTCCACCCCACCTCACCACACACAACGATGATCATATGCTTGACATCACCAACAGATGCTTTACCTTCATGTTCATTAACTCTGAAATTCCCTTATTTGGTCACAATCTATTGATTTTCTACCTCTCCTCTTCTAACACTGAACCTTGCTCTTTGTCCATATCATGACCTCCAATTCTTTGACCTCTTACTTTTCTCCCTGAACTAATCAAACTCTCCTCCTTTCCATATCTTAATCCCTTGGCAAACCAGTCTTCTTTTCTTGAGGTACTTGCCATTTTATTATGTCTCTGATTATTTCTTCCTAAACTAAAGCCTTGGATGACTCTCTTAATCTACTGCCTTTGGTCCTACATATGTGCTGCTAAATGAAGGTAGGGAAAATAATGCAACTATTCTGACTGGATCCATTAAAATTTATGTTATATAACCTTAACTGGGCCCTCCCTGCTGCAAGGCAATCCCTTTACATTTGCCAAAGTTAACTCAGTACACCACTTACCATTGCAGCTAATTTAATCCTTTTCATCACTTTTTAAGCACACTTCTTCCCCAAACTCTCTTAACTGAAAACCTTGCCTAAGGATAAAAGGAGATTATGTGTGTAAAGTGCTTTGTAAATCTTCAAGAGCTATTATCATTACTGTAAATGAAAATGACATAGAAAATGTTTACCATCTTAGGATGCCATTGCTCCCTATGGACTACTTTTTTTTTCCATATGCCCTAAAGCTATACCCCCCCCCACATGTTACCTCCACTTATTTGAAGGTGAACTTGAAAGCAGAGGCTATCTCACTCTTCCATATGTATTCCTAGTGCTTAGCACAGTACCTGGCACTTGATAAATAAGTAAATGCTTATAATTCATTATTCATTCGTTCATTCATGGGGATATTCAAATGGATTCAAGGATTCAAATCCCCAAAGTCCTAACTTTAATGCCTACAAAAGCATTCATCTTGGGGTCACTGAAGGATTGAAACTACCAGTTCTGTTCCATGAACTCATCCTACTGAAAGTATTGTCTTAAAACAGAGCTCTTGTGATTAGTAATGGAATGGCTTTACTTTAAACAGTGAAATGTGGGCTTGACCTTAAGTGAAAATAGGAAAACTAGTGGGTGTAAAGATAGCTTTAATTGTTTTTAGCAACTTGTTGAAACAATGATGGTGCGATAAAAGGTTATGGAAAGTGATTGGCGCTGATTTCATGTTCAGCTACTGGATATTGTAAGCAGATATGAATAGGGCTCAGGTTTCACAATCTGTTTTGCCAGTACTTCCTGCTACTCATAACTCTTGATAAAAAATCATGGGAACTGAATTTGTGCTCCATTTCTAATGTCATTGGCTTGCCCAGAAAATGGCATGTATATGAGGCTGAACAGGACTATATTTTCTTCATCCCCTCCCCTCTTGAAATTACTTTAAATTTACCTTATGTGTATTTGCTGTTCATCAGTGTACATTTTCTCCCCAACTAGTAGGAAGGTAATCTCTTTAATGACTATTTCATTCTTTCTTCTTTGTATCTCCATTGCTCAGCTCAGTGCCTAGAAATTAGCCAGAACTTAATAAATGCTTATTGAATGGATGAACTGAGAATCAAAAACCAATTTTGCTTCTAATCTCAACTCTGGCCTTTACTGGATATATGACATTCAGAAAGTCATCTCCCCTCATGTGTAAATTGAGCTTATTGGATTAGGCACCAGAGTATCTCTAAGATCCTTTCCAGCTTTGCAATTCTTTAATTCTTATAAAAGTATAATTTGATCATTATATAAAATAAATCATGTTAAGTGTTTATTTCCATTTAGGTCATAGCGCAGAAGACTCATAGGTTTTACTGTGCATACCCTTTGATCTAGCAATACTGCTACTAGGTCTGTATCCCAATGATATGAAAAACAAAGAAGGAAAAGGACATACTTGTATAAAATCAATGTAACAAATAGATTTATAATTAATAACGATTTGAACCTAGGCTGCTATGAACATATATGGTGTTTCCCAATCCCAGTGGTACATAGAAACAAGATTCAGGAGCATCATTCAGGGCAAAGTATAAGTCCTTATTGGAAAGTCTTCAAGATCAGGGCTGTTATCTTTTAACTGTTTTTACATCCCTCTAAATGTCCAGCACAGCCTCAGTGTCTATGTAAAGGGATTTAGTACCTTATAATAAAATCACTGGGGAGCAGCAAAGAGTACTGTACAGGAATCCAGGAACACTTGGTCTAGTCTTGTCTTTGCTAGGAATGAAATGTGTGACTTTGAACAAAGCCGGGGTGAGTTTTTTCCTATTTGTTTGACTTTGGGAGATTCAGGATCATCTTTAGACCTTAGAGTTCTTGTATTTATAAAATTAGGATTGTTAGACTGGTTGAAATTGAAGGTCACTAGTTCTAAGTTGCATGATCCCTGATTAACCATGCTGGGCCTTAATTTTCACATTGGAATGGTAAAGGTGTGAGAACAGCAAAGCCACAGAATCATCAAAGGGATGCCGGAGTTAATGTAATCCAATATCTCTTAGTAGCCCCTTCCCAGTTCAGGGACTATCATGGTGATCCCTGATGCTCTCACATACTCTGTTGGGTTCCTGGTTATCTTCCTACTCCTGGTCACTCATTTTTCCACATTTCTTTCCTTATCCATCCTGTTCCATTTTTTGAGGTTGTTAGAAAAGCAGATATTTACCAAATTTGTAAGGACAGAATTTAGTTATAAGTATTTTTCATGTGTCACATATAGAAATTATACATTGATTGACCTAAAACTTCTTTCAACATCCAGCAATACTGTTTTTTCATCTCAAAAACACTATTTCACTTATTAGAAAAGAACATTAATTATATTCAACTGAAAATCTAGCTCTTACAATTACTGCTATATCATGGAAGGAAATTCATCAAAAAGGCTTTTTTCTAAGGAATTTACTTGTAGTGAAAATCATGAGTTTTACATCAGGAAGTGGTAGCACTGGAAGTTTGTTCTGACTATAAGTCCACCTCAACCATCTGAAAAAAAAAAACTTTTTTTAAGTGTAGAAAAGTGCTTGAACGAGAAGTAAACCACAATGAAAGTTTTGTGTTTTTTTTCCTTGTTTTCTTTTTCAGAGGCCAGTATAGCACAGTATACTCTTATCACTAACAGGTCTTTGTGCGTGAGTGTGTGTGTGTGTGTGTGTGTTGTTGGTGTTGTTCAGTTGTATCTGACTCTTTGTGACCCCGTTTGGGATTTTCTTGGTAAAGATACTGGAGTGGTTTGCATTTCTTTCTTCAGCTCATTTTACAGATGAGGAAACTGAGGTAAACCAGGTTAAGTGACTTGCCTACGGTCACACAGCTTGTGAATGTCTGAGGCTAGATTTGAACTTAGGAAGATGTCTTCCTGACTCTGGGCCTGGGACTCTATTCACTGTGCCATCTAGCTGCTACAATGTGGCAAATGTGGTAGTCTCCATTTCTTGACAAGTAAAAAGGGAGCTTTTGATGAGCTGTGAACAAGTTCCAAGAGTATTGCAACATCCTGTATTTCTTCACTGCTCGTAGGCAATTTTCTAAATGAGAAAGTGGAGGACAGAGCATGGAGATGGCTTTAGCCAAGAGAATGTTCTAGTTCACCTAACTGAATCTCTTTATTTGCCAGATGGGGAGAGGATGGCTTCATCTGTCCATATCGTCTGCCATGTCACCATGTGTTATAACACATAGACCAGAAAGCAAGATCTGGAAGACTTCACTCTTTCGTGTCTGGAACTCCACACGGGAATGACGGCTGACTGGTGTTTGTCTCAGTTGATTACTACATCTAGGATCAGTTCCAGTCCCTTCCTTCCCTCCTAGGCCATCTCACCAGCCACCATGCTGTGACTCCTCCCCAAATCCTACCCTTTTCCAGTTCTGGAACTATAACCAAATCAACTATGGAAGTTGGATACATCCAGAAAAAGTATATCTATTTTCTCCTTCATGGTTCTATTTACCATCCTTATGGCTTTCCAAATCAAAATATCCTTCAATGGCTATATCTCTTCTGTTTAAGTTTTTCTCTTTATAATGTTATTATGTTTCCTTGAGGGAAGACACTGTCTTTGATTTTGTATTTGTATTCCTAGCACTTAGCACAGTGGTTGGCATATACGGGGTGTTCCTAAAGTCTGGACACATAAGCAAAAATGCATATTTTCAAGAGATGAAATGAATGAAACTTTCAACAATGTTTTATTTAATTAGAATCTTAACAAATAACATCTTCAATATGATTTCTATCAATTGTGATACAAAGGTTGATGCGCTTTGCAAGATTCACATGAACTGGATGTAATAACTCAATAATTCCACATTGCCATCAATTTTAGCACATTCACTCTTGGAATATGAATATAAAATCATATGATTTTATCTGAAGTCTAAGATGTTATTTGTTAATATTTCAATTAAATAAAATGTTGAAAATTTCAATCATTTCATTTCTTGAAAATATACATTTTTGCCTATGTGTCCAGACTTTAGGAACACCTTGTAGTAAGTATTTAGTAAATGCTTTCTAAACCCATCAATCAATTTGTTGTGGCTGTTGAATAATTTTTCAGTTGTGTCTGACTCTTCACGACCCCATTTGGAGTTTTCTTGGCAGATACTGGAGTGATTTACCATTTCCTTCTCCAGCTCATCTTACAGATGAAGAAAGTGAGGCAAATAGGGTTAACTGACTTGCCCAGGGTCACACAGTGAATAAATATCTGAGGCCAGGTTTGAACTCGAGAAGTGAATCTTTGTAACTCCAGGCCTGGGACTCTATATACTGTACCACTTAGGTGCCCTAATACAGTTTGCAAATTATACTCCTTTGATCTTTGGGGAAGTCTGTACATGCATTCTAGGTTGTCTTTTGCAATCTTTCTGCTATTATTCTGTTACTTGTAACTTACTATAACTAGTGGGATGGTGATGGTTGTCAGGAAGACCAGAACAAAATAAAACTTCAACACAACTCTTGACCATTTATTGTTGACTTCTCTTTTCCTTAATAGCCGATTACCTCTTTCTTCTAGGTGGCACTAGTGGTTTCCCTATATCTCTGACTACTCTGCCTCTGTCTTCCTTATAATATCACCTTAAATTTGGCAGCAAATGAGACAGAACTTGGCTTTCTTCTTTCTACCTTTTTTCCTGGTAAAACCATTCACTTAGGTGGCTGTAGCTATCCTTATTACCCAGACGACTCTCAAATCCCTCTCTGACCTGATCTCTCTCCACATGGCCATTTCAACCTACCTAACCCTGAAGTCTCCAGAAGACTAGAGAAAACTAAAGAGAAAGGACAAAATCTGGAGGTCTCTGCTGTATAACAGCAATCATAAAAACTCTTGATTGCAAATATTATCTTTCTAACCCTGCCCTTTTTCCTGGGGTCCTGTTCTGCCTTGGTAATTATTTGCTGAGGGCATCACCTGGATGCTCATTTTGTTAGACATAATAAGAGACAAACATCATAAAAGCTAGATTTTGGAGTTGGAGAAAATCTTAGAGAGCATCTGGTCCAATCTCTCTCTCTCTCTTTCTTTCTTTCTCTCTCTCTCTCTCTCTCTCTCTCTCTCTCTCTCTCTCTCTCTCTCTCTCTCTCTCTGCATTTGTGTCTGTCTCTGTCTCTCCATCTCCATCTGTCTGTGTCTTTCTCTCTGACCCTGTCTGTTACATGCGCGCAACATACACACACACCAAACACACACCAAACACTGAAAGAAACAGATCTTAAGAAATTAAATGACCAAGTTGCATACCTAGCTGGAGCTAGGACTAGAAACCACTTCTTATATGTGCTAAATGTACTCTGTGCTCAATTTGTCCAAAAGTGAACATCCCACCTTCTCCTTCTCTCCCACCCCCACTTACTTCTATTCTTGAATTCATCGTTTTCTGTTGATGTTAACACCATTCTCTTTGCTACCCAGGCTTAAATCCTTGAAATTAGTTTTGCATTCTCCCTCTTCCCCATTCTCCACTTCTGTGGGTCAAATTACAGCCACAATATCTCTTTTATTCATTCTTTCCTTTCCATCACTATCTCAGTTCATCATTTTCTTATTTCAAGTTTTCTTAGGTCTCTGCAGGATGGTTTCAATTGTAATATTCTCAAATGTGCCTGCTTTCTCCTTCCTATTATTAGTTCCCTGAAGGCAAGGATTATGTTTTATTGATTCCTTGTTCCTCACAGTGTCTTACACAATGCCTTACAAATAGCAGGTATGCAATAAAATATTTACTGAACTCCAAAGAACTTGGCATATCTTTTCTCCCTTTTTCCCATGGCTCTTCACTCTACTTGGTAAAGAGCTTTGAGCACATGGAGTAAGAGCTTAATTATCACTTTACAATTCATTAGAAGAACAGTTTCTTAAGGAGAGGGAATGCATTCTTCCTGTATCTAACAATATGTCTTGCACATAATAGGGGATTAATAAATAATTTATTAAATGGAATTCAATATTAGGAGATAATAAGAACTCTGATAATAGCTCACGTTTACACAGGGCCTTGGGATTTATAAAGTGTTTTCCTCTCTATATTTCTGAAGTGGGAAGCAGAAATAATGCCTGTTACATATCACTTTAAAAAAGCAAACATACATTTGTTAAGGACCTACTGTGTGCCAGGCACTGTGCTAAGCACTTTATAAATATTACCTCATTTGATCCTCACAGCAAGCCTGGGAGGTAGGTGCTAATACTATGCCTATTTTATAATTGAGGAAACTGAAGTAAAGATTAAGTGACTTGCCCAGGACGACAGATCTAGTAAGTATCAGAGGCTAGATTTGAACTCCGGTCTACCTGCCTCCAGGCCCAGTGATCTGTATACTGTGGTGCTGCCTAGCTGTTTCTTTGGATGCTTTAAAGCGTGCAAAGCACTTTTATCTCAGTGCTATAGTAGCAAGAGTAAGGGACTTGAAGTTAAGAAGATCTGAGTTTGAATCCTGCCTCAGAGACTTACTTGCTGTACATCTCTGGCAACTTCTCCTCTCTCTGTATCTCACTTTTCCTTTATCTCTTTAAATTCTAAATCTATGCTAATACAAATTTGGTGACATAAATGCAATAAAATGTTAAAGGAGTCCAAGACCCCCCAAAAGTTTAAGCACCCCTTTATTAGAGGTCCCTCATTTTTCAGATGATGAAATTTTGGCTATAAAGTTTATTGTTATTGCCATTATTATTAATAACAATTATTTTACAATTATAATTATATTAATATATTAATTATAATTATATTATATTAATTATATTATATTATTTATATTTATATAATTTATATAATTATATAATATTAATTATAATTAATTATATTAATATAATTATAATAATAATTATTTTATAATTATAATAATTATAAATAATAATAAGAAGAATTTACATAGCACTTTAATGGTCGTGAAGTTATTTACATGTGATCTAATTTTATCCTTCTAATCCTATGAAGTAGAAGCTATTGTTATCCCCATTTTACAGATAGGAAAACAGCAGCTGAGGAGTTTAATGACTTGCCCAGGGTCACACAAGCAGTAAGTATCAGAGATGGAATTCGAACCTAGGTCTTCTGTCGCTAGAGCCAGTGCTTTTGAATACCAAGCTCTATTCTACCTCTCCCATTTACCTAAATGAAAGTTGCATGGGACAGTCTGACTGCAAACGTGTAGACAGCGTGAGACTCCCTTGTGGCATAGAGGACCGACCATCCCGTGTGCCAGATTCGTGTGGTGTGTGGCTCACATTGTGATCCATGTAACCCTCTACTGAGCAGGTCTTTCCAGAGCAGATGCTGTTAATTACTCTGCACAAACATGTCAGATTCCATGTGGTCATTTCACATTGGAGGACAAATAGGCGGCACTTAACTCAAACCATCACAGGAGCCTCACAGCTGATTCCCAGCTGTGGAGGCATAGAGGTTTTTAGCAATCCAGGGCTTCCAACTCAGAGTGGATCCTTGAAATTGTCCTTTTTTTTTGGCAGGAAGCAGATTTGTTGTCAGTCCAGTGACAAATCATATTGGACACAGATTCTGAGGCCAGCATATAAAAGTTGTTTTTCTTCACCAGGATGGAAATCTTAAAGAGACTATATCACCAAATGTCAACAGAATTCTGGTGACTTGTTCAGATGAGAGTCATTTTTTTTTTTTGCACAGGGTTTCATGAACAAATAAATATTTGCATCTGTGTGGTAATTTGGTAAAGTGGAAAAAGTAGGGGCTCTCGAGTCAAAGGACCTTCCTTCACACCCTGTCTCAGCTCCTTACTTTTGTGAGACCTTAGAGATGTCATTTAACTTCTCTGGTCTTCAGCTTCCCTATTCACAAAATGAGGTGGTTGGACTAAAGGGCCTCTGAGGGCATCTGGGCTAGTGTGTCTTGAAGAAGAATGGGACATCCTCAGCCTCTCTTTTCTGATCATTTTATGTTTGTCACAGGTAGATGGGTTTGTATCAAGGTAGCATAGTATGTTAAATAGAAAAAGTGCTAAACCTTGTGTAGAGAAGAACCGAGTTTGAATTCTTCCTCTAATATTGACTAGGTGTGTGCTGCATGATCGTGAGTAATGTGACTATGAGTCGCTCTTTCCTTTTCTGAGTAATGGAGACAATACTAACACTCTAGATTTATTATGAGTTTCAAATGAAATAATGTGTTTAAATGGCTTGGTAAATCCTAAAGGACTATATTATCAGCTCTTAATATTATTCCAAGTAGAATTTCATAGTGTATTTACTTAAAGAGTAACTCTTCCCTTCTGTTACAGCTTTGATGGAAAGGAGCTGGATATGTAAGAGCCACAAGATGGAAAGCAGGACATTCATTGTCATCAGAGCTATAGAATTCTAGAACATTAGAGAAGAACAGAATCTTTAAATCATCATTGTTACAGTGGGAAGATCACTGGCTCAGAAACCAGATGACCTGGGTTCTGATCTACCCACTCACTAATGCCTTCCTTCCCCAAAATACATTGCATTTATTATGTATTGCTATAGAGTTAATATTAATATTGCTATCTATGATATAGTTATAAGCATATGTACACATATATTGCTTATAGCTAGCAATAGCCAGCTACACTTATTTAAGTATTAAGTATAAAAGATGTCTCCCAGATAGAATGTAAGCTCTGTGAGGGCAAGGATTCTATTTCTTTTTTTTTTTTTTGCTTTATATTCTCAGCTATATCAGTGTTGGTACATAATAGACACATCATCATCATCACCATCATCACTAGCTTTATACTACAAAGTGCTTTATAATTATTGTCTCATTTTAACCTCACCACAACTGTGGTAGGTATTATGCCTATTTTCCAGATGGGAAAACCAAAATTAGAAGAGGTTAACCCATTTGCCCAGGGTCACACAGCAGCTACATGTTTGAATCCAGATTTGAACTCAGATCTTCTTGATTCCAGGTCCAACTCTTTAATTAATTTTATAGAATGGCAAACTGAGACTTGAAGAAGTTAAGTGACTTGCCCAGAGTCACAGAGTCAGTAAGTATCTGAAGACAAGTTTGAATTCAGGTCTTCCTGACCCCAGGTCCAACACTCATCTGCTACAACGCCTAATTGGCACGCTTGTTGAATGTTTGATTATTACTTAGTGATCACTGAACCTTCTCAGCAAGCATAAAATGAGTGAGTTTTATCAGATTGCCTCTGTGCCATCTTCTAGCTCAAAATCTATGATTCTATGAACATCTTTGAGTATCTGGCCCAATATTCCTTCTTTCCATATGAGGAAAACGAATCCAGAAAAAGGATACGTCTTGGCAGAATGAGGACTAGACTCTGGGTCTCTTGACTTTTGATCCAGGAGCGTCTATTCTGCTACATTACTTGCTAATGTGTGAAGGGAGCTGGGAGTGGTATTAAGCAGTGACAATCTCATAGCCCAAATAGAACTTTTGTGGTTGAGATAGCTTTAGAAACCTTTGTGTAAGGGCAGCTCCCCTTTAGGATCATAGGTTTGATCTAGAAGAGATCTTAGAAAGTCTCTAGTGAAACCCTTCACTCTACAGAGAAGATAGAGGCCCAGAAAGGTGGACATGTTTGTTCAAAGTCATACAGGTCACAAGAAATAGATCCTGAATTCAAATATAGATTCTCTAGCTCTAAATCTATCTCTCTCTTTCACTGAAACACACTGCCTTTTATTTGTAACCTCATTTAGTTTTGTATCTAATTAAATTCTCTTTTACCAGATGCACTGCTTGGGATTTCACTCCCAGAAGATCATACCTCCCTCAGAATTAACTTATCATCTGAAAATTCATCACCACGCAGATTATCTCAGTTTTGATTCTCAACACCTGCAGTTGCCTCTCAACTCTGATTAGAGTGCTGGAGGGTGGAGCAATTTTTGTTGTTCCTGGTTTTTGAGGAGGTCCAATGAAATCAAGGTATGATGTCTTGACTCTTGTGTGAATTGGATTTGCGAGGCAAGGTTGCACAAAACCTGCAGCCTCATTCTGTCTTCCAGACTCAAAGTCAAGATACCTGACCAAGCTCAAAGTGATCCATAGTGCCTGTTCCAGCCACCTTTATGGCCGTTGGAACAGATTGTTCTCATCTGCCCATTCCACCAATCCCTCCTCCCCAGCTTATCCTATTTCCTCCCCCCCTCCGCCACTTCTTTCCCTTAGTCCTTGAACTTCTTACAATTCATCTCTGTGTGACTTCTTAGATGTCATTGCTTCTTGCTACCTGCTTACACAGTTATGAAAGATGTTGTCTCCAAAAAAATCAAGCTGTCCTCAGTGATTAATATGATAGTTGGAATTAGTCTATCCACTTAGGCACCCAGCTACATGGGAACATAGAATAACAAAGGGATTCTGGGAAGACTGGAAAAATTCTATTTATAGAGCCAATCAACTACAGTATCTCAGAATTAAAGGAGCATTAAATCCATATAGTCCAAACTGTAATAGAACTAGATCTCCTCCATAATATATTTTTCGAAGTCGCCTGAATTTTTCTTGAAGTTATATAATAAGGCAATAGAGGAGAAGACTAAGGCACCTGATTCCACTGTTTTTAATAACTCATCTTGAGAAGTCTTTTGATGAATCAAACCTGCATCTCTATCTCTATAGCATTTTACAATTGATCTCAAATCTAATGTCTGGAACCAAACAGAACAACTCTTCCTTATTACACATGACAATTCTTTATATACATACAGGTAGATAACATACTCTACTCTCCTTTTATCCCTCAAGTTACCTCTGATGAAGGCTAAAACCCCCAAATTTCATAAACTGGTCCTTGTGATGTCAAAGCCCTTTGCCATTCTGGTTACCCTCCTTTGGGCATTCTTTACTTATGAATGGCTTCCCTAAACCATGGCATCCAGGACTGAACATAATACCACAGATACAGTATGTCTGACCAAGGCAATATACAGAGGGATTATTACCTTCCAGTTTCTGGACACTTGTTTGTTGTTCAGGCATGTCCAGTTCTTCATGACCACTATGGGGTTTTCTTGCCAAGGATACTAGAGGACTTGCCATTTCCTTCTCCAGCTTATTTTTACAGACGAGGAACCTGAGGCAAACAGTTAAGTGACTTGCCCAGTGTCACATGGCTAGTGTGTGAAGCCAGATTTGAACTCAGGTCTTCCTGACTTCTGGTCTTGCCCTCTCTAAACTGTGCCACCTGACTGCCCTATATCTGGAAGTATATGTCTCTAAATTCAGACCAAGTTTGTATTATTTTTCTTGATTGCAATATAACACTATGGACTTATGTTGATTTTGTAGTCCAAGAAAATGTTTGTTGGTCATCCCACTTAGAATTAAACTTGAGACACTTTTTAAAGTTGTTTAGTGAGGAATATTAGGAGACCTTGGGAAAAATGTTCACTTTACCCTGCAATCTTAGCTTTGTCCTTTATATAGACTAGACACTAAGATAGAATGAGGGTTCTGAAAGAGATAGAGCCACAAGTAATCAGGGCATAGAGTTAAAAAAGCAAATTCAAGCCTGAAAATGCCAGTACCCAGCTGGGACTGTGTGTCCCAAAGAGTTTGGCTCCCAGGGCAAGGATTCTCCTTCCATAAAGGAAAGCCAGTTCAACTCCCCAAAGGCTCAGGAGAAGAGACATCATGTTTATGGGTAATAGAGCCACTGCCAGGATCTTTTTTCCTCTTAGTCTGATAACTAGGTGTTTCAGGGCTTTTTTTTTGTCTTTCTGAAAGTACTACAGGAAGTAGAAGAAAACAAAAATAAAAGAAAACAAAACAAAAACAAAACCACCAAACCTATAGGTTTTAAAACAAATGAGAAGTTGTGGAGGTCGCTTATCTTCCTGTGGGGAAGAGATGGCCTCCCATCTGAAGAGACAGCATGTGGGTGTCTGGAGGCCCTAGACTTGGAATCAGGAATACCTATGAAAGAAATGATTACTAATAACCAATGATGTGGAGAGTTTCCCCCTTCTTCTAAAGTCCTAATTTCAAAACTTCTCTCTATTGAAGGGCATCACTGATGATAAGATTGGACTAACTTTCTTAACAATCTTGTTCAGACCCCACCCAGCTGGGGAAATCATTGTGGTCTACTCAGGTTTGGGTAGGGATAAATGAATAGATTGTCCAAGGCTACCAAGGGGAAAACTTAAAAGTAAGTTACATAATCAAAGTTCATTTGAATAGATTCAGCCCCTTGTAATATTTCTTCTCTCACTGATTGTTAACCAATCAGAGTTGATTTTCACTTTCGAGGACATCCTTCTTCCAATAGCCATATAAGCCATGAGCCTGCTGCCATGATTGTCTTTGGTCTAAGAGAAGAGTGGCCAAATGACCAAGCTTTTACTAAGATGCTGGCATTACTAATAAAATGATTAAATTACACAGAAATTATGTCTCTTGAACTTTTAAATCACCACACTTAAGTTAAAATCCCATCTTCATCACTTACTATGTAATTTACCTGTGACTATAGACAAGTCCTCTTACCTCTCTGTCTCAGTTTCCTCATTTATAAAACGTGGACTTGATGACGTTTAATGTTCCTGACCAGCTGTATCACTTGGACTTAAGGCCCTTACCCTCTCTAAATCTATGATCATAGGACAAAGACAGACACTGGAAGGATCTCTCCAGAGACTCATGCTCATCATAGCTGTGTCTGCAGTGACAACGGTCTGTGCAACCACAGTACACAGGGGCAACATTGAATTGTAGCAACATGGAACAAGTAGATAACAATGACCTAGAAAGACTACAGATCTGGCAGAGAATACATATTCAGTATACACTGCACTCCATGTGTGACCAGAATAGAGCAGGCTTGATTGGAAGCAGTGTGAATCCATAAAGAGAAGACCTACAATGTAAGAGGCATGGCTTTCTCCTTCACATTAGTCATAGATGTTTACCATATGTTGTCATCTACTACTACTACTACTACTATTACCACCACTACTACTACTTCTACTACTTTTGCTACTACGACCAAGACTAGTAATAATATCATTTATATATCACTTTAAAGTTTGTGAAGCATTTTATACGTTATCTCATTTGATCTCCACAATAATCCTGAGAAGTAGATGCTATTATTATCCTCATTGTACAGAAGAGGAAACTGAGGCAGATAGAGGTCAGGTGACTTGCCCAGGGTCTTATAGCTGGTTAGGGTCTGAGGTGGGTTTTGAACTCAAGTCTTCTTGACTCAAAGTACAGACATCTATCCATCATGCCACCTAGCTGCTACTCTTAATGCTGATAAGGTTTGTATTTAGGGGAAAAGTATAGCCAAAATTTATAGAGCAAGTGTTTTATGACTACTTTTCTTACTAACCTAATTCATTAAATATCTTTGCTTTAAACAAATTCTGCCCTTTGGCTTCAGAGTCAAGGTAAACATATTGGTGAGAACTTGTGAGCTATATGTTTCTGAGTTACCACAGGCCCATAGAATACCTTTAGAATAATGTTTGGAGAAACCACTGTGTGAATTTGGATGAGGATTTCCTGAGCTTCTACACTTTACTTACATTTTCTTCTTTGAAGCTCACAATAAACCTGTTAGACTCTTATGAATGGTAGTATCTCCATTTTACAGATGAGAAAACTGAGGTTTGAAGAGGTTGTATGACTTGCTCTCTGAATGCAATGATACTTTCATTTTTGTCCTGGTATTTCCAGTACCTAGTGCAACACCTGAAATACTGGACACTTAATAAATGCTTGTTGGTTAATTGATTATTCCAAGTCACTAAGTTAACAAATTTCAAAGTCAGAATTTGAACCCAGGTTTTTCAGACTCCTACTTCAGTATTCTTCCTGGCCAACAATATTCCACCCTCATGTTCCTAACAGTGTCTCACTAAGTAGATTTTAAAATTTTTATTTTGGAGGGATATCTGGACTAGCAATTTCATCAGCATAAGATATTCCCTATATAGAAAGCCCCTCCCTGGTAAGACCTTTGCAATTTTCAGTCAGAGAGAGTTACCTGGGAAACTAAGAGGTTAAATGATTTTCCCAGGGTCACAAAGACACCAGACACAGGTCTTGAATTCATCTCCTGTTTCAGAACTTGTCTATCTACTGCATCATTCTGCTTCTCTGTAATATAGGTACATAATAGCTATTTGTTGAATTGTATTGTAGACATCAGCCCCCTTTGCCTTGAACGACACTTCTTTACATCTAGAACTCATTGCCTTATGACTAGCCATAGAACTCCCACCTGAGGCAGCTCATACATAAGATGTTATCTGCTCTAAAGTTCTAATCATACATCTCTTTTGGTTATGTCTTTCTTACATTAGGACAGAACATCCATACATCAGGCTCCACTTGTGCAAGAAAGGCTTGCAAGCCCCGCATACTGTTGTAATTAAGGAACCCCACTACTTTTTGCTCCATCAGGAGCCCCTATATGCAGACAAAACTGATGAGTTTATGTTGCCTGCTTTGCTGGGAATTATGACAACTTGGTTTTCTCTTGAAGCCCTGCCAAGCTCCCTCCTTTCCCTGTGGACATTCTTGGCACATGCATTTTCAACTTTCACAAATGACTCAGTGCCCAGTAAGTGTGAAAGCTTTTGGAAGGTTGCTAAAGGGGCACTCGTGCCAAGATGTTAGATTTGTACATATACTGCAAGGACTGCACGTCTCCATTCATAAGTGCTCCATAGGTGGGTGGGCCAGGAGAGCATATTAGCCTATTAGGTCCCTTCATTTTCAAAAGCTAGTGCAAATGCAAAAACTAGAATTCCCTAGAAGCTCAATGCTTTTTTCCTCCTTTTTTCTCTTCTATCCTTCCAAATAACTTTTTTTGGTGCTCTCAAACAATGTAACAGAATTTCTGTAGCTCCCTCTGTTCTCAAGTTCTGGTGTTTGCTTTGCCAACAGGGAGAGGTTCATTGTAACTGAGAATCAAAGGCACAAGGCAGACAGACTTGGTGTCTTCATTCTCAAGGCTGTTTTACTTCTGAATCAGAGCTGACCACTACCTCTTGACTCATTTTTTAGATCCCAGGAGTCAGGATCCATCAGAGACTGGCATTCTTCACCTGGTCATTACTTGTATGGATAGATGCTTAAAAAGTTGACAGCTCCTAGATCTTGAAGACTTTCAAGTGTGAAAAGAGAAGACATAATGAGAACGAAAAATTTGCTTATTTAACTCATGGTATTTTCATAAAAATCCCTGAGAACTTTTTTGTTTGTTTCATTTTTAGGTAGGCATGAAGGAGTGTATGCCAAAAGTCATTAAATTTAGAAGCTCCTTATTTCTTTCAATTACTTTAAAAAATACTCTGGTAACATTTAATTGGCTGTATCAGTCTTATATTAAAATTTTCTATGACCTTAGGGGTGCAGACGTTAAGAATATTTGGTTATTTTTATTTGTGTGTGAAAATCTCATACCAAAATCGTATGAGTCCCTGAAAGTTTTAATAACAGAGATATTTTTGTTCACGAAACCTTTGATCATTAATTACCAACTGAGTCATAAAAGGGTTATATGTAATTGGAGTTTGTCCCTCAGAACTGCTTTCCACATTGCTTTCCAAGAGATACCTCAAAGTTTGGTTTCCAGATACTTTACTTGTCTAAGTCTGTACTTACCAGACACTCTTCCTGTTTAGATCTAGCCATGAAAAATCACTAAGAACTCTTATCATAATGAAACCATCAATTTAAAACAGCAAGTTTTGTGATGTCAAGAAAACATCAAAGAACAAATAATATAAAATTCAGTAGACTCAATTATCATCACCCCCACCCCCACCCCCAAAACCATGCTGGCACATGCCTCACTTCCAGGTCTATAGAGTTAGAGTTAATTGTCTCTCCTTTATGCTTCTTAGAACTTCCCAGTGTGTAGTGTGGTGAGCTGGGAAAAAGCAGAAGAGAGTGCTAGAATTGCCACAAATTAAACACGAAATAATTATATTCTGATATTTAGATCAATATGCTGCTTATTTCCATCATGGATTGTGGAGAGAGATCAGAATGAGTCCCAAGTTACCTCATAGATGTGAGAAGGAAATCAAGAATTGTTTACTGAAACTGTTGTTGCTAGACTGTTGCAACAATTCGGCTAGCAGCTGCTGTGGGGGTGAAAAACCAACACAAGCCCAACAACAAGAATGCTGCCAGCCCAGATTCTTTCGATCTGCTTTGCTAAGGAAAGCAACATTAAGGGGTTAACAATCTTACTTTAATCCAACATACAAATATCATTCACTCAGCTCAGGGGGGAAAAACCAGCACCCTGAACTTCATAGCAAATACAAATTACAAACATCAACAGACAGACTTTGATTCAAATCTCAATTCATAGTTACCAGTGTTTAACAAAGTCTGAACATCTGGGTTTACAAGCTAGAGGGTTCTTAACTACAGCTGCCCAGAGTCTCCACATCAGCACACCGCCAAGAGTGAGAGCCCTAAGCAAATAGTTTTGTTCTCTCTTTTTATGCACTCTTTAGCCATCATCAAATGTCATCCGAGCAACCAGAACTCTGGTCTTAGCAACTCCCCTTAGGATGCTTGGGGCTTCACACCTACATTGGCTTAGCACCTAGTAACCAGGGGTTTGGGGCTTACTTGGGAGTGAAGATACAATCAGACCTCCCTTCATTGGCCCCACCTGGAGCCCCACCTTAGTTACCAATGCATAGACTCAGTCTGATATCTACATGAGGACAACACATATTTCTGGGGAATGTGAAACTCTCTTCAATATCAGCAAGCTTTGGCAAGACCTGGCAGAACTTCCCTGAGAACTTCCTCCTTTTCTCTCTTGGCCAGTACCTCTTCTCCTTTGTCTTCTTTCTAGTATTCACTTTTGGAACTTCTTTTATCATCATGTATGTACTTCCAATTAGCCTCCATGAGGGAATCTCATCAGTTGCAATGCCATTTACATCTGCCTGTCAGTGGTGTTTGTCATTGTCATAGAAGATGTCCAACGCAAAATCCAAACTGTATAGAGATTGATGAGTTCCTCCAGGTTCTTTCATCAGTAGAAGACATTTTGTTCCAATATTTGTTCCAATCCAATTTGTTCCAATCAGAATAATACAAAGCTTCATAAATGAGATCTATGATCAATCCACAATTACTTAGTTTTTAGCTTAACTCCCCACGCACAAATGAATAAAAAAGAAAAGTGGATGAAACATGCCTGTTCACCAGACCATTATGTACAGCTAAGTGGACAATTCTTAGAATTGGTCTATTATTACTTATATCTTGCACAGACTTTTTAGAACTGGGTTAAAAATTGAATAAGAGGAAGAGCAAAGACTAAATTCCTTTAGGGCTACCAGGCAGTGTTTTCAGTGATCCCATGTTTCCCCCTAAAAAAAATTTCTGATTTTTTAATATGAATATTCTTCAAGAGATGTTGCAGTACCATGAATTGTGGAGTGCTAGTTTCCAAAGGATTAAATTTGAGAGTTGTATAAAAGACAATGAAGTGACACATTTTGGGTATGAGTAGAGTATAATATATTACTAGTGCAGGGGACATGATCTAAAGAGTGTATTCAGAAAGATGTATGACTTTAAAAAGGTACACTGGTCATGTGATGAAAGTGAGGGGTAAGGAAATCAGATTTTGGAAACCAAATACTTAATCATAGAATAAAGGCCAATATAAAGGTATTAAACTATCTGTAGAAATAGGGCCACTTCCATGATCACTTCATGAAGAGGAACAAAGGAACATTTATCAAGTACCTACTATGTGGTGGGCATTGTGCTTCCAAATATTATCTCATTTGAGAAACTTTAGGAATTAGAAACTCCCTTAAGTGAATTAGAAAGGAAGCAAAACCATCAAATGAACAATTATTGGGTATGTTCCCCCAGTGATACTTAAAAGATAGTGGGAAAGTTTGAGAAGGAGTTGGTTTGATGGGGTTCAGGCAGAAGACAGATGCAAGGAGTAACCCAATGAGACACAGGAAAGATGCCCATTGCACTAATGCCATGGAAAAGTAGAGACATAGAAATATGGGTGGAGGAATTCAGCCCAAGGAGCAGGGAGCCAAGACACTGGGACTGAGGCTATGGAGGGTGAACAGGCAAAGGGAAAGTTGGGGCAGGTACTGTGGCATTGGATCACTCCCAGATGAAAGAATTCAACGTAGAAATTCTATGTTTCTTTTATCTCCTTGGATTCCTTCATGGGATCCTCAAGACTTGTGTCTGATAACAGGTAAAATATACTTACTTTTATTTTAAATGTTTACTTTGTCTTTGTAAACAGTGCTAACAGTGATGATCTGGACATACTTTTTGGTAATGTAGTCGGTTTGAGGCAACTGAGGGGAACAATGTCAGAGAAAGAGATGCAATGTCAAGGTATTTAGCCAGAACGCTATTTCTGGATTGAAATTCAGAGCTAACAAAGAAAAAGAAGTGAGCAAATAAGTCATTTTATCATAATATCCTAGAACACACAGAGAACATTTGGATGATATTGAGAATCTCAGCTAGCCAATGAGTCAGTTGTAGGGTGGGGTGAATAAGAGAGTCTGAATAACTTTTATCATAACATCACCCCACCATTGTTCAGGGATATGCCAGATGGTTAATATACATGTGCCACTGCTATCCATGTCAAGAGGTTTCTGGAATTCTGAGTGAAACTCATTCAGGAAATTTATAGTAATGTTAGGACAAGAAGGCATTTGGGGTTGCAATTTGCACCACTTGAGAGGGCACTCCTATTACTGATACACTAAAGTAGAAAAGTTAAGTCTTGTCCCAGAGATTCTCAGATCATAAAAAGCCTAGTAGCCTTCTTCATTTGGAGACCTTTCTTGTTTCCTTTGTACCATATGACTCTTGCAACAAAACTTGCGAAAGGCTCTTCAGGGCTCTACTTAGTTTCCTGAACCCCAATCCCGCTTGTGTACATGTTTTTGATAAGGAAAAATGAACCCTGGATTTAGTGCCCAGTGGCAAGAAGGGTCTTACATTATAAAACATCAGTCACTTATAACAAGAAGCGTAAGGGTTTGTTAGTCAAAGTGAACTATTCACTGCTCTCCATTTTATACTTTCCATTTTCCATGCCTTTGCTGATTCTGTCCCTTCTTCCTAAAATGCCATCCTCTGCCACCTTCACCTTCTCAACCTTCACTTCTCCTTTCATGCTCTTTGGAAATGCTTTGATTTAATATTTGAAGTTATTTGATAAAGAATATTTGAATTTTGAGGAAGCTACTGAATTATACCTTGTCAAGTTATTACTTTAAAAGGCATTCAGACATGTCTTTAGAAAGTAAAAGTTGGTCAGTTTTACTTAAAGAATAGCTACTTGTGCATAGTAGATTTGCAGTTTCATGTACGATCATCTTTTAAAAAATTGTACTATGTTGTAGAAATGTTTGTTTTATTCCATAAACTAAAAATAAAATTTAATAAAAATATAAAAATTCAATTTTTAATAATTATGAAAAGGATCAATTTCATAGGTGAGATTTACTTTACTATGCTTTCACACCTTAGAAGGCAGCAGTTTTCTTAGATTCAGGAGACGTGGGTTTGAGTTCTGGCTCTCATTCTGAGTGGTTGTATTTCAGCTGTGAAATGGAGATAGTAAAATTGGAATTATTTCCCTTTTGCAGCTGTAGTTGTGGAAAAGTGTTTTTTACAAATCTTACAATGCTATAAAAATGTAAGTTGTTTTTATTCATTACTTTCCTAATCCCCTTTCTCCCTCCTACCCCACCCAATCATTACTTGTTGGTCAAATATCCGTTGATAAACACAGACATGTGGTTCATTGCTGAGGCCATAGTTAAATCCATTTCATTTTGGAAAGATCTACCAGAAGATAAACTGTGTTGCTTCAGCTGTTGAGCGCTTAGAGACGATGCTAATTCCATGCTATGATGATGCAAAGTGAGATATCATTTTATTAATTGAAATAGAAAAATATTCTTCTTTTGATAAATAAGATTAAAATATTTTAAATTCCCAATCTGAGAGTTTCGAGTAAAGGTCATCTAAATTTCAGGCAAAGTGAGTATTCTGTATTCCATGTCATGTGACTATGGAATTACTGTCAGTTTCGAGTTTTTCTTTATCTTTTCAGGGGACAAGGATAAATCTGCAAATGTAAAGTTAAAAATAATACAAAATGTTGCAAGAAAACTATTGCTTTCCTTTAGTGATCCAAGTATCATCCCTGTGAGATAGGCCTGATGATGGGAATGATAATTGCCCACTTTTAATTTGGGGCATTGTTTCTATCATTAATAGCAATAGATTATGTTTCTATAGAATTTTGCAAAGCATTTTCCTTACAATATTTCACTTAATTATCTTAACAACAAAACAGATAATGATAATGATACCAATAATAGTCATAAAAACAATGAGAATACTACTACCACCACTACCACCACTATTAGTACTAGTATTACTACTAGTACTAGCATTAATACTGCTACTAGTACAAGTACTACTGGCAGCTAGGTGGAGCAGTGGATAGAGCCCTAAGCCTAAATTTAGGAAGACCTCAGTTTAAATCCAGCCTCAGACACTTACTAGTTATCTGTGTGACTCAGTTTCCTCATCTGTAAAATGCAAATATTAGCTGCTTCTTAGTAGGGATTATTTCACTGGGCCTGGCACATAGTAGGTGTTTAATAAATACCTGTTGATATATTGGCAAACTGATTTACCTGCTGTCACACAGCTAGTAAGTTGCTGAGTTGGGCTTCAACTATTTCCTTTGACTCTTGCTCTAGGTTTTTTTTTTTTTTTTTTGCTTTTTGGCAGGGCAATTGGGGTTAAGTGACTTTCCCAAGGTCACACAGCTAGTACATGTGTCAAGTGTCTGAGGTCAGATTTGAACTCAGGTCCTCCTGACTCCAGGGCCAGTGCTCTACTCACTGTGCCACCTAGCTGCCCCTAGGCTTTATTTTAAAGTATGCTTTGATCTGTTCAGACAGTATAAGTTCTTTCTCTGGGGTTGGATAATATTTTTCATTATAAGTCTTTCAGAATTATCTCAGATCATTGTATTGCTGAGAATAGCTAAGTCATTCATGGCTGATCATCTTACAGGGTCATTGTTACTTTGTACACAGTACATTTCATTTAGCATCAGCCCATGCAAGTCTTTCCAGGTCTTTCTGAGCGCATACTGCTCATCGTTTCTTATAATATAATAGTGTTCCATCATAAGCACATACCACAACTTGTTCAACCATTCCCCAATTGATGGGCATCCCCTCAACTTCTAATTCTTTACCCCAAGAAAAGAGCTGCTATAAATATTTTTGTACACATAGGTCATTTTCCTTTTTGTTTTTTCTTTAATCTCTTTCGGGAAACAGACCTAGTAGAGGTATTGCTAGGTAAAAGGGCATGCATAGTTTTATAGCCCTTTGGGCATAGTTCCAAATTTCTCTACAGAATGGTTGAATCAGTTCACAACTCCACCAACAGTACATCAAAGTTTTATTTTCCCCACATCCCCTCCAACATTCGTCATTTACCTTTTCTGTCCTATTAGTCAATTCAATAGGTATGAGGTAGTATCTCAGAATTGTTTTAATTTGCATTTCTCCAATCAATAGGGAGTTTGGGTATTTTTTTTTAATATGGCTATAGATAGCTTTGATCACTTCATCTGAAAACTGACATCTTTGATCATTTATCAATTGAAGAATGGCTCTTGTTTTTATAAATTTGACTCAGTTCTCTATATGTTTGCTAAATGAGGACTTTATCAGAGAAACTTGCTTCAAATTTTTTCTTCACACTTACTATTGTTTACAGTATTTCCCTCCATCCTATTTGTCCACCTCCTCATTTATTCTATTCTCTCTCTCTCTTTTCACTCTGTCCCTTCTTCTAAGTGTCTTGCCTTGGACTGTTCCCTACCCCAATCTCCCCTCCCTTCTATCGCTCTCCCTTCTCTTATCCCATTTCCCTCCTACTTTCTCATAGTGTAAAATATATATTTCTTTTTTTTTTTGGTTTTGTTTCTTATTTCTCATGGTTCATTTCATTGATTATAATTCTTCTTTACAATGTGACTATTGTGAAAATAAGTTTAATGTGAAGGTATATGTAGAACCTACATCAAATTACATACCATCTTCTGGGGGAGAAGAGGGGAGGAGAGGGTGGGGGAGAGAATTTGGAACTCAAAAACTAGTAAGACATATTTCTATATCTGATTGAATGCATACGTTATTCCCTCTTTGAGCCAATTCTGATGAGAGTAACATTTACTCACTCCCTCTCATCTCCCCCCTCTTCCCCATTGTAAAAGCTTTTTTTTTTTACTACTTTTATGTGAGATAATTTACCCCTCTCTTTCTACCTCTCCCTTTCTCCTTCTCCCAGTATATTCCTCTCTCACACCTTAATTTAATTTTTTAGATATCATGCCTTTATATTCAACTCATACCTATGCCCTCTGTCTAGACATAATCCTTCTAACTACTCCAACAATGAAAAAGGCCTTAAGTGTTACAAATATCATCTTCCCATGTAGGAATGCAAACAGTTTGAACTTACTAAGCCTCTTATGATTTCCCTTTCCTGTTCACCTTTTTATGCTTCTCTTGAGTCTTGATCCAGGTTTTTTGCCACTATATTGTGGTGGTAGCTTATTGCCTCCGTAACTGAGAAATTCTGGACGTGTGGTGGGATGATAAAGGCTCTGGACCTCTCTCTACTCTTTCCTTTTCCTTTCTCTTCCTTTTTTCCTTATTCTATTTTTTACCTCTTAATGTTATATATCTTCCTTCTTGATTATCTTTGTTCTTTTAAGTACGAGTAATTGAAGATAATTGAAAAATAGGGAATGATCCTAATACAAATGTATTTGCCTTTGGGGTACATTTTTCGTTTTTTTCTAAATATGTGAGTATGTTTGGTATTACAGGTCTTTATCTTAAAACAATGACTACTGGTTAAAAAAAAAACTGTTTCATTTTTGCCATACAACATATTGTTCATAAATGTCTTGTTCCTCACCTGCAGCCATCAGGGGAAGGGAATAGGCATTTATATAAGCACTTATTATACGCCAGGCATTATGCTAAATGCATTAAAATGTTATCTTATTTGATCCTCACAGAATCCTTCTAGGTAGATGCTATTGTTACCTCCATTTTATAGATAGGGAAATGAAGAAAAGAGGTTAAGTGATTTGCCAGGGTGGCATATATGTTAAGTATTTAAGGCTAGATTTGAATGTAGGTCTTCTTGATTGCAGGCCCCGCACTCTATCCTCTCTCTACCACGAGTTGCCTAATGTAAGGAGGCCATCATATTAGGTATGTCATAGGGCAGAAAATCAAAATCAGATACTTTTTCATGGTACATAAAGTTTGCTTATTTTTAAGAAACTTTTGGATTAAGAAGTCTTTTGGTCTCATCTCTCTATTTAATTTTCTTGCATGTACTTTTTCCTTGCTTTCTCTCAGCAGTTATTCATCAAATAATAGATTTAGAGTTGCTGTGTACCTTGAACATTGTGTAGTTTATCATTCTACCCTTGTTTTACTGATTACAAAACTGTAAAAGCAAAGGTTTAAATAGATTAAATGACTTGCCCAAGGTTATCCTGGTGATCAGTACCAGAGTTGGAGCTTGACCCCAAGTCTTTATCCTCCCAATCCAAAGCTCTTTCCACACCATCACATGGCCCAATGTCCATTTAGTTTGTCAATGAACCTTCCCAAGTACAACATATTAGGCAACTCAGTGGTGTAGCAAAATACTGAATTCAAGTCAAGAAGACCTAAGCTTGAATTGATGCTATGCAAATCAGTTAACCTCTATCTATCTCTTCTATTAAGTGACGACAATAAGCACATTTGTCTCCTGGGGCTGTTGTTCAGATCAAATGAGATATATAAGGAAAGTGCTTTTCACTCCTTCAGTTACCATATATAAATGCTACCTTATTATAGGGTTGGTACAATAGAGTTAAAATATGCCCTACATTCTGCTAATCAGTTAAATTTGATATTAAATATCAAACTATACATCTCTACATAATACCTCTTTACACAATAAAACTCCATGTGAAATATGTATAGATTTGAAATGAAAAAAAGTCTTTTCTCTGTCCTCCTACATATGTATGTATGTATGCATGCATGCATGTATGTATATATGTGTACACACACGTACACACACACATAGACTTCCTGTTTAGATATGCATATGTAAGGAGAAAGTTTACAAAATTAAACCTAACTCCAAGTCTCTGAAGTATAAATCTTTGTAAATGATAACTTTTGGTATTGCACAAAATAATTAACTTCTGCTGTCTGGCCCTTAAAGGAAATAATGATTCCAACAGACACATTCCTTCAGTCTGTATCATAAGAAGTGAGAGTCAAGAAAAGTACGTGTAATGACCACAGAGTTACGCTGTGCTGCTGTTGAAATTCCTGAGTTATTTGACACTCTGCTCTCTCTGTCTCTGTCTCTGTTTCTGTCTCTGTCTCTGTGTCTCTCTGTCTCTGTCTCTCTCTGTCTGTCTCTCTCTCTATCTTTGTCTCTCTCTGTCTCTCTGTCTCTCTGTCTCTCTCTCTCTCTAGCATCACCAGTGACACATAGTAAAGTGGATTATTCTATAGAAAGATCTTTAAAAAAGTAATTTTATTGATAACTTTTGTTTTAAATCACTTCCGTTTCCCAATGTATTCCACTGTCTTTTTGGGGAGGCATAGTTTAAAACAAAACATAAAGAAAAAAGACACAAAATATTTCAACAAAACTAAACAACATTAAAAATTACGTGTGTGTATATTATATTACATATGTGTACATATTACATTATATGAAGTTTTCCATACTCATCATGCATCTTCTCTGCAAAAACAGTATGTGTTATAAGGGATGGGGAATGTTTTTTTAACTTCCCTTTTATAATTTGACAGCCTTCAGTTTCTATTGTTTTGTTGTGCTGTAGTTATTGTGAATACTGTTTTCTTCATTCTTATTACTTCAATTTCCATCAGTTCATAAATGTCTATTGATTTTTCTCTAACTTCATCATATTCATCGTATATTGTAGCACATTCCTTTACATACACATGCCACAATTTGTTTAATTATTCCCTAAGTTATGGGTACCAACTTTTTTCCCCAGCACTTTCATACTACAAAAGATGTAAAGCATGATTCAGATGCTAAAATCTGCCATTTGGTAGGATGCCAATTGATCATCATTGTTGTAACATTATTTCCTCCCACATAATAATCAAATATTGATTATATTCACAATTACATGTGTCACTATTCAAAAAGAAATATAAAAAACTATTAAAACACCCCCTTTCATTGTTACACAACGATAGCTCCTACACACTACAAAAAGGCTACCCTTCCCTCAGTCACTTTTCCTTGTCCTTTCACCATCTTACCCTCCCACATGGGGAAATATGAAATTATACTGGGCCAGAAAAAAACAACTTTCCAAAAGAGAGGGGGAAAAACTAATGAGATTCAGGCAAATAAAATGGTTCCCATCATAAACTTCCTCTTTGTCAAGGCCTCAAACAAAAATGATCAATAACGAGCTTGACTTGATGCTGGTGATCTGACCTGACTGTTATTTTAAAGAGTTCTTAACTGGCTTCAGAAATGAAATACTTACTTGAGCATATGAGCTAGGGGCCTCTTTGCTCCACTGAATTGGGAGTCTTCGATAGAATGTAAGCTCCCAGCTGGTGATCAGTGCCATGTTTTTGTATATGAATCTTCAGTACCCACCACAAGTGCTTGTCATATAGGAGTTTAATAAATGTTTATTGATTCATTCTCCAAATACATACTTGTGTAAGGTAAACTTCTGAGCTTGTTCATTTGGGGCTGAAGCCATGTAGCTGTGTGTGATCTATGTATTTCTCAAAAGCTTTGGGCTTTCTGATATGGGAAATGTTCATCTGTGTCTCTTCATTAGTATAGAGGAGGACTTGGAGTACAAGCTCATGGAGGGCAGACTTTTGCTTTTGTGTGTGTGTGTGTGTTTTCAGTACCTAGGTCAGTGGCTGGAACACAGTAGGCATTTGTTAAATCAACTGGAAAATTGATCACAGTTGTCCAGTTCTAGCTGGGAACTTGCTGTTAATAAGAACTCATTCTAAACCACAATATTATGGCTCTTTTCAGAAAAATATAGTACTGAGATGCCTTTTATCTCAATGCTTTTATTGCTGTAACTGAGAAAGAAATAATTACCCTTATACTTATACTTTTCTCTATAGGAGTTTACAATATAAGACCAGAGCACAAAATAGGATAAATAAGATCATTGTCTCAAGATGATACTACTGACTTACTTTTAATAGAGCATGCACTTTGAACTGTCTTTTTTGTGGTAATTGTGGATTTAATTAAATTTGTATTTAGACATAGATCTTAGAGCTAAAAGAAATTTTGAGAAATCATTTGGTCAAATGAATATTGATTAGATAATAGTATTGATTATGATATATAATTAATCAATATAAATATTGACATACCAATATACATATATTAAATATCTGTCTTTTCAAAGCACTGTCCTATCTACTGGCTTGCTTATTGTGGTGGCTGCTTTATATCATGTAAACATCCATTAAAAATTCATAGTCAGTGCTGCTAGTTTTATGTATTTCCTATTTTTCATAGTAAATAGCATTTCTCCACAGGTTTAAACAGATTGGTTATTTACACAGGCTAAGGTACTACTTTAAATATTGCCTCCTATTTCTTCTCCCACCCTGTAAATGTTAATGGAATAGGAAGATAGCCCCAATTAATTAATAGCCTACATGACCACATGTGTTCAATCACAGCTGTGATACATCCTGAGTCCTCCTGGGGAGGATCTTGCCTATGGAGGAGCTTGCTTAGAGGGAGGCTTGCTTACTGGGAGGCTTGCTTGTAGGAAGGCTTACACACCTTTTGGTACTAAGCTAATTTGGCTTAGTTGTGATGCCTTTTGCCTCTGAGCCTACTAGTCAAAAGTGTGCATATGTACATATGTATATGTATATATGTATATGTATCTACACACATACATACATATATACATATACATATGTATATATTGTATTATATTGTATTTGTGTTATGTATGTATTGTATTATATTGTATTGTAATTATATTGTACATTATTGTATTGTATTACTTTGTTCAGACAGTTGGAACCCTGTCTGTTGATCTCTGTGCTAATTTCTCTGCTTGTATTTTCTCCACATTCAGTGTGCTGACATTTCCCCTGAATTAGTGAATGATCTTTCTCTGCTTGTGTTTTCTCCATGTTCAGGGTGCTGATCTTTCCCCTGAACTAGTAAATGATTTATATATGTTTTATTAAAGTAAGATTGTCGACCTCCTTAAAGTTGCCTTTCCTTTAAGGAAAGCAGATCAGAGAACCTGTGCTAGCAGGCCATCCTGGCTGTGCCAGGGTGCTTGTTACACTTCCCTACACCCCCAATTTGTTGTGAATTTTTCCTTTCCTCTATCTAGGTGATAGTCTGATTGCACATGGATTTCTGATTCAGAAATTATTTACACTTTGGTAGCCTTTCTTTCCTGCCTGTAAGGTTTAGCCAATTTCATTTTTATAAACTTTGATTTTTCCATGTCCAGAGGCTTCCAAGTATTTTCTAGAAGTATTCATGGCATACCTACATGAAGCTTCTGATAAATCTACATACATTTGACCATCATTTCTTAATGCTAAACCACAGTGAGCAGCATGTTTACACAGTTCTTTCCTATGTCCACCATCACATTTGATTTGGAAGATTGGGTCAAATTCTCCATGGAATTTTTCTACTTCTATATCTTTTGTAGTGAATATTTGGATATCAGGTTTAATTATATCCATGTTTTTTTTCTTTCTTGTTATGAACACTGAAATGCAAATGAACATGTCCCATGAAATAGTGTTTCTTGTTTCCTTCGTACACACAATGAAGCCAACTTTACTATATCCTGTATTCTTCAATCTTTAGAGAGCTCATGGGTCATTCTCTGAATTACTTATTACTTCTTTATATCTTCTAGTTTCATTAACTATGAGAATATTGATATTAATGTCATTGAATTCTTCAGAAAAGTATCAACTCAGTTGTTTAGCAAAAACAGAATAATTAGAGAATAAAAAATTAAAAATGATTATTGATGACTTGAGGACTATATGATTATTAGAACCACTTCCCCTCCTTTCTCTTGACTCCACCACCTTTCAGGATAGAAGCAGAAATGGAGGGTGACACAAAACTGAAGGACATTTTCCCTCTTTTATCTCTTGCATACTTCTCTTTTTTTGAGGGGGGAAGGCAGGGCAATTGGGGTTAAGTGACTTGCCCAAGGTCACAAAGCTAGTAAGTGTGTCAAGTGTCTGAGGTTGAAATTGAGCTCAGGTCCTTCTGACTCTAGTGCCTCTTGCATACTTCTCTATGCCCAAAAGATCCACTACTTTCTGATCTTCTAGTGAGGATCTTCAGGGTGGAGATCATAATTACTAATTCTGAATTTCAACCCTTGAGTCACATGTTCTCACACCGTCCTCCTTGGGACTTAGTACTCCATACATTTGTTAGTGAGTGGGCTAAAGCTTAAATTCCTGTTAGGAGTATGCTGTATGCTTATAGATCAGGACTCTATATAAATTCCTTGGATCATTCTAAATAAATATATGATAAATTAAATTGAATTGAATTCTAGCCTAGTTAGAACTGAGAGCAGTGAAGATTCAAGTAAAACTTGGTGATTGACTAATTTTCAATATGGCTTTGCTTATATGAAGTCCATTTGTTCCTAATTTCCTCTGTTCTTTTAAAGATCTGAGTCTAGTCAGTTAATCTTGGCTATTGCAAGGAGTAAATTTCATAACATATGCAAAGTACTTATAAATGTAAAATCATCTGCAGACATCTAAGCACAGTAATGTGTTGGTACTGACACATAGTATTATGTTGGTAAATGTTTAACAACCAACTGAGAATAAATGTACCCACGACACACTTTTAAGTTTATTCTCCATTATTAACATTTTCTCTATTACTCTCAAGTGGAACTAGTTATGTCAAAAGGATCCCTCCAGGTTGCATGGTGACTTAGAAAACCAAAAATGAGCATTATCTATGTTGTATTGTATTTTTATTTATTTTGTCAAACATTTCCTGATCATATTTTTAATTTAGTTCAGGTTTTAGAAGAGTCTGATGCTTCTGGTTCTATGCAATCAACACACACACACACACACACACACACACACACACACACACACACACACACACACCTCACTCAGGGAACCACTGGGTGTATTGCCTGTAGGAGAATCCTCTTGGATTCTGAGTCTAGATTTGAACTCATGAAGATGAGTCTTCCTTCGAGGCTTAGCAGTCTCTCCACTGTGCCACTTAACTGCTCCAGTACCTTCTTTCTAAGAACTAATTAGCTTGAGATAATTGATAACCATAGGGTGGTTATGAAGATCAAATGAAAAAAGATTGTGTAAAAAGGACTTAGCACAGTGCCTGGGACATAACAGGCACCCAATAAATGCTACAACAACAAAAATAACAATAGCCAGCATTTGTATATCACTTTAAAATCTACCAAGCTTTTTATGTGTTGTCTCATTTGATCCTCATAGTAACTCTGTAAAGTAGGTACCTATTATTATCCTTACTTTACCAATAAGAAAACTGAGGCTTAGAAAGGTTAAATGACTTGTCTCAGATCACAAATCGAAAGTGCTTAAGCAAGATTTGAACTCACATCTTCCTGACTAGGGCTGGTGCTTAGCCTCCAGTGGTGCAATCACCACCAAGTAAGCCTATATGGAGCTTAAGATTCAGAAAAGAAGAAGGAATGCATTTCAGAAAAAGAGATGGAGTGTCAGTGGTGAGGAGCAGCAAATGGGTCAATGACTGTACCATAGAATTCTTGCAAGGGAAGGATTTTTTAATGGGGATAGAAAGGTAGCTTGGAGTCAAATTGTGAAGGGCTTTAAATGCCAAACAAAAGAGTTTGCAGTTATTGTGATTTTGTTATTTTCATTATTTTGTTTTCTTTTTGTCTTGTTTAATAGTTCTAGATCATATGATAAAATATAATAAAGCTTTGATTTTCTAATTCCAAGTGCAGCCCGTCATTAAATAGAATATCCTGGCCTTGTTGATGCATTGTTGGGACCAAAATTCCATGCTGAGCACCAGGGTAACTATGGGAACTTTAAATAAACTCAAATGCATTGCTGAAGAGTGCTAGGCTGGGAAAACATGTCAGCTTTAGGTTAGGTTGTATTTCTTCCCAAGATGACTGTGTCTTTGTAATGGTTTGCTCCACTTGGGGCATGTAATTGTGGTCAAAGTTAATGCCCCCCCAATTGCTGTCAGTTTAATCATATTGCAAAGACCACTTAAGGCAATGATCAGTTAACCATCCCTAGCACACTGAAATTCATGGATAGTTACTCAAGGAACACCACTAGCCTTCACTCTTAATGTTTTCCAGATTTTTTTTAAACTAGTAAACTACATGAATGAATTCCCATGCCCTAAAGACAATGCTGTAAGGTTTGAGATATTGCCAGAAACAGAATATCTGATTTCTATTTCAATTCCAAGGTGTGCTTGAAGATGATTGTAATCATTCCATTTAATTCTTTCTACATTATACTGACCAGCAAATATAAACTGATTAATAACAGAGGATCATGAGACCCAGAAAGCTCAGTATTGGGAAAAACCTCAGTATCCTGCAAGATCCCATCAGCCTTGATACGCCATGTCACCCTCTGTTCCCTTGATTGCAGGGTGGAGCCATGAATACCGAACCTTCATTTAAAGAGTGATCTTAGCTCAGAAAATCTCCTCATTTCTCATCTTGCTGCACTATTCTGAGACTACTATGACTTTTCCACCCTGTCTTCCACCTTAGGTAACTTCCCTTTCCCAACCACCTCTCAGATTTTTGTATTTTGCTTTCCCTCATTAGTAAGCTCTTTGAGGGCAGAGACTGTATTTATTTTCTTTTAAAAAAAACTGTTTGTATTCTCAGGGCTTAGCACAGTGCCTGGCACATAGTAGGTGCTTAACAAATGTTTACTTACTGACTGAATAATGCTATCTGTTGAGACATTTTAGCTTTTTTTATACCTTCATATCAGAGAACTTATGACATTGCCCCCCTCCGCCACTTGCACACAAACACATTTTAATGTCAATGCTTAATGTCTCCAGTGATTCAAAAATGTTGCAAAATTCTAATAATCAAATTAATATGAAATTACTTCTAAGTATATGTGCAATATATTATTTATTCATTTAGCACAATATGAGAGGCAGTGTGATATAACAGATAGAGAGCTTACCTCAAAGCCAGAAACAACTGAGTTTAAGTCTGGTCTCTGACAAGCACTAGCTGAGTAACACTGATCAAGTCACTTAGTCTGTCAGAGCTCTAGGCAACTCCAAGATTATAAATTGCAGAAAAGGTGTCAACTTGTATTATTAGAGATATGTTCCTTCTCTGGGAGTTCCCTAAACTAATGAACTTCAGAGGTCAGAGTAAGAAAGTCAGTAAACATTTCCTAAGCCCCTACAATGTGCCAAGGACTATGCTAATGCTGGGGGTACAAAGAAAAGCATACTACTGCTTAAAAGGGGCTTATCAAATGGCAGGGAAACAAAATGAAGCTGAAAAGTAAGGGAGGGGAGAGTGGGGGAGGGAAGGGGAGGGTTATGATGAAGTCCTCAACCCCAGATGGGATGTTATATGAGGCTGGGTGAAATACAGAGTTGAGTTCACCTTACAAAATGATGACTTTCTTGAGATCATGAAATCCAAGAAAGTAGCTGAATAATGAGATGACTGACCTGGGTGGCCTCCTCTGTTACATCCCTTATCCCCATGTTCAGTGTATATATTTTAAATATTTAAATTAGCTGGTGAGTTCTCAGTATTTCCACATTAGTCTGTTTAGACATCTCCCATTTTTTTCTCTTCATCAAAATTATTTCCCACTGTTTCTTCAAAATGTCATTTTTCAGGATTTCCCATTCCTCTGGGGCTGCCTTTCCTTATAGAATCTTAATCTGTAGAGTTCTATCCCTTTTTCCCCTGGACATAGTGGTATCATTTCTCCTTAGGTCCAGGATGCATGCCAAATATCAAGTCTTCTAAATGTTCCAGCTTGTGAATATTACTGTGATAATCACAAAAAGGCTCAAATATAGCAGACCCTCCTAAATGAACTCAGTCCAACTATCTGTACTTCAACATCAAAGTCCTGAACGCTACTTAGACTTTGAGGTATAGATAGTTAGACTGAATAAAGAGTTCAGGTTTGGGCATGCTGAGCTTAAGGTATCTCTTAGACATGAAGTTTGAAATGTCCACTAGTCGGCTAGTGTGTTGTTAAGCAAAATTGTCTCATTAGCATGGCTTTTGTTTCTTTTGAGTGGAAGTACTTTCAGCTGTTAAGTGCTAAGCCCCAGGCCCAGGGCCCTGTCAGGTGTGAAACCTGTGTGGGTGTGGATTGGTGACTTAG
>CM053622.1:103186519-103222256 GCA_028646595.1 Phalanger gymnotis
AGCTGCCCCGCCTCCGTTGCCTCAGGGGTGGTAGTCGAACCGCAAACTCCGTCCCATCCCGCAACTTTTCCCACTAACCCTCTGTGTTGTCTTTGCTGTTTGTGGGTTGTGAGGTCTGGTACATGCCACAGCTCAGTAATTCAGCATGCTAGGGCACTCTCTGCTCCACTCCTGGTCTCGTGGGTCCACAGTCTGCCGCACTGCCTCTGCTTGGCTCAGCTCCACTCCCCTCAGCTGGGGGCTGGGAGTTCCGTTTGGGACAGACCTTACCCCGAGACCATCCAGGCTGTCCTAGGCTGGAGCCCTGCTTCCCTTTGCCACTTTGTGGGTTCTGCAGTTCTAGAATTGGTTCAGAGCCATTTTTTTATAGGTTTTTGGAGGGACTTGGTGGGGAGGTCATGCCAGTTACTGCTTTCCAGTTGCCATCTTGGCTCCGTCCCCTCCATAAGGCAATTTTATATAAGCAATATTATTAGCATTTTTCAACAATTTTTAAATTTTCCTTATGTCTTTGTATCATATATGTAATCTAATTTTGTAAACGTACCATATATTGCTGATAAATATGCATATTTTGTAACATTCCATTTCAGAAGATGATATGTCTGTCACAACTAACTTTTACTGTTCAGTTTTATATTTTTGGAACATTTATATTACAATTACAAACATTACAATTATTTCATTGCTATCAATGACTTTTTACAATTCAATTGTTGTTTCATTAACGAAGATGCTCTGCCATTTGTTGCATATGTAATTAGCATTGTAATCAGTTTATTGTCTAAGGAACAATTAAGCATAATATAGTTTCCTTATTTCTTTCTTTTAACACCATGGATTTTTATTTTTCCTTTAGCTAATGATCTCTAACATTGAGTACAAAACTCAATGCAGAGAAGAAGGGTATTGATTTGGACTGACTGTAGTTTTCCAAACTGCAGTGGACAACAACAACAGTTGCAACCAAACTAAAATCTTGCCTTCTCATACAATCTAAATGTTTGGATTTGGTTCCCTAGGTCAGGAAATAAAAGGTACAATTATTCAAGATGTGAATGCTGGTTTCTTCTAGATCAGGGCCACTGGTAATTTTTCAGGAGGGTTAAATGGATGAGAAACACCTGTTCAATTAGTGTCAAAGGCAGTTGTCACTGTTATGGTTCAAATCCATTGGCTTAGGCTACTGATCTGAGATGAAATCATGAAGAATGGGGTTCATGGGATCATAGATTTAGGGCCAAAAGGGATCTTAGAGGCCATTTAGTTAAAAGCCTTCATTTTACAGATGAGAAATTTCTTGTTGTTCATTTGTTTCAGTTGTGTATGACTCTTCATGACTCCATCTGGTGTTTTCTTGGCAAAAATACTGGAGAGGTTTGTCATTTCCTTCTCCAATTCATTTTCTTAGGCAAGCAGGGTTAAGTGACTTGCCCAGGGTCACACAGCTAGTCAGTGTATGGAGTCAGCTTTGAACTCAGGATGATGAGCCTTCCTGGTACTCTATCCATTGTGCCACCTACTACTCTGTAGATGAGAAAACTAAGCCTCAAAGGTGTTGTCCAACGTAACACAGCCAGTAAGTGTCTCATGCTAGAATCAAACTCAGGTCTTCCTCACACCCAGTCCATTTTTAATCAATGAAACCACTTAGCTGCCTCTACTTTTTCTTTTGGCATTCATGCTCATAATACGGGTTGTAAAGCTAAGGAGCAGTCGAAAACAATGTTGAGATTTTCAAATCATGGCTGTCATTATCTCAAGAAATTATGTCCTTGGATTAAGGATAAAAGAAAGTCTTTAAGAAATGCCATCTCCATTTCAGTGCAGGCAGCTGAACAGAACATATAGAGCCCACTTATTTTAGAAAGTTGGTCTTCTTTTAAAGTGCACAGAGAGAAACCGAGAATTGTTTCTAGCTTATTTAATGCTTCTGTGACCCTGACTGGAATTAACCAATTTTAAAAAAAATGCATTTGACTTGTAACTCAGTTTCTTAAAAGAAAAAAAGGAGAAAGGAATAATCATTCAGATAAATGGATAGAATCAACTCTTAAATGGTTTAGGCTAAGAGGGAGGAAATATTTATTCTTACAGCTTTAAACAGGGATAGAAACTACCTGAGATTCCACAGCCACTGGAAAGTTCAGGGGGTGGGGTGGGGAATGTCCTCTATCAATGCTGGTCAGTGCCTTCTTTGTATAGTGTTTAGTGAACTGTTTAGGCAAAGGTGTTAAACTTGGGCCCACCAACACTTAAGGCCAAGCCAGATTAAAATGTAATTGGAAGGGGGCAGCTAAGTGGCTCAGTGAGTAGAGAACTGGCCCTGGAGTCAGGAGGACCTGCGTTCAAATCTGGCCTCAGACACTTGACGCCCTTCCTAGCTGTGTGACCTTGGGCAAGTCACTTAAGAAACACACTGCCTCCTTTATAAAAAAAAGTAGCGTTTCTCCTGTACAAGCGACCCCTTCCATCCTGTCTTTTGAAGCACATTGCCTTCTCTATCATCCCCACTCTCTCATTTATCTTCAATCTTCCCTATACACTGGCTGCTTCCCTATTACCAAGAAACATGCTCATGTCTCTTTTAGCCTAAAAAAAACAAAACAAAAACAAACAAAAAAAACCCTCGTTTAATTCATCCACTCCCACTAGCTATCATCCTAGATCTCTCCTTCCTTTTTTTAAAAAATGTAATTGGAAAATATTTAATAAAATAAATAAAATACAATGAACCACAGGTAATGATTTGTGATTTTCTAAGTCATTATGCCATCTACAGGGATCTGAGTCTATTCAATTTTGATGCCACTGGTTTAAGGAACCCACAGGTTAAATACCTGGCCCAAGGTGATACAGCCAGTATGTCAGAGATGGGACTTGAACTGAGGTGTTCCCAACTTCCAAGACTGCTCTCTCTTTACTGTACACTACATCATCTCTGTCAAGTCTGAAAGATGTGCTAGATGAGTTGGTGACCTGTTCATTTGTCAGACTCTAGGTTCTTTGGTATGACTGTGTAATCCTGTTGACCTAAGGATCTTAGTCTAAATTTTTTCCTCCATTTTGCTTTATGAATCTAGGATTTCATTAGTACCAGAAACAGAACATAAAATCCCCTGAGTTAAATGAAAATGGTTACAGCAGCTGGCTTGTCCATTTCTACTGAAAGCCTTAGCTCTCTTGCTTCTAGTCTTCCTTAGAGGCAGCTGGGTCCACAGGTCTGAAGGAGATAAATAGGCAAATAGAATAATAGATAGTGAGATAGATAATAATACAAGGCAGATTACAACAAAAACAAAACAAATATATAATTAAGATGGTGAAAACCCCTGTACTACAAAATCATTTCATATGTCTTCCAATGTCTGACCTATTCAAAACCCTGAAGACCAGTGTTTCTCTTCAATGTCCCTCTATCTCCTTTATTTTAGAGGGCTTTTAAAAAAGATGTTAAAAGAATAACCCTGCTGAAGCTAATTTAAAATTTGCCACGAGCCAAAATTCATACAGCAACCTACTGAATGAGACTGTGGGTGAGGAAGCTACGAAGCAAATCAGGCAGCAGGCTGGGTTAACCTCTATTCCATTCCCACCCCAGTTCCAGAGAGATTGACCTGAAACCCAGATGCAGACGCTTCAGGGCAAGGACCATTCTGACGATTGATCTTGTAGCATCTTGGACCTAAAAGAATGACTGTCTTGGTTACTTCCATATGGGGCTATTGGATGCCTTTCAGGAACTCCTTTTAGTAAAAGAAAAGTATGAATCAATTACAGATTGCTTCATTGTACCTGTTCAGAAAGAACCAGTTCCTACCTTCCACACAGAGCCAAGATTGGAACCCATTTCTTCTGATGTCCAGCCCAATGGGCTCTTCCCTACCCTATGGTACATCCTTTTTACATCTTGTTATCTTCTCCACCCCCCATTCCCATCCATTTTCAGGATGTCCAGGTAAATCATAATGTCCCCTGTCTTTACTCATCTCTTCAGGCTTGACCCTCTTCCAATCAATAATTACCACTTTATGAATTTTCTGATAGGGACTTCCCTTATTATCTGGTCCCTTTTTGTTGCCTCTGGGCTCTAGACTGGCTCTTTCCACTCACAGTAATCTTTGGAGTCTGTCATTTTGGGGGGATATATAAGTGTCCCAGGAGAATTAACACCTCTGGTGTGAGGGCTTGCTGAGCCGTTTTTCAAGTATGCTCACCTATCTTTCTTGTCCACTTCTCGCTCAACTCTCACTGTGGCCTCAAGAAGCTACAGCATGTGCAGTGCCCATACCCTGATAAACCATCTTAGCAGATGGGCTAAGCCAGATTGAGAGTAACTTACAGGCCTCAAATGCATTGGTGAGTTAGGGGGTGTCTACCCTAAGCATCTGAAGACTTCCTCCTGTGGAATGGGTGGATGAGAGAAATTTGTTACAACAGCCATGAAGGCAGTAGAAGCAAGAGCTGTGGAGTGCTTAGAGCTTGGTCAGACATCAAAGATTTTAAAGTTGTTCATTGTATCCCTGGCCATCACCTGAGTTCTTGACTTTGTCTTGCAGTTGGACTCCCATGATGCTGGTAAAGAGAGTGAGACTGATGACTTTGTGGACCTCTGCCTCACTCAAATCCAACTCACATATGAGACAAGATGTCACTCTATGATGTCATCGATCCTCTTCAAAAATGAAGGACAAACAACAAAATCTTGAAGCTTTCCTTTGCTTGATGACCAGGATGGCTTGAAGTTACACTTGGTAGAGATTCGTTACAGTCAGCTATATCAAATTGTGAACTAGATTTGAAAAATATACATATTAATGAAATTATTTCAATATAGTTGGCTCCCTTTGCTTTCCTGCATTCTTTACTTCTTGCTATTAAAACACTACTCTGAGAAAGGCTTCCCAGTTTTCATCTCACTGCCAAAGGTATCCATGCAACAAAAAAACAAGATGAGGAAGTTTCGCATTTCAGGGGTGTGCTGGTAAATGTTTAACAACTGGCTATTGCAGGAAACTTAAGTTTAATCTGCACTGTTATCATTTAATCTATCACTTTGTTGAGTCTATAAATCAAGAAAACAATAAATTAAGGCACAATTTATAGTGTTTGCTGATTTCTGAGGTGTAAAAAATTAACATTGAAAAAACAGTGATTTTCTTGAGTTAATAAGAACTGGCTTCAGTATTCCCCACCCCCCACCCTAGTTAGACTATATTACAAATACTTTTGACCTATCCAGCTGCTACCTACAGCCCATTGTTGGCTTCAGGTATCTATAAAAGTGGCTCAAATGTCTATTCTGGAAGCCCCATTACCACCAAATCACAATTTTTAAAAAATTATTGATGATAACCTGGGATTTCCCGACTCTAAAGATTGTCAACGACTAGAAAGGGAGAGTAATCCATCTCTTTCTAGTACTGTGACAGCTAACTCAAATTTTAGTTTCTTTTAATGTTACAAAGCTTCCATGCTGACCTGCTGATCCCCAGTGTTGGAAACACCATTGGAGTGATTATTTTTGTTGGAAGAAAAAAGACATTTACCAGGCAGTGCAGAACAATACCATTTATTTATCGGGGCATTCATTTGGAAAAGAAGGCCATGCACTCTGCAGCTGTCTAGCAGAACTGTATATTTTAACAGTTCTTTGAAGCATTGGGCACAAGGGGTACATTTGCCATCACTTTGGTTCTCCTTGCCTTCATGATCCACCCGGATTTTGATGTTGTCCACAAGTATGTTTAACTACTGTGTTTCCTTTCTCATTGAAAGGAAACTGTGAGTCTCTTTATGGGCATTTTGGCCTTGCCTGGGTGGTAAGTGTTCTGTCTTATATCAGGTGCCATGTCAAAGGGTGATGAATTTGCATACGGTGCTATGTTTTGTTACCTTAGCAACTCTATCTGCCTGAATGTATTTCAAGTAACAGTAAGAGTTAACATGGGTCAGGAGAAAGAATCCTGGGTCCAGGGTCATGAGAGCTCTTTCGACCTAGCTAATAGCACATCCTAGCTATAAAACCTTTGGCAAAAAGTATTACCTCAGTCTCTTCATCTATAAAACAGAAAGAGTAGAATTGATGTTGTCTTCTCAAAAAATTATTTTGAGGCCCAAATGAGTGCTTTGAAACTTTTAAACTATAAATAAAAGGAAACCCTAGCATTTAAACATGAACAGTGGTAGTTTGAGATAAATATTCCTAGCTTTTTTATAATGTATGTGGTCGTGGATGAGATTTTATCATGTAGGCTAGAACCTGTCCTTTTCATGATACAATGTCTGGAGGAATCATTGTCGTCTATATTCACAAAACCAGGCTCATTAATAGGACTTTTTATATACTTGATATTTTTACAACTTGGTTTTATGTCAACTGACTAACAATTTATTAAGCTTCCATTGCATGCAAAATTATATGTTAGGCTCTGTGCTTTAAAACTTAAGGGAACAATGAATTTTACAAACATTTTTAAAGCATCTACTACATGCCACATACTATGTATTGCTAGATACTGGAGAAACAAAGATGAAAACAAAAAGTCTCTGTCTTGAGGGAACTTATGTTCTATTAAGATAGACAATAGGTTCATCTAAAATTAAATACAATATAGACCAAGTATATGTTGGGTATTGGAGCATAGGAAACAGCAGCTAAGGTCAGATTAGGTTTCATTAATCACATGAGCTAGGCTCTGAAGGAGATAAGGGATTCTAAGAAGTAAAGGTGAATATGGAATGAATTCTGTGGGACAGCCTGTGCAAAGGCACAGACATGGGAGATAGAAAACCACATGTGAGAAATAGCAAGAAGAACAATTTGATTGGACCAAAGAGTTCCTGAAGGGGAGTAATGCATAATAATCTTGGAAATGAGGGATGGATATCTGACTTACAAATAACGAAATTTTTTTCCTAGAGGTGATGGGGAGCCACTGGAGTTATTTAGTAAGGGAGAGACATAGTCAGATGTATGTTTTAGTACTATCAATTTGACACTTCAGAGCTATGCCAACAATGTTTTAATATATCCATCACTCCACAATTCTTGTAATATTGACTATTGCCATTTTTGTCATCGGTGCCAATTTGCAAGGTGTAAGGCAAAAACAGCTTGGTTTTGATTAGCATTTTTCTGATTATTAGTAATTTAGAAGATTCTTTCATGTGCCTGTAACCACCTTGCAATTATTTTTAGAGCTTTTTGCTCAGTCAATCAAGCAAGAAACATTTCTTGAGTGCTTACTATGTACCAGGAACTGTGTTAAGTTCCAGGGATACAAAAGACGCAACAGACAATCTCTGCTCTTAAGGTTCTCACAATCTGATGGGGCAGACAATATGACAAAAATAAATACACTGAAAGGGAAAGAGAGAGAGAGAGAGAGAGAGATCATCATACATATACCTGTATACATATATCTATATATCAAGCTATATATATCTAGATAGCAAGGAAAAGGAAGAAATAATTAGCGGAGAGAAAATACTAGGATTAAGAGTGATTTGGAAAGTCTTCCTGTGAAAGATAGGATTTTAATTGGACTTTAAAAGGAAACTAGCAAAGTCAGTAGGTAGAATGGAGGATGGAGAGCATTCCAGGAATTAGGGAGAGTCAAAGAAATTTCTCAAAGTTGAGAGATGGAGTATTTTGTACATTTTTGTACAAGGAAGCCAGTGTCACTGGACTGAAGAATATGTGGCAATGAGTAATGCATAAGAAGGCATAAGCAATATATAAGAAAGGTAGGAGGAGACTATGTTATAAATGACTTTGAATGCCAAATAGAACATTTTGTATTTGCTCTTAGGGGTGATAGGGAGCCACTGGAGTTTGTTGAGTAAAGGGAGGGTGATGTGATTAGACCTACACTTTAAACAAATCACTAGTGGCTGAAGAGAGGATGAATTGGAATGGGGAGAGACTTGAGGCAGACAAACCCACCAGCAGGCTATTGCAATAATCCAGATTGAGGTGGTGAAGTTCTGCACTAGAATAATAGCAGTGTCATAAGAGAGAAGGGAACATATTTAAGTGATATTTCAAGAGTAAAACTGACAGGCCTTGGCAATAGATTGTTATGTGGGTGAAAGATAGTAAGAAGTCCAGGATGACTCCTAGATTGTGAGTCTAACGGACTGGGAGGATAGTATCTCCCTCTATGGTAATAAGGAAGGTAGGAAGGGAGGGTTAAGGGGATAGATGAGTTTTTATCATGTTTAATTTAAGATGGTTACTGAACATCCAGTTTGAAATATCTGAAAGGCCAAAGGAGAGGCAAGACTGGAGGTCAGCAGAGAGGCTGGAGCAGGATATGTAGATTTGAGATTAGGTAGATCTCGTTAGTATAGAGATATTAATTAAATCCATGGTAGCTGTGAGACCACCAAGTGAAGTACTATAGAGGGAGAAAAGAAAAGAGCCCATGACAGAACTCTGAGGAATGCCTATAGTTCTATGGTTTGTTACGGATGAGGATCCAATAAATGAGATAGAAAGAAGAGTCTGATAAATGGGAAGAAAACAAGGAAAAATGGTGTCCCCAAAACTCAGAGAAAAGAGTATATCAAGAAGGAAGCAGTGAAAATAATGTCAAAAGTTGCAGAGGAATCAAGGAGAATAAAAACTGAGAAAAAGCCATCTGATTTGGCAACTAAGAGATCATTCGTAACTTTAGAAAGAACAGTTTTGGTGGAATGATAAGATTGGAAGTCAGATTTTAAGGGATTAAAAAGAGAATGAGGGAAGAGAAAGTGAAGGCAAAATTGTAGATGGCCTATTCGAGGAGTTTAGCTACAAAGGTTGAAGGATATATAGGATGATAATAGAGATAGAAGAATCATGTGAGAATATTTTTTTCAAGATTGGAGAGACATGGAGATGTTTGGTGGCAGTAGAAAAATAAGCCAGCAGACAGGGAATGAATGAAAATGAGCAATAGAAAGGGGGTGACAGAGAGGACAATCTGTCTGAGGAGTCTGGATGGAAAGGAATTACTTGAACAGATGAAGGGTTAGCCTTGGTATTAAGGCCATTTCATTATGTGAGTCAGAGATGATAGAGATAGTGGCAGAAGGCATTTTAGTGATAAGAGATGGGAAAAGGGGAAAAGAGGGAGTTTCTGGCAAACAGCCTCAATTTTTTTTCTATAAAACACAAGGCAAGAATCTCAGCAGAGAGGATGGGGGGAGGGAAAATCATGGGAGATTTAAGGAAGGATGAAAATGGAAGAGCTACTGTGGAGAGTGGGATAGTGTTTTGAAGAAGAAGATACAGTAGGATTGTCTAGTAGCAGTAAGTGCCCAGTTAAGATTTTGTAACATCAATTTGTACTGAACCCAGTCAGAACAATTACATTATTCCCTCTAGCTTTCATTTAGCAGCATATATGTAGGAACAAAGGCAATGAATGCTGGGAGTGATTGAAGGCTGAGGCTTGGCATGGGATAATCAGAGATACAATAAAGGGGGCTAGTGATTCAAGAGAAGAGGACACTGTATATGTGAATTGGTTAGCAAGTGGTTAGTATGGGGAAAAGAAGAGAGAGTTTCCAGTATAATAGAAATGGTTTAGAAGAGAATTTAAGGGTCAAGGGATTGGAGATCATGGTGAGAAGGAAGAGTAAGTATTTTTAAATTAAAAAATTTTGGATGATTTCCTGTTTTTTAATGTTAATTTAAAAAAGGTTTCAAATTCTTTCCCTCCTTTCACCGTCTCCCTTATTCATTGAGAAGGCAAGAAATAGGATATCAATTGTACATGTGAAGTCATGCAAAACTTCTCCATATTAGCCATGTTTCAAAAAAGCAAGAAAAATGTAGAAAGTATAAAAAAGTAGGCTTTAATCTGCACTCAGAGTTCATTAGTTCTCTCTGTAGAAGTGCATGTCTTTATGTCATTATGTGTCTTTGGGAACTGTCTTGAATCAAACTGATTAGAGTGGCAGAATCTTTCATAATTGATCATTGTTATTATATTGTTGTTATTGTATACAATGTTTTCCTGGTTCTTCTCAATTCATTTTGCATCATTTCAAATAAGTCTCAGATTTTTCTGAAACCATCCACTTCATTATTTCTTACAGCACAAGAGTATTCCATTATAAAAATATACAACTTGTTCAGCCATTCCCCAAATGATGGGCATCCCCTTAATCTCCAATTTTTGCCAACACAAAAAGAGCTGCTATAATTTTTTGGACATATAAGTCTTTTTCCTTCTTCTGTAATCTCATTGAGATACATTCCTAGAAGTGGTACTGTTGAATCAAAGAGTATACACAGTTTGTCAGCCCTTTGGGCATAGTTCTAAATTGTTCTCTAGAATGTTTGAAACATTTCATGAAAGAGCAGGATTTTATAAAGGAAGGCAGAGGGAACAATGAAAAGCCAATAGATAATGGTCAGATATGGGGATTTTGGATTTCTTGAACTCAGAGGGAATACATTTGTGGGTTTTGGCAAGATCAAGAGTATGGCCATCTTTGTGTATGGCTGAAGTAGGGTGGAAAAGTAATTCATGGTAAGTGAGTAAACTGAGGAACTTTATGGTTAGGTAATTGAGTGAGAGTCAATGTGTATGTTGAAGTCCCCAAGTATGAGAGAATTGAAGAGCAGAGAAAAATTCTGAGACATGTGTCGAACTCTGGAAGAAGAAAGGGGAGTGACCATGGTACTTATGGACAATAGCCACAAGGAATTTGACTGGGTGATAGATGTGACTATTATGAACCTCAAAGGAAGAGAGATTACTGAGCAATGGAGGAAGGGAAAAAAAACATGGAAACGGCAATGGGGAGCTAGGAGTATTTCAGCTTCCTGCCTCAAATACTGAGCTGAGGAGAATGAGTGAAGGTATAGTTAGTACTGGGAAGCGTCAAGGAGGCTGTGTAATATTGGAGAACTAGATGAGTAATGAGTAGAAGATGGAAGGAGTGGGAGTGTCTTATAATGTGCAGACTTTTGTTTCCCTAGAGGTGATCTATGGTCTTTCCTTTTCAGTGTCCAGAAGTTCAGGGAAGTTTATACACACACACACACACACACACACACACACACACACACACACACACACACACGTGTATATATATATATACACACACACGTATATATGTATATATATACATATATGTATATATATATGCATGAACGTACATATTCAAATATATTTCTCCTATATTTGCATTATGGTGTTCAGTTTTTTAGTTTGTCATGTTCTTCTGGGGGGATCTATAATCCTTAGACTCTCTGTGCTTCTATTTAAGATTAATATAATTGACCTAATTTAGAGCTCATTTTCTGTTAATGTTTTTATTTTTTGCTTTTCTTTTTTTAGCTTTTGCTTTTCTTGTTCTAGATTTTCCTTTATTTATGTGTATTTGTATTCCCAATCAGTTATTCTCTCTGTTATTTTTTGGGTGATATTAGACATTGCAGATTCATATTTTTCTAATCTACCAAATTGCTCTACAGAATGGTTGGATCCTTTCACACCTCTACCAACAATGCATCAGTATGCCAAGTTTCCCATACACACTCCAACATTTGTCATTTTCCTTTTACGTCATATTAGCCAATCTGATAGTTGTGATGTGGTACCTCAGAGTTGTTTTATCTTGCATTTCTCTAATCAATAGTAATTAGGGCATGTTTAAAATATGATCATAGATAGCTTTGATTTCTTTGTCTGAAAATTGCCTGTTCAAGTTCTTTGAACATTTTTCAATTGCAGAATGACTTATATTCTTATGAAATTGACTCAGTTGTCTACATATTTGAGAAGAGAGGCCTTTAGCAGAGAAACTCGCTGTAAATTTCCACATTTTCTGCTTTCCTTCTCATTTTTGTTGCAATGGTTTTGTTTTTTGAAAAAAAAGATTTAGTTTAATGTAATCAAAATTATCTGTTTTTTATCCTATAGTGTTTTTTATCTGTTACTTGGTCATAAGTTGTTCTCTTATCCATAGATCTGTGAAGTAAATTATCCCATGCTCCACAATTGGCTTATGGTATCATGCTTTATGTCTAAATCATGTACCCTTTTGACCTTGTTTTGGCATAAGGTGTGATACTTTGGTGTAGTAATAGTTTCTACCAAGCTGATTTCCAGTTAGCCCAGTAGTTATTGCCAAATAGTGAGTTCTTGTCCCAAAACCTTGGATCTTTGGGTTTATGAAACACTAGATTACTATGGTCATTTTCTGTTCTGTGTTAAGTACCTAATCTATTCTACTGATTTACTACTCTATTGCTTAGAGTGTTTTGATAATTACCACCTTGCAATACACTTTGAGATCTGGCACAGCTTAACCACTTTCCTTCATAAATTTTTTTCTTTGAATTTCTTGATATTTTTGACCTTTTCTTCTTTAAAATAAATTTTATCAGTTTTTCTAGCTCTATACAATAATTTTTTGGGAGTTTGATTGATATGGCACTGAATATGTAAATTAATTTAGGCAGAATTCTCATTTTTATCATATTGACTTGGCATATCATTGAGCAATTAATATTTTCTTCCAATATTTCCAATATTCCAATAATACTTTTTTTCTAACTTTGAGTGAGAAGCGCTTTGGTTTTTCTTTGCAGAAAGACTCCTGATTATTTAATATTGTCTATAGTTATTTTAAGTGGCATTTTTCTTTCTATATGCTGCTGGAATTTATTGGTAATATATAGAAATGCTGATGATTTATGTGTGTTCATTTCTTATACTTTAACTTTACATAAGTTGTTAATTACCTCAACTAGATTTTAGTTGAATCTCTAGGATTCTTTAAGTATACCATCATATCATCTGAAAACACTGATAGTTTTGTTTCCTCATTGCCTATTCTAAATCCTTCAATTTCTTTTTCTTTTCCTATTGCTATTGCTAGCATTTTTTTGTAAAATTTTGAATATTGTGCTGATAATGGACATCCTTGCTTCATCCTTGATCTTATTAGGAAGGGTTCTAGCTTATTGCCATTGTAAATAATGTCTTGCTGATGGTTTTAGATAGATACTACTTCTTTAAAGGAAAGCTCCATTTATTCCTATGCTTTTTCATGTTTTTTTTAAAGATAAATGGGTGTTGTATTTTGTCATAGGTTTTTTCTGCATCTATTGAAAACATCATATGATTTTTGTTGGTTTTATTGTTGATATGGAAAACTATGCTTATAGTTTTCTTAATATTGACCCAACCCTGCATTTCTGGTATAAATCTCACCTAGTCATAGTGTATGATCTTTCTGATATATTGCTGTATCACTTTGCTAGTAGTTTATTTAAAAGCTTTTACATCAATATTCTTTAGGAGAATTTGTTTATAGTTTTCTTTCTCTGTTTTCACTTTTCTGGGCTTGAGTATTAGCACCATATTTATGTCATAAAAGAAATTTCTTAGGACTTCTTCTTTGCTTATTTTTAATTGTTCTTTCAAAGTTTGGTAGGATTCACTTGTGAATTCATCTAGTCCTAGTGCATTACTTTCTTAGGGAACTCACTGCTGGCTTGTTCAATTTCTTTTTCTAAGATAGAGTTATTTAAGCATTCTATTTCCTCTTCTGTTAATCTGAACAATTTATAATTTTGTAAATATTCTTCCATTTCACTTAGATTGTCAGATTTATTTGCATATAATTGGGCAAAGTAGCTCTTAGTAATTGCTTTAATTTAATTTTCATTGGTGGTGAATTCACCTTTTTCATTTTTAATACTGGTAATTTCATTTCCTTTTTTTTTGTAAAATCAAATTAACCAATAGCTTATTTATCCTACTGTATTTTTCTTTATAAAACCAGCTGCTAGTTTCACTTACCAGTTGATCGGTTTTCTTATTATCAATTTTATTAATCTCTCCTCTAATTTGCAGCATTTCCAATTTGATGCCTAATATATTGACCTTCTTTTTCTTATTTTATCAGCCTAAATGTTTAGAGATATATAGTTTAGAGATGTATGCTTATACAGCATCCCATAAATTTTTGGTATGTTGTCTCATTGCTGTCATTCCCACTCATTTTTTAGGATTAGGTTATTTAGTTTCCAATTAATTTTAGCCTATGTTTCTATGTCCCTTTATTGAACATAATTTTATTACATTATGATCTGAAAAAGATGCCTTTAATATTTACACTTTTCTGCATTTGGTTGTGAAGTTTCTGTGCCCTAACATATGGTCAATTTTTGTGTAGGTGCCCTGTACCCCTGAGAAAAGGTATATATATATATATATATATATATATATATATATATTTCCCATTCAGCTTTCTCCAGAGGTCTATCAGATCTAACTTTTCCAAATTTCTATTCATTTACTTAGCTCCTTTCTTGTTTATTTTTGGTGAGATTTATTTAGTTTTGAGAGGGAAAGTTTTAAGTCCCTCATTATTATAGTTTTACTGTCTATTTCCCCTTGTAACTCACTTAACTTTTCCTTTAAATACATGGATACCATACTATTTGGTGCACATATGGTTAGTATTAATATTAATTCATTGTCTATGGTAACTTTTAACTTTATAGAGATGGATAAGGGAGGCATCCATGAACTCCTGGGGGATAATCTCCTCTTGCCATATAACCTGGAAAATTTCAGTCACCTTTTGTATGAGCAATGGCCCCCCTACCTTGTAAATTTCAGCTGGAATAGAATCAGCACTGGGTGCCACATGAAAAGAGCCTAATGGCATTCAAAATCTCTTAACCAAGGTGGAGGAAGTATTGGTGCATGATTTTCTCTTTGCAGATGATTGTGCACTCAATGTAGTGACTGAATCTGAGATGCAACAAAAGTATGGATCAATTCTCTGCTGCTTGTGCTAATTTTGGCCTAACAATTAACAGCAAGAAGACACAGGTGTTCCATCAGCCACAACCACACTATCCATATGTGGAACCATCAGTTATAGCAAATGGAGAAGTTTTGAATGCTTTGAATAAGTTCACTTATCTTGGTAGTGTACTTTCCAGGGATGTATACATTGATAATGAGGTTGACACACACATTGCCAGAGCTAGTTCAGTATTTTGGAGACTCTGAAGGAAAGTATGGGAGAGAAGAGGTATTAGACTGATTACCAAACTGAAGATCTACAGAGCCATGGTGCTGACCTCATTGTTGTATGGCTGTGAAATCTGGACAATCTACCAGTACCATGCCAGGAAACTGAATCTCTTCCATTTGAATTGTAATAGGAAGATTCTGGAGATCCCTTGGCACGACAAGGTACCAGTCACTGAGGTCTTTACTCGAAGTGAACTTCCAAGCATTCAAACTCTGCTTCAGAGAGTGCAAATCCGATGTGGGGTGGGGAGAACATGCTGTTCAAATGCAAAATGTACACTTGCCAAAAAGACTATTTTATGGAGAGCTCACACAAGGCCAGCGTTCACATGGTGGTCAGAAGAAACTATACAAGGACACTCTCAAGGTCTCTCTCAAGAACTTTGGAATTGTGTGACATGGGAGACATTGGCACAGGACTGTTCAGCATGGCATCCCCACATCAGAGAAGGTGCTGTGCTCTATGAGCAAAGCAGAATTGAACCAGATCAAAGGAAAAACAGGATGTGCAAGTTTGGAATATTCACCCCAAATGTTCACATGGATTATTTGTGCCCACCCTGTGGTAGAGCATTCTAAGCTTGTATTGGCCTGATCAGCCACAGTTGGACATATTGAATCTTGTCTCAAGCATAGTGATGGCATTTTGGTCCTCTTTGAGAATGAAGGACAACAACCAATTGACCATTTGGCAAAATGTAATTTCCCTGCTTATCTCTTTTTTAGATCTATTTTTGCTTTTGCTTTGACTCAGATCATGATTGCTACTCCTACTTTTTATTCTTTTTTTACTTTAGCTCTAGCATAATAGATTCTGCTTCACTTCTTTATCTTTACTCTGTGTGTATCTCTCTGCTTTAACTGTGTTCTTTATATGAAAACAACATATTATTGGACTTGGTTTTTAATCTATTCTGCTATATGTTTCTGTTTTATTGTTTAATTAATTATATTCCCATTCATATTTATGATTGCTATGTATTTCCCTTTATCTTCCTTTTTCCCTTTTTATCTTTTTCTCTCTGTCCTTTCACCCCCTCTCCTCAAAAGTGGGTTGCTTTTGACCACTGCCTCCCCAAATCTACCTTTCCTTATATCATTCCTCTCTTCTCTTTTTCCCCTTCCACCATACTTCCCTATAGGGTAAAAAAAAGATTCTATACTCATCTGAGTTCATATATTATTCTCTATTTGAGCCATTTCCAATGACATTAAAGTTCAAGCATTGCCCATTGCCCCCCTCTTCCCCTCCACTGTAAAAAAAAAGTCTTTTCATGCCTTTTATGTGAGATAATTTACCCCATTCTGCCTGTCATTTCCTCCTCCTTCAAGTGCATTCCTCTTTCTCACCCCTTAATTTTCTTTTCTGAAATGATCCCCTCATGGTCAACTCACACCCACACCCTCTGTCTGTGTACACTCCTTCTATCTTAATAATGATAAAGTTCTTTAAAGTTACAAGTATCATCTTCCAACATAAGAATACAAACAGTTTAACCTTAATGAATCCCTTATGATTTCTCTTTCCTGTTTACTTTTTATGCTTTTCTTGAATCTCATGGAATCATTAACTTAAACTTGCTCAATTCTAATTTTTAAGGAATTATTTTCTTTAGTGAGCTTTTGTACCTCCTTTTCCATTTGTCAGATTCTACATTTGGCCAATTTTGTTTTTTAAAGTGTTCTTCTTTTCAATGAATTTTTGTGCCTCTTTTTACCATTTGGCTTATCTTTTTTAAAAAAAAATTTTTTTTGGCCAAGATGGTGGAGTAGAAGCAGGGACCTGCTTGAGCTCTCCCCACCCAAACCCCTCAAAATACCTGTAAAAATGACTCCAAACAAATACTAGAGCAGAGGAAGCCACAAAATGACAGAGCGAAACAGATTTCCAGCCCAAGACAATCTAGAAGGCCAACAGGAAGAGTCTTTTGCACTGGACTTGGAACAGAGCACAGCCTAGCAGAGGTTGCACTGACACAGATGGAGCTAGAGCATGCCTCAGGGCACTGAATCACTGCCACAATTGCTAGACTTCTCAACCCACAAATGCCAAAAACAGCTTCCAAGGTCAGTGGGAATGGTCTCTCACCTGGGTGGCAGTACTGGGGCGAGGAAGAGTGCTGGCATGGCAGAACTTGTGGCTGCTGTGGAGAGGGAATCCTTGTCACAGTTCCAATGCAGAAAAGAGTGTTTGTGGTTGCTCACAGACCAGAACACAGTCCAGGAGAGGGGTAAACAGCTCTCCTTTGATCATACCACTGTGGAAGAACTGAAAATTTACAGATCCCTAGACATATCTCTGAAAACAGCTGCACAAAACCCCTGAAGATTGGAACAGTACACCCTCTACGTAACGAAGAGTTCAAAAGTCAAACAACTGGCTGGGAAAATGAACAAATGCAGGGGCAGGGAATAAGACTGCAAAAGGTTACTTTCTTGGTGAAAAGGTATTTCCTTGGTGACAAGGAAGATCAAAGCATACAATCAGAGGAATACGACAAAGTCAAAGCTCCTACATCCAAAACCTCCAAGAAAAATATGAAATGGTCTCAGGTCATGTAAGAGCTCAGAAAGGATTTTGGAAATCAAGTAGGAGAAGTAGAGGAAAAATTGGGAAGAGAAATGAGAGCGATGCAAGAAAATCATGAAAAATGAGTCAACAACTTGCTAAAGGAGACCCAAAAAATGCTGAAGAAAATAACATGTTTAAAATAGACTAACCCAAATGGCAAGAGAGGTCTAAAAAGCTGATGAGGAGAAGAATACACTAAAAAGCAGAATTGGCCAAATGGAAAAGGAAGTCCAAAAGCTCACTGAAGAAAATAATTCCTTAAAAATTAGAATGGAGCAAATGGAAGCTTTATAAGAAACCAAGAAATTATAAAACAAAACCAAAAGAATGAAAAATAGAAGACAATTTGAAATATCTCATTGGAAAAACAACTGACCTGGAAAATAGATCCAGGTAAAAATTATTGGACTACCTGAAACTATGATAAAAAAGAGCCTAGACATCATCTTTCAAGAAATTATCAAGTAAAATTGCCCTAATATTCTAGAACCACAGGGGAAAATAGAAATGGAAAGAACCCACTGATTGCCTCCTGAAAAAGATCCCAAAAGGAAAACTCCTAGGAATATTGTAGCCAAATTCCAGATTTCCAAGGTCAAGGAGAAAATATTACAAGGAGCCAGAAAGAAACAATTCAAGTATTGTGGAAGCACATCAGGATAACACAGGATTTAGCAGCTTCTATGCTAAGGGATTGGAGGGCTTGGAATATGATATTCCAGAGGTCAAAGTTGATAGGATTAAAACTAAGAGTCACCTACCTAGCAAAACTGAGTATAATAGGTTCAAGGGAAAAATGGAATTTCAATGAAACAGAGGGCTTCCAAGCATTCTTGTTGAAGAGACCAGAGCTGAATAGAAAATTTGACTTCCAAATACAAGAATCAAGAGAAACATGAAAAGTTAAACAGGAAAGAGAAGCCATAAGGGACTTATTAAAGTTTAACTGTTTTTATTCCTACATAGAAAGATGATATTTGTAACTCATGAGACATTTCTCAGTATTAGGGTAGTTAGAGGGAATCTATCTATCTATCTATCTATCTACCTATTTATCTATCTACTTATTTATCTATTTACCTATTTATCTATCTTTATGTGTATGTATGTGTGTGTATATATGTATGTACGTGTGTGTATGTATGTATGTGTGAGTGTGTGTGTGTGTAGACAGAGGGCAAAGGGTGAGCTGAATGCGAAGGGATGATACCTAAAAAATAAAATTAAGTGTTGAGAGGAATGTACTGGGAGAAAGAGAGAGAGAGAAGTAGATTGTAGTAAATCATGTCACATAAAAGAGGCAAGAAAGAGCTTTTACAATGGAGGGGAAGAGGGGGAGGTGAGAGGGAATAAGTGAGCCTTACTCTCATCAGATTTGCTTTAAGGAGGGAAAAACATTAAACACTCAATTGGATTTTGAAATCTATCTTACCCTACAGGAAAGCAGGGGTAAAGGGAATAAGAGAGAGGGGATAATAGAAGGGACAACAGACTGTAGGAAGGGATACTCAAAAGCAAACACTTTTGAGGAGGGACAGGTCAAAGGAGAGGATAGAATAAATGGAGGATGGGACAGCATAGAGGGTAATATAGTTAGTCTTTCACAACAGGACTGTTATGGAAGTGTTTTGCATGACTACACATGTATAACCTATATCTAATTGCTTACTTTTTCAATGAAGGTGGGTGGGGAGAGGGGAAGGGAGAGAATGTGGAACTCACGGCTTTAAAAATGAATGTTAAAAATTGTTTTCATAAGCACCTGGGAAATAAGATATATAGGCAATGGGGTATAGAAATCTATCTTGCCCTACAGGAAAATAAAAGGGAAGCAGATAAGAGAATGGGGGGGGAGCTAGTAATAGAAGAGAGCGCAGATTGGAGGAAGCGGTAATCAGAATGAATGCAGTATGCAGTACTGGGGTTGTGGGAGGGAAGAGATGGGGAGAAAATTTGCATCTTGTGCCTTGAACTTCTCATGGCCCTTGGCCATTATCTTGGTTGCAGGGTCAGCCCCCTTCGTCCCCCTCCCCTCATGTAGCTACCATCTTGACCTTGAACTTGGCTGAGCAGTTGGGAGCTTGCTGGAGGTCCACTCCAGCTGCCCTGCACTGCAGCTACTGCTGGGGCCCTGCCCGACACTGCTCTGGATGTGATGGCCCCTGAAGAGATATCCTCTGTCCTGGAGGAGATCCTGGGGTAGGTAGTCACTACTGCAAACCTTCCAGGGTGGGCCCAGCTGAGTTTCTAGAAGCGTCTCAGGGCTTTGGGGGAGGTGCATGAGGAGAAGACCATTCCAGCCCCGAAGCTGCTGCCACTGCCACTGGTGAGACTCCATGACCTGAACCCTGCGCCCTGCTCTGTGAGCTCCTGCAGGTAAGCACACAGCTGAGAGTACCCCCTCTGCAGCCCCAGTGTGCCTTCCAACCAGGTTCCAGCCTGCAGGACTCCAGGACCCTTCTCTGGCCCCTGCTGACCCCCCATATCAGTCTGGTCAATTACTAAGGTCACAGGACCCAGGCGTCATGGATGGACGTGAGATGCAGAACCAGCAGCTTTTGTCATTCTTCACTCAGGTCTTCTCCTGTCCTGGCTCCCAGCAGCTATGCCTTTCTCAGCCAGTCCCTGAGCAAGGAACCAAGCCAGGGGGACCTCCTGGTGCCCTGGCACACGGGCGCCTTCCTTGGCCTCTGAGTCTCCTAGTTATCTTTATCTCAACTTGAGGCCAGTCTGTTTTTTCCTGTTCTGTTGACTTCTTCACTGTCATCTACAAGGGGCTAGACCCTTCTCTCTTCATGTTTTTTATCTGATGACTGCACAGAAGCCTCATCGGCAAAACCATGGATGTCTTCAGTGACCACAAACATCCTCTGTGCCCCAGATGGACTAAGCCCGCAGAAGATTGTAGTTAGGTTTCTACTTTCCCTTCACTTCTGAAGGACTTCAAGGGACCTCTTTTTACTTCTGCCTTCCTCAGTTTTGAGGATTTCCCTTTTTGTGTTATTATGACTATCTCCCCCCTCCCCCAATTTAATACAATTTGGCAAGCATTTATTAAGTGCATGTATATTAAGCATATATATGTGCCTGGTGCTGGGTACACAAAGACAAAAATGAAACATTCCCTTCTCTTGAGGAACTGGGGGTTTTCTCTACTCTCTCCTGTCCATATGGAGAGGACTTTCAAGCTGTTGGAGCTAGGAGGAACCTTAAGGGCCATTTAGTTCAAACCTCCAATTTTATAGGGGAAGGCTGGGGCCCAAAACAGGTAAGTGGATTGCCCAAAGTCATGCAGATAGTAAATGATTGACACAGATCAAATTTGAATCCAAATCCTTTTGCTGCAAATCCTCTGCACTACATTGGAGGAAGTGGGAAGAGGGGGAGGGGATAAGGGTGGTGTCTGTGTCTGTCTCTCTCTGTCTTCTACTCCTTCCTTCCATGATAAATGCCCTCCCCTGGAAATCACAACACCCATCCTTCTTCCCCAACCCCTTTGCCAATCCTGTTCCTGTGAGATGTGTATATTTATTCCATATTTATACAGAAACGCCTTATTTTGGAGAGTGGGGAACAGTTACTGAACTCCTCAGGACTTGCTACTAATGATACTTCACTGTGGGAGATGTCTTTATTACCATCCTCAGATGAAATTTCCTTGAGGAAGGGAAGAGAATTGAACCCAGACATTGGGGTTGGGTCAGAAGCAGAAGGAGGCAAGGTGTAGAAGCAAAGTTACTTGTCAGTACAAATTTCCTAATAATTAGAACAGTTCCAAAATGGAATAGATTATCTGAGAAATTTATAGATTCCCCCTCGTTTCAGGACTTCCAGCAAAGGCTGATTTACCATTTATTGGGTATGGTTCATGTGAGATCCTTGTTCAGAGTGTAGGGGACAGGACTGAATGCCCTTGAGGTCTCTTTGAACTGTAAGATTCTGTGATTCTGTACTTTGTAATTATGTATAAAGTGTGCTGTCCAGAGCCTGGGGAGATGTTCTTTACCTGCTTCTTATTCAACCATGTGGGTGCTTTGGGGTCCGCTTCTGGCCATATGTGACTTATCAACGAGGGGTTTGTACTATAGATGGCTACCATCTACATAATATGTTTTCTCCCACAATGACTTTTTTATTTTCTTATATCTCTAGCACTTAGCAGAGTGCCTTAAACATAGTGAATACTTAATAAACACTTGTTGATTTTTTAAAGAGTCCTGTTTCTGGAGCCAAAAGGACTCAGTAGACTCAGATAGACAAAAATGGCTTTCTTCTTTTCCAGCTGTGAGCCATGTAATAGACTGGTTCCAGTTGGGTCTCCAGTGTTGTGTAGGAGAAGGAACAATTTCCCTATCTCCCACCTGGCCTCCGTGCAGCCATCAGAATGTAGCTACCCCTGTCTTTTGTGTTTGCTCTTATCTAGTTTTAGGAAAACAAGTATCCTGTAGAGCATGTGTCTAGTTCTAGCAGTGTGAATTTTAGGCCTTGTGAATTTTAGGTCTGAAGGTTCCTAGCTTCTACATTGGACAGCATGGCCATCAACAAGAAGACTGGCTTATGCTACCAGCAAAGGAATGCCAAGAGTGGATGAACAGTGCAAGGCCAAGATAACATTAATTTGTATTCTTGAAAAATTGTTTTATGTTCTGATATTTTAATATTAGCCTCCCAACTTACTGTAACTGTAGTTATAAATGAAGTTACTGAATCCTATTAAACCTATTAATTCTGAAAAAAATGTTATTTTCTTCAGTATTTTTGTGCCTCCTTTACTAAGCTGTTGACTCTTTTTTCATTATTTTCTTGCAACAGTCTCATTTCTTTTCCCAATTTTTCCTTTACCTCTCTTATTTGATTTTAAAAATTCTTTTAGAACTCTTCCAGGGCCTGAGACTTTCTTTTTGAGACTTTGCATGTAGCTAATTTTATTTTTTGAGTTTATGTTTTGATCTTCTCTGTCACCATAGTAACTCTCTATGGTTAATTTCTTTGTTGGCTGCTCGTTTTTCCAGCCTATTTCTTGACTTAACTTTATGTAAAAGTTAGGCTCTATTCCTGGCACATAGTGGTCCCTATCCCAGTATTCAAGTTTTTCATGTTGCTGTTTTCAAAGCTAGTTCTGGAGATCTATATGTTTTCAGTTCTTCTAAGATGGCATAATCTAAGGAAAGATGTGGCCACTGCTCCCCTGGCCTGTGCTCTGGTTTATGAGTGACCATAAACACTCCTTTTCACTTTGGAAATGTGAACAGCATCCCCACTTCTTCTAGTGCTCCTCTTCACCCTGGGATTGCTTCCTGGAATGGGTATGGGTAATACAGCAGAATCCTGCTCCCAGTGCCATCAAAAGGTCCCCTATAATCTCCTTCTGGACAGTTGTCTGACCCCCTTCTCATCTGTGGGCTGAGAGCTCCAGAAGCAATGGCTGCTGATGCACATGCCCTCAAGTCCTACAGCTAGCTTACTGGATGAAACCTGCACCGGATTCCTCTCCACTCTTACCCTAGTGAGATAGCCCTTTCCTGTCAACTTTCTAAGTTGTCTGCAATGTTGTTTGACCCTGTCCTCTTGTTGGTTATGCCATTCTAGAATTTGCTATGAAGCATTATGTTAACACTATTTGGAGGGGAATTTAAAAGATTTAATTGTGTCCCACCACCCCACCCCCCTTTAATCCATCATCTTGGCTCTGCTATTGCTTACTTTCTGCCTCCCTTTTCTCTGATGGTGGTTTCCCTGGGGTTCAGAACTCAAAGTCTTTCAGCTTTCTTTCACACTGGGCAATTCACAGCTCATCATCCTAGTTTTCTTCTCCAAGTAAATTTTGGGGAGACAGAACTGGCCCTCACTGGATGCTAGGATATTTCTTTTTCAAACTTTGTGGAGTACCTCACAAGCCCTGCACCACCATTCCTCCTTTCTCCAGTGATGCCTTGATTTTCTCTATTCCTCAATTCTGTGGTCCACACTGGTACCATTGCAACTGGGATTAGTTTCTGTAGTTTGGAGTTTTGATCTCTTAGGAACTGAGAGCATGGAGGGGATTGGGAAGTAGAGTTGAGCTCTATTTCATGTTCTACCCCACTTCCTTACATTCCTCTGCTCTCCTAAAGATATCTTTTAAGGCATAAAATGCTTCCCCAGCTCTGGCCACTGAGGACCCAGTAAACTTCAAGTTGTTCCAAGCCTAATTTCTCTCAGACTTTGGTCTAATTTTTCCAGCAGGTCATATCAATCAAAAGTTCTTTCCTAGATGATTTTGATCTGGGAGTTCATTGAACACTGTGTTACTTTATTTCTGATTCTATTTTACAGAGTCAGTTACATTGAAACTGAGGACCTGAGAAAATGTCTGGTCTTCTAGCTTGTTGGTCTTATGATCCAGAAGTGACTTCATTATTTCTTAAAGGATAGTAATAAACTTATTTAACTATTTCTTCACTTAGTTCTCTAATTTTAACCAGTATCAAATAATTTTGATCAGCACGGCTTTCCTTCGTACTTTTCTTCATCTTTCTAAATTTTTCTTTCCTCAAACTGAATTTGTTTTAATTTTATTGACTTCTATAGCTATTCCGTTGATATTTTGATTGTTATAGCAATAAAACTTTAAATTAACTTTATTAATATTGGAATACTTGTTATATTGGCAGGGCCTATCCATGAACCCTGAATATTATTTCAGCTACTTTAGTTGTTTGTTTTTCTTTTTAAATTTATTTAAGGATCATTTTGCAATTTAGTTTGTAGAAATATTTTGTGTGCTTTTGTTGATTAGTTGTAGAGTAGTTTATGTATTTTGTAAATATTTTACATGCAATTTATCATTCTATTTATACCTTTTGGATTTTAAGAAGTTATATTGGCATGTTAATTTTTGTGAATTTATATTGTAGCCTCAAACTTTAATGAAATTATTGTTTCAGTTAGGTTCTTTGCCATTTCCCTAGGGCCTTCTATGTAAAGAAAATCACTACAAAAATAGGAATTCAATAGTTTCATTTCTCCTTTTCCTATCTTTTAATAACTGCTTTCTGATCGATTGGGTGAGGCTTACATTCATTAAGAACTGTTTCCAACTCTAATGTAATCCCTTTGAGGTCAGAGGAAGTTACAAGAAAGCAGTCCGTAAATACAAATATACTTTCCATTTTATCATATCTATGCAGATGGCAGGCAGAATGTTACAGTGGATAGAGAAATGGACTTGGATTTGTTGGGATACATTGTAGGTAAGGGGGAAAAGGGAAGATTGGTGGGTTTCATAAAGCTGAATATCTTAAGGCAGAGGCTAGATGAAATTCATGATTTCATAGACCTAAAGGGCCCTTCAGCCTCTATGATTTTTTAATTCTGTGACTCTTTACTTCCTTTCTAAGCATGAATTGATGCCCCTTGTTTTTTGGATTGAGATCCATGGCATTTTATTCAAAAAGTTGTTCCAGTCCCCAGAGGTGTTAATGAAGCATTGCATGCATTCTTAATTTCTAACTTACCCAAGTGATGCCAAGTCCCACTTTTTGTAACTGTAGCTAATATTTTTATTGGACATTTTAAGTAATATAAAAATATACGATTGTCCTGGGTACTATCCTTAAATTGAAAGTTCTGGGAAAAACTTTTTTCTGACTTGCAAAATGTCAACTCTTACATAAGCCAATGGCTGGACTCTTTGATTCCCTACCTCATTAGATACATAAATGTTTCTCATATCAGCCTGTGCATGTGCAAAAATGTCAAACGATTTGCTTTTATTTCTATTATAAATATTGTTAGGTTATTCAATATTTTAAAAGTAATTTTTTAAGGCACTGGTTTTTAAATCTATATATTGAAATATGTAATGAAATTAGCCTAAGGAATGTTTTCCTTATGTTTTTTGATACCAAATATCATAACACAGATGTGCAGAGAAGAATAAAACAATTTTTAAACATTTTTGCTTTTCACTTCATAAGGTGGGGAAATTTTTATTCATAGATTATATGTGCAATGGAATGATACTATGATTGTCTTGACCACCACTTGCAGTTTTTCATAGTTTTTTAAGAATATGTTAGTTGTACATGACATGCAAAATCATTTGCTTAGCCTCCTGTCCTCTGCTTAATGTTTCATGTCTTAGATAATTTTCTAAAAACAAGTATATTTAACAGTCTTAATCGTATAACACTACTTTTTCATAATTTGAATACTAATAAAATTATGTGCTACTCAAAACATATGAACTATGATTTCTGTGCCAAATATTTTTATTTTGAACAATATTCACTGAAGATTAATGTTTAATCATCCACATTTTAGTAATTAGAAAGATATTAAATTAAATAAGATTACATGTAGAGTCTGTTATATTATTAATTTGAAAAAATGACAATATTACAAAATCTCTGGTGAGCTTTTTTTTATTCATGAAACTTATCTTTTGGACTTGTTTTCAACATTAATATATATAATAAACCATATTTTGAAATTTTGAGGGCAAAATGAAAACTTAGCCATAACAATGAAAAGGATATACCCATTGTAAAATCTGAAATAGTATCTTTGTATCTTTCAAAATCTTTCTAATGAAACAAAAATATTATCCTTTATAATAAGTCAAGATCTCTTTAAAAATATAATCCTAAAATAAGTTGCACCTTTTTCATTACGCTGTTTTTTAACTTGATGTTGGTTAAATATAGCCAAACCCTCAGGAATTGGTTTCTTTGATCTTTTGTAATAAGTTTATTATTCAATAAATACCCTAGAATTTATTTAATTAGTAAAAAATAAAAAGTAATCAGATATGTGAGAGCAGATTTCAGAGCATGTAGAGGAAGGATACATAGGTTAATATTCTACAGGGAAAGCTAGGCCAGAAAACATAAGATGTTCCCAAGAATAAAATTCTGAACACACAAAGGGAAACAATTTTAATGAGATGGAAAAAGGCTGATGAAAATGCACAGAAAACTCTTCAACTTAGATTTTTAAAAGAAAGGTTAAAATACAAAAGAAAGTGCAAGGAGTGGAGGGAAAAGAAAATAATGTGGTGCCTATATGGATATTGTGGTATGATGCATGCTGATGGTCAGGGTAGACTAAAGATCACGAAGGGGAAAAAGAATTTTTTTTACTACAGTCTTTATACTGGGAGGATTTGCATTTTGTTTATTTGAAAGTGAAATGGGGTGTGTACTTACTTCCTCCTGTGGCTCCCATCCTTGCAAGATGAGGGTTATAGTTTGGATCTGGATTCTCCCATTCTGCTCCCAGAGGGAAGACCTACTCTCTTACCACTGCCTCCAATTCATCTTCTACATAGAAATGTTTCTTTCCCTTTATGATGTGAGAAAGATGTGTTTTGGAGAAAGCAGGATGTCCTTATAGAAAAGCCATTTACTAGATATCATTGGTAACTTCCTCACTATCACCAAAGAGCAAAAGCTCTTGTCCCAGCTTTATCCACCTTGGGATGAAATAAATAAATCAACATATTTTCTCTCTCATGGAGCTCCTGCACTCCTAGTAGGTGTTAAAATTTACATACGACTCACTTTTGTCTATACCAAGAACAGTCCCTCTTTCTTTATTTTGTAACTCTCTGTTCTTAAATAATGAAACACAAAGAAAAGAGCAGCTATTATCAATTATATTTTTACCTACACTAATGTGGAATCACACGCAAATTAAATATAGAATCTGCCACCAGCGGCCATGGGGCCAGGCCACCTGAGGGAAAAAGGATGCCGCAGAGAGTGAAAAGAAGACACGGTCCAGGAAGGACAGTATAGCACAGCTCTGTTTATTAAGCTGAGGGAAAAGGCCTATATGCTTTTTAGGCAAGCAGATCAACAAGGTCTCGTGTGAAACATTTGCCTTTGCCTGACTTCCTTGTGCTTTGTTTCCTTTCTGTCATAACAATATCGTGTTAACAACCCACAGGCATGTTTAGGAGGTGTGTGCTGAGGGGGTTTAGAGAGCCCACAACCCGAGTTATCAGCCCAAGGGCAAGAACAGGCTTCAGTGAAAACCTGGCCTGTATCTTATCCCAGAATGGACTTTCTCAGAGCTGGCCCTCTATAAGAATCATAAATAAACTTAAAGAAAAGAAATACTTTGTATTAGACAACTACCATTTCAAGCAAATGAGTAATTATCATGTTTGGCATATTTGATTTTAAAATTTTACTTAAGGCAATAATTACAAGTATGCTTTTCATGCTTTAATTTTTTGTGCTACAAACTGAATTGCAAGCAAGTAAATTCAACCAGTTTTTTATTACACATAGTAGTCAGCTAAAAGAAAAACTGTACCCAACCTCAAGAAGCTTATATTCCAAAGAAGAAAGATAACATGTACAAGGAAGCTGAAAAGCAGGGGTGGGAGAAGAATAATAGAGTAAGAAGTCCAGAGAGTCAGGATTGGAATCAAGAGAGGAATGAAGAAATGGACATGACTTGTCTGGGTATTAGTTTTAAATCAGAAGTTCTGAGAAGAATAGACAAATCAGAGGGATGGGGTCAAGGCATATATTGATCTTTCAGAGTGGGAAGACTGATGGATCATGGTAGAGAAAGAAGCCTGGAGTGTCAGAGAAGACTGAAGAAGTAAATTATAGGCTACTGGACTTTTAAGAATCTAGAATCTCAGAGATTTATTTTCCCCCCAGCTTATTTAAAAAAATACTAATATATAAGGCTCTGCAAATTTGTCAATGTGAAGAATTCACTCTACATATGAAGAATTATGTTGCAAACTCTTAATGACTGAAGTAAATAAGTCCTAAAGGTTCAGGTAGGTCAAGGGGTTTGTCCATGCTCACATAGCTAATATGTGTCATGGTCAGAAATTGAACTTAGGTCTATCTACAACGTTTCTAATTCTTATTTTTCTAGTGAGGAAACTGTAGCTTAGAAGGGATAACTCTAAGTACATAGGAAAAATATAAAGAGTATCCAATGTGAATTCACATGACATTATTCCCATCTGACAAGGCCAGGGTATGCATCATGTTGTAGGAGATGTTGTTTGAGTATAGTAGACCTCAGAAGATGGATATGATTTCAACACTTTGACATAGATTACAATTAAATTAAAGAGGACTTTAAATGTCATTTTCATATTTTGGACTTTCCTTGATAGGCAATTGGGAAAAAGTGAAGGTTTCTGAGCAATTGTAAATATAAAGTCATGAAAGATTTCTCTAATCTTAATAGTTAAGATATATTGGAGTATAGAGAAACTAGAATCAGGGAGAATAGTTATGTAGGTATTTCAATAGCCTAGTTGAGAGGGGACAGGCACCTGAAAAAGGGTAATCACAGTGAGAAGGATAAGCTGGGGACCAATTCAAAAAATTGCACATATTTGACAAGTAGGTTCTTATTAGAAGCCAGGATTGAGCAATAGAGAAGAGTAAAGATGCTACTAGGTGCTAATCGTGAATGACTGGGTAAAAGGTGGTGTCATTGTAAGGTTGGAAAATCAGGAAGAGGATTAACTTTTAGTGCGAAGATGAGTTTTTTTGTCTTGATATGTAGCAATTACAGTGCAAGTGGGAAACTGCAGTATTATAATTAAGCAGAAAGTCCCTATTGTTCTTGAAGTGACAGGCAGATCTAGATGAGCAACACTGAGGTTTGAAGAAAATGCAAGGACAGATAGAGAATTTCAAAGAAAAAATACTTCCATAATTTTGTCCTTTTCAAAAAATTTAATTTCTATCATCTTTAAAACTCAAAATTTTTTTGAGAGAGGATTAAGATGTGGTTCCCTACCCTTCCATGTGTAATTTTTGTTGTCCATTTTAGGGTATTTCTCAAAGCTTACAGGTTAATTTTTTTTTTACTTGCCAAAGGAGTGGAGGAATCTGAAACAGGTGAGAGAGTGAGAACCTGCATGCCTGGCTATAATCTTAATGGGATATGAAGATCTTCCCTGCCCTTTAATAGGCCTCACATGGAGCCCATTAAGGGAAGCTTGCTTAGGGCAGGCTTTGTAATAACAATGTCATTTGCAGCTACTGCTGAGGTGTAAGACCCAAGAAAACCAGCAACAAGAGCTGCCACCCAGATTCTCTGATCTGCTTTTCGAAGGAAAGCAACTTTAAGGGGCTAACAATCTCAGTTTAATCAAACATACATATATCATTCACTTAATTCAGGAGGAAAAGCCAGTACCCTTAACTTCAGAGCACATGCAAACTGAAATAACAAACATAAAATATCAACAGATCAAATCACATAAACTAGTAGACAGGCTTCTAACTTTCTGTCCAACATCTCAGTACATAGTTACCAGGGAAGTACCAACATCTGGGTTTTTCCAAAGCAAGGGTGGGGCTCTTAATAATGGCTGCCCAGAGACTTGTCTAGTCAAATCACAGGACACTCTTCCAGTAAGTGAGAGCCTCAAACAAAACGCTAACCTCTAAGTTTAGGGCTCCTGTTCAGGGCCCTAAGCCTTCATACCTCATGCCTAATTAGCAAAAGGGTTTGGGCCTGGGCCTTAGCACCTAGCAAGACTTAAACAAAGGCACTTGATTACTTTAGCATTCTCAAAGAGACAGCAGTAAAAAAAGGAGTCCCATCTTGCTTAACATTACAGGCTTGCTTGTAATTTCACACCTTTTGCTAATCTCTAATTAGGCACTGAGTCATGAGGGTTGTGATACCTTCTGGCTCAGAGATGTGTGTATATATATATGTATGTATGTATGTATGTATGTATGTATACTCTGATTTGGTATTTTGCTTTGGGTTTTTCCTTATGAGAAAGACCTTGTGATTCTCTGGTTGAGACTCTCTGTAGACATATGTTCAGACCCCCCCCCCCCCGACTGCTCAGATGTAAAAGCTCTCAATCCAGTGATATATGTAAAGTGTATAGCAATATTGCTTTGATTCAGGCAGTTAAGAGCACTATCTGTTGGTCTTTATGCTACTTTCTTTGCTTGTATTTTCTCTGACTTTCAAGGTGCTGACCCTTCCCCTGAACTAGTGAATATCATTAAAAGTAGGATTATTAACCCCTTTTTGAGCAGTCTTTCCAAGAAAAGCAGATCTAAGAACCTCTTTAAGCAGGCCATCCTGGGTATGCTAGGGTACTTATTGCTACGCTGGCAAAAAGTATTGATGCAGTGTAGCAGAGGGATGAATGCCAAAAATCACTTTCAGATATCATGAAACTAAGAGGCAAGAGCTAATATCGTTGAGCACATAACGATCTGAAAAAAAAATTATGGTGGTCTAGACCAGTGATATAGAAATAGGAGTGGGGGTGTTAAACCATATGTAGGAATCCCCGATGTTCACATTTTGACTTTAGAAAATCACATATTAACATTACCTGTGCTCTATTGAATTTTTATTTTGTTGAATATTTCCTAATTATAATTATTTCGATTGAATTCTAGCTGTGCTCAGAAGATTTGCTACCCCATGTTTGACACCTCTCCTCTACAAGAGTAGGAGAAAATTAATGATGAAATTTCAGATGAATAAATACAAATTCTTGTAGTTGGGTTAAATCAATCTTTTTAATTAAAAGATGTTGGAAGAGACAATAGTTTATCTTAAAAAATGTTTGGAAAGTTTAAGAAAAATTAGTTCATCATGAGTCTATAGTTTTATATTTTAGAGCCAAACTAGCCAATAAAAATTTACCATGTTTTAAGAAAAAACATAATGTTGGCATCTAAGGAGCTGATAATCTCCCCTAGCCTCATGTGATAGTGAAATTGCATATAGAATATTGTGTTCAATTAAAGATGCCAAATTTTAGAAAGTAATTGACAAATTAGAAAACATCCAAAGGAGAGTAATCAGAATAGTAAAAGACCTTTAAATCCTATCATATATGGATTAGCTTACATCAACTCTGGAAAGTACTGGAGGTGTTTAGCTTTGAGAAGAAAATATTGGGGGTAGGAGAGGGAGAAGTCAAATGGGAATGGGGATTGAAAGCTGCTTCAAACATTTGAAGGGCAGCCAAAGAAAGGCAATTGGATTTATTTTGCTTATCCCCAGTTGCCAGATTTAAGAACAATGGATGAAAGTTGCAGAGAGGCAAATTTAGGCTTTTTACAAGAGGAACAATAACACACAACTTCATATCCATAAAAGCTATGGGTTCTCCATCATTGCAGGTCATTAAGCAAAGACTGGATGATTTTTCAGGTATGTTGTAGATGAGAATTCTTGTTCAACAAAGAAATAGACTAGATAGTCTTTGAGATTCTTTGATTCAGATGAAAATAATTTTTGCCTCAGAGCAGCCTTTGCAGACTGCATAAAGGCTTTCCCCCTACTCCAGGTGCTAACACTTAGTTTTGGTCACCTTTCTGCTACTCTGATGTAGACAGTGACCCAGTATCCAGAAGGTAAAAAGGTCCCATATTGAAATATTATCAAAAATAAAGAAGCCAAATGAATTTCTAATGAATCTCAAACTATTCTTAATGATCTAGCATCTTTCTAAAAATCTGAGGCATACCTTTTATTAAAATAAAATTATATTTTCAATTATCAAGCATTTATTTTTCTCTATGTTCTCATATTTCATATATATACATATATATATATATATATACACACAGAGAGGGAGAAGGAGAGAGAGAGAGAGGAGATGAAATGGAAGGAGAGAGAAGGAAAGAAGGAAGAGAAGAAGGGGGGGAAGCAAATATAGAGGCTTTGTATCCTATACACATCCTCAAGCTAAATAAATTCTCTTGTGAGCCACATTCAAAAACACATTTTTTTCATTCTTCATGTTAGTACATGGTCAAGGTAACCTATCTCCAAAGAAATTATCTCAATTCCTTCCCCACAGAATCACAGAGCTAGAGGGGTTTCTTTGGGTTCATAGAATCATAGGATTTTGCATTGTAATGGACTGACCACAGAGAAAATCCAGTCCAACCTCTTAATTTTATCCGTGAAGATACAGAGGCTCAAAGAGAAATAACTTGAAAAAGCGTTTATGGTTAGTTAGCAGGAGCTAAGATTCAAACCTAGATCTTCTCAGACCAAATCCAGGGCCCTTTGCGTTACATGATATTGTCCCTATAGGTTACATAGTGTCATTGCCTGAAGACCTCCAGGGATTGACTGCTAATGTAATGGCTCCTGAAGCATTCTACTCCACTAGAGTAGAGTCAATTCGAGAAATAACACTTCCCTCACAGTCATAATCCTTGAGTGCCAATCCTCATAAAATTGTTCTTAGTTCATTTGAGATGCCAAGAGTCAGAGGCATGGTGCTCTGAGGACTCTCAGTATTCTCTCCTGTTGCAAAATACTGCTTTCCCGTTAATGACTTAGTTGTGCCAAGCGGGTGGAGTTTTCTTACAGCATGGGGGTGGGTGGAAAAAAAAAAGGATTTGACCTTTTTGAATGCTGTGTTTTTTTGTCTCATAGGGAGAAAAGCACAAATGATATCAGTTTTCGGCAAAGCTTCCAGAAGCCAGGAGGAGGCTAGGATATTCTAGTGGGCAATTAAGATCAAGAATGTCTCTGCCACAAGAAGTCCCAGGGTGATCCACTTGGGCTAAGAGCCTAAGGGGGGAATAAAAGACAAAACCAAAATTGACGTTCAAATTTTTGTGGTGTTTCGTCCTCTTTTTCTTTTTTAGTTCAATTTGTCTCCTACATCCCTCTTTCCTCAACCCTTTCCTCCTTTATTCTTCTAGTATAAAGAAACAAATCTATTATGTTTTCTTGGTCACCCACGTGAAGATGTATAGGACTTAAAAATGCTGTCTGACTTCTCCAGGGATAGGCTCAACTCACACTTTGTTATTTTAATGTGTTAGAAAATTATAGAAAATTTGAGTGCTGTTAAGTCAATATATATACATATATATACACATACGTATGTACACATGTATATACTTAGCTACGTATGTATCCACATCTCCCCTGCCCCCCTGCCAAAAAAAGCTCCGTTGCTTTCCTATTACTTCAAAGATCAAATATAGAATACTCTTGGTATTTAAAGACCTTGGCAATCTGTCCCCATCTGCAAATCTCAATTTATAGGCTTCTTAAACTCAAAATTTCCAAAGAAGAGATAATTATTTTCCATGCTAAACTGTGCCTCTTTCTGGCTTCTCTTGAGGATACAACCATTTTTAAGTCAACTAGATTTTTAATCTCTCATAATCATCCTAATTTTTAATTGTCTTTCATTTTTGAATGATTAGTTGCTAAATTTTATTCACTCTACTTCCACATCATATCTTCCTTTTTCTCTTGCCTCTGAACTTGTAAAGTCACCACCCTATTTCAGGCCCTCATCACCTCTTACCTCAATTAATGCAAAAGACTCTATTTTTATGTTCTTCCTTTGACAATTCATTCTCCAAGTAAATGCCAAATAACACTCCTAAAGCACAATCATTCTTTCACTCAGGAAACTACAATGGTTCCATCTTTTGCCTAGAAAAAAATACAAACCCCTCCTCAGGTTGGCCTTTAAAGATTTCTACAAGGTAATACTACCTACCTTTCTAGACACTGAGCTTAACTTTTCTTTGTATATGATATGTTTGAGAAGAAGCAGCCTAATTGCCATTTGTTGAACCTAGTACTCCATCTCCTATCTCTATGCTTTTGTTTAAGCTGCCTCCATAAGTCTGGAATGTTCTGCCTTCTCATCTTTGCTTCTTTTAGAACCCTAAGCTTTCATGAAGGCTTACCTTTGCTGCCATCTCCTACAGGAAGGCTTTTCTAAATTCCCAAATTAGCGTTCTCTCCCTCCTCCAATAATTTTGTATTTGATTATGTAAATGTTTCCCACCTGTTCCCACATAACATATAAGTTCATTAAGGGAAAGATACATTTTTCATTTTCTCTTTGCTTCCTAGTTTCTTAGAGTAATGTCTTTATAAGTAATAGATGCCTAATAAATGGCTATGCAATGACTGAATGAATCTGCAAAGCTGCCCACTCTGCCTTTATCTAAGACACTGATAACAATGTAAAATAGCATATGATCAAGGATATATGAATGGGCAATCTGATTAGATCTAATACTGCAATTAGACCATAATGTATTAATAACAATTATTTGGGTCCAGTTACTTAACTTTAATCAAATACATATTTACCATTTCAGAGCTTTAATTTGATCGCTGAGAAGTCTGATAGCAAATGAAAGGAGACAAATGAAGTAGCTTGTGATGATTAATGGTAGAGAATCATTTGGTAAATATGTAGTTATGATGTTGTTCTGGCTTACTTGTCAGGGATTGTGTTAAACAAACAATAACAAAAATGATCCCCACCCTCAGGGAACTTATGTTCTTTTTTTTTTCCTTTTTTTAAAATTTATTTAATATATTTAGTTTTCAGCATTGATTTTCACAAGAGTTTGAATTAAAACTTTTCTCCCCATTTCTACCCTCTCCCTCACTCCAAGACGGCATATATTCTGGTTGCCCTGTTCCCCAGTCACCCCTCCCTTCTGTCACCCCACTCCCCTCCCAATCCCTTTTCCCTTCCTTTCTCGTAGGGCAAGATAAATTTCTATGCCTCATTGTCTGTGTATCTTATTTTCTAGTTGCATGCAAAAAATTTTTTTTTGTTTTTGAACATCTGTTTTTAAAACTTTGAGTTCCAAATTCTCTCCCCTCTTTGCTTCCCACTCACCTTGCCTAAGAAGTCAAGCAATTCCAAATAGGCCACATGCATATCATTATGTATAACCCTTCCACAATACTCATGTTGTAAAAGACTAACTATATTTTGCTTTTTCCTAACCTATCCCCCTTTATTGAATTTCCTCCCTTGACCCTGTTCCTTTTTGAAAGTGTTTGTTTTTTATTACCTCCACCCCCATCTGCCTTCCCTTCTATCATCTCCCCCTTTTTTATCTTCTTCTTCCTTCTTTCCCATGGCGTAAGATACCCAATTGAGTATGTATGGTATTCCCTCCTCAGGTCAAATCTGATGAGAGTGAGATTCACCCATTCCCCCTCACCTGACCTCTCCTCTCCTCCTACATAACTGCCTTTTCTTGTCACTTTTATGCAAGATAACCTACCCCATTCTATCTCTCCCTATCTCTCCCCCTCAATATATTCCTCTCTCATCCCTTAATTTGATTTTATTTCTTTT
>CM053622.1:103222756-103250175 GCA_028646595.1 Phalanger gymnotis
TTCAGTATTTTTTTTGGATCTCCTTTAGCAAGTCATTGACTTGTTTTTCATGGTTTTCTCTCATCCTTCTCATTTCTCTTCCTAATTTTTCCTCTACTTCTCTAACTTGCTTTTCCAAATCCTTTTTGAGCTCTTCCATGGCCTGAGACCAGTTCATGTTTTCCTTGGAGGCTTTTGTTGTAGGCTCTTTGACTTTGTTGATTTCTTCTGGCTGTTTTGGTCTTCTTTGTCACCAAAGAAAAATTCCAGAGTCTGAGACTGAATCTGGGTGTGTTTTTACTGCTTGGCCATGTTCCCAGCCAACTTACTTGACTGTTGAGTTTTTCAGCGGGGTATGACTTCTTGTAGAGTAAAGAGTTCTATGTTCCAAGCTTGGGGGGATGCGCCAGCTCTGCCACATCAGCACTCCTCCTTCCCCAAGAACTCCCAACCTGGACTGGACTTAGATCTTCAGCAGGCTCTGCATTCCTGCTCTGATCCCCCACTTAATTCTTCCCAATAGGTGGGCCTGGGGCCAGAAGCAGCTGCAGTTGTAGTTCTGAATCTGCTCCCCCTCCACTGCCCCCACAAATGCCTGTCCCCAGCAGCTTTTCTCACTAACCTTCTCTGTTGTCTTTGGTGTCTGTGGGTTGAGAAGTCTGGTAACTGCTGCAGCTCACTGATTCAGAGCACTAGGGCACGCTCCACCTGGCTCCTGGTCTGGTTGGTCCATGCCGCCCATGCTGGGCTCTGCTCCACTCTGCTCAACTCCCAGCTCCGTGTGGGATAGACCTTACCCAGAGACCATCCAGGCTGTCTTGGGCTGGAGCCTTGCTTCCCTCTGACACTTTGTGGGCTCTGCAGTTCTTCTCTGCTGTCTTTGGTGTCTGTGGGTTGAGAAGTCTGGTAACTGCCACAGCTCACTGATTCAGGGTGCTAGGGCATGCTCCGGCTGGCTCCTGGTCTGGCTGGTCCACGCCGCCCATACTGGGCTCTGCTCCACTCTGCTCTGCTCTGCTCCCAGCTCTGTGTGCAAAAGACCATACCCTGCAACCATCCAGGCTGTCCTGGGCTGGAGCCCTGCTTCCCTCTGCTATTTTGTGTGTCCTGCAGCTCTAGAACTGTTTCAGAGCCATTTTTTTACAGGTTTTTGGAGGGACCTGGCAGGGAGCTCATGCCAGTCCCTGCTTTCCAGCCACCATCTTGGCTCTGCCCCCATAACTTATATTCTAATGCAATAAGCAACACCTAAAAGCATCACAGTTTTATATAATTGTATGTGTGCACATATATGTATATGTAGTAAATGATGGAAATATGTATAGAGTAGATATGTGTATTTAGAAATATATTACCTCCCCTTCACACTGCATATGTATGCGTAATTATCTTCCATTTACACTGCATGTGTGTATATATGTATGTGTACACGTGGTGTTAATGGAAAGTAATTTATCTGTTTATCATTGATATACATGTCTAGGTATGTATCTATATGTATATCTAATTTATTTATGCAATCTCAGAGGGAAAGGAGTGGAGCTGGGAATGTAGAAAAGGTGTAGAAGGTAAGATTTAAAGTGAGTCTTGAAGGAAGCCAGGGAAACAAGTAGTTGGAATGGTGGAGGGAGAACAATAAAAGTGATAAAAGTGTTGGATCAACCAGTAAAAAAGCAAGGAGTAACAAGATGGAATGTCATGTTGGAGGAAAATCAGGTAGGCCAGTGCAACCGGATTGTAGAGAATGCGATAGAGTGTAAAGTGTCAGAAGACTAAAAGGGTAAGAAGGAACCAAGTAGTGAAGGACTTTAAATGGCAAAGGATATTCTAATTGACTCTGGAGGAATAGGGAGCCACTGTAGTTAATTGAGGTGGAAGAGGTTGTGATATGGTCAGATCTCTGTTGAGGGGTAGGTGAGTAGATTAAGCAGCTGGACCTAGAGTCAAGATCCAGTCTCCGACACTTACTAGTTGTGTGATCCTGGGCAAGTCATATAACTTCTTTTTGTCTCAGTTTCCTTATCTATAAAATTAGGATATTAATAATGCCGAACTACCAGGGTTGTTGTTAGGACAAAATGAATTAATATTTATAAAGTACCTTGCAAAACTTAAATCACTATATAAATAATAGATATCATAATGGGTTCTGCTTTGGACACAATGAGTTTGAGATGCCTATAGGTCATCTACATGGAGGTATTAAAAAAAGGCAGTTGAATAGTAATAGTGTGAGGTAGGTGTTGTGCCCATATAGGTTAAGTGTACATGAGTTTGTCTATATCAGAAGTCAGCAAGATATATATTAAAAGTAAGGTTTTACATATTGAAAAAACAGAAAAAAAACATTCTTAGCTTTGGGGCTGTACAAAGTAGTTAGCAGGCTGGATCAGGCCTCAGATCTTGTTTAGGGAACTGGTATAAATGCAGCTCACAGAAGAGCTTTGGTAGATAATATGAGAATCTTGCTCACCCTTCTCCAAAAATCTTTTGACTAAAATTTTCCTGTGAGTTTTCATTTTTGGAATTTCTTTCTAGAAGTGTATGGTGAATGCTTCTCTCTTTCCAGTTTGCCCTTTGATTCTAATTGGTCTATGCAGTTTTCTTATATGATTTCTTGAAATATAATGTCTAGGCTTTTTGTTTTTGTCATGGCATTCAGATACTCTGACGATTCTTAAAATATCTTTTGTCGGTCTGTTTTCCAGGTCAGTTGCTTTTGCTGTGTTATAGCCTATACTTTCATCTATTTTTCCAGTCTTTTGACTTTTATATTTTCCAGTCTTTTGACTGCTTTTATTTTAATATTTTTTGATATTTCAAGGAATCATTATATTTGGCCCATTAGAATTGGTCAATATTGCTTGTTTGGAGTTATTCTTTTTCCATGGCTCCCATTTCTTTTCTCATTGTTAACTCTAGTAATCTTTTGTTTTCAAACTTTTTAAATGGTTTTAAAAATAATTATTTTAGCTTCCCTCCTCCTTTTAAAAAATATTTATTTTATCTTTTCTAGAAATCCCAGTTGTACTTGAGCCCAAGTAATATTTTCAATGAAATATTTGTCATAGATGCTTTGAAGTCACTCTCTTTTTTTTGGCTTTTTATATCTTGAGTTTCCCTGTTACCCTAATAGCTATTTATGGTGGGATTATTTGTGGTGTTCTTGTTCATTTTTTCCAACCTTCTTTCTGATGTTTATGTTAGGGCCAGGCCCTGTTCCCTATGGAGGGGGGAATATATGAGTTGAACTTTTGTTGTCCTTGGTCATTCTGTTGCTTTCTTGGGGTGCTGAGTACTGTATTATTCCAGGATCACTAGGCCAGACCAGGCTAAGTATATAAAAGCCTTCAGTACTCCTAAAAGGTATAATCCAGGGCAAAGTCTGATCATTCACCTCACCCCCAGGTTTCACCTTGGCCATTCCCTGATCCAAGCTTGGATCTGAACAACAGGCCTTGTAGACTTGTCCCTGGTTAGAAGTTCCAGTGGACTGTTTCTGAATTCAGCCTCTATCTTCCACCTGGAAAGTTTTGCAGGTTCAGATATTTCTGCCTTGGTTAGATTGAGGTGGAAGCTATGTCCTTGCTCTTCTCATGGAGTCTGAGCAAAACAACTCCTGCTTGCTTCTGAGCTTCTCCTTCATGTAGCACACAGCCTAAGGCCTGCAACCTTTCCTTAAACTCAGGACTGAGGTAATTTCGTTAGTCTATCCTGGATCTGTGACCCAGAAATAGTGATCTCTGGATCTTTCAGATGGCACCTGTTCCCATGCATTCATATGGGGAGCTGCTAGGACCTTTTCTTATCCTGGTATAATGGGTAAGTCCTCTTTCATTGGCTGGGTGCTAAAATGCTCCACATACTGAGCTCCTCAGCCAGATCCCAGTGCCAGTGTCCATAGACCTCTGTCTGTCCCCACTATGTTGACTTGGGCTGGAAAAATGATTCACTGATTTTTCCCTTAGATTTCTAATTGGGATTTAGTCTTGTGTGTTTTCTACATATTTGCTGAAGGAGCAGGAGTTTGCTTCTTCCTGCTACTCTTCTACCTTGACGCCACGTCTAACTGAATGTCTTTGAAAGTGCTTGAAAGTCAAAGTCTTTTTCAAAATTGTTAAAATCCTGTCACTGGATTGTCATTTGTCTCCTAAGAAAAAATGGAGCCTAAAAATAATTACTCCAATTTGTATAGTGTGTTAAAATTTCAGAAGTTCTTCTCTCAAAAAGAAACCTTTGAGAAACAATCACCACCACAAAGTCCAAATGAAATATGAATTTTGATGAGTTGGATTCTACTGCATTCGATTTAACTAGAACTTATTACACCCCTCTCATATTTGAAGCAATGACAAAACTAAAATATTCCCTGTCATTAAAGAGCTTATATTTTGCTGGGGGAGGGGAATGTTACACATTTTGTTTGTGAGGATGCACATAATAGGCACTACATAAACTCTTGTTTATTGATTTTTGAAAGAGGGGGCAGCATAGTGTACCTGAAGGAAAGTCTAAAGAAATAAATCTGGAAAGGTTGTTGGGAGCCAGGATATTAAGTTCTTTTCATGCCAAGGTATGTGAAAAATATATGCTAGTATTTTATTCTAGAGGTAATAGGTTAATAGTAGTTTTTTTTTTGACAAGGGATGTGATGTGTTTGGGTCTGAACAGATAAGACAGACTGTTCAAATGATACAGGAAATGAGAATGCTCGATTTAAAGTCAAATAATCTGGATCCAATTCTTGCATCTAATGTCTACTCCGTTTGATCTTGGGCAAGTACCTTGGCCTCCACGATCTAATTCCTTCCATGTATAAAATGGAAGGTTGGACTAGATTATCTCTGCAGCCCTTTCCTGGTCTAAATCGATATGCAAAAAGTGAGAAGGAAAACCACTAGAGACATTAGAGGAGTCTTTGCTGGAGGAGGCAACTGAGTTTTTGATGGCAGGCAAAAGTGAGGAGAGAATATATTGCAGGGATGGTGAATTGATTTGTCAATTAGTTCCCTAGAGAATATCCTCACTGTTAGAATGAAATTCCTTTTGGATTGATATCCCCAAGACATAGCATAATGCTAGGCACATAATAGGCACTACATAAACTCTTGTTTATTGATTTTTGAAAGAGGGGGCAGCATAGTGTACCTGAAGGAAAGTCTAAAGAAATAAATCTGGAAAGGTTGTTGGGAGCCAGGATATTAAGTTTTTTTGATGCCAAGATATGTGAAAAATATATGCTAGTATTTTATTCTAGAGGTAATATGTTAATAATAGTTTTTTTTTTGACAAGGGATGTAATGTGTTTGGGTCTGTATTTTAGAAAGATTATTTTTGGCAGCTATTTGGAGCCTGGAGAAGACACTGAAAACAGAGGAACCAATAAGAAGAATATGGCATTAGTCAAGAAAAGCTGGTGGTCAGAATTACAGTGGTGGGTATTTGTGTGGAAAGAAGGGACTGATATGAGAGCATATGTGAATGTAGAATTGACAGAAGATGACAACTGTTTTGAGTTATAGATAATTGAAATATTATTGTAAATTGAATTGCAGAATGGGTTAGAGACTTGTAAAAAATCATACAGTATCAGTACGTGATGGGTTTGAAACCAGAACTCATGCGTTTTTAATTTGAATCCAGATGTTTGTATCTGAATCTTTAAAAAAAATCCCAGACACAAAATTCTTGTTTTCAGATGTCTAAACACAACAGGGTGCGTAGAATGGAGCAAGAGTGTTACTTAGTATTTCTGAGCTTTTGACATGTTATGCATGTATTAAGCAATCTGACTGGGTGGAGTCTGTCTTGACCATTGGTCCCACCTCTGGGGCAGTGGTGATTGTTATACTCAGTGATGGTGGCCAGATGCTACAAGCTCTCGAGAATTGGTGACATTTTAGTTCAGGATCCTCCCTGTCATGTCTAATAGGAACTAAAAAATTAACATCAATATGCAACACACAATGAGAAATATAAGCTAACAAAATATTAATGAATATCATCCTTTCCTTAGAGTTTCATGACTACTCTCATGTCCAAAAAAGGAAGAGGAGCACTTTTGGCCATCCTCACAAACAAAACTGGAACCAACAACATTATAAACAGTACACATTGCTCTTCTGTCTAGTGGACCTTTTCAAATGAGGTACTTAATCTGAGGATTAAGTGGAAATGTCTAACAGGTTGACTTAGTCTGCACAAAATATTTCTGACAAGTTATGATCTTTGGGTCTAATTATTTGTGAGCTGGGACATTTTCTTAACACAGCCAATAAATGGGATTTGAATCAGGCTCTCTGACTCCAAATCCACTCGTTCTTTCCACTATTCCATTTTAATCATCACCAACTCCCACCCCACCTCTTACAAAAAACAAAAACAAGCCCAGAGACATTAAATAAGTTGCCCAAGTTTGCAATGTTGCTAAGCAGTAGAGGCTTGGTCCAGAATGCAACAGTAGTGTACCTGAGATCCAGCTAAGGTCCTATGACTCAAAATCTAATCTTCTTTCCATTATCTTATGCTCATGGAACAAAACGATTCAAGGTATGCAAGAGAAATCACAAACCCCGATCTTCAGTTAATGTAGGAAAGTAAAACATTCATTAAAAAAAAGCAACATAGCAAAATACATATGTCAAATCTGTCATTCAAGGAATCAGTACAAAAGAGGACTGTCAAGCTTGGTTATCAGGAAGTGCAGCTGAATTTCCAAATTATCTCATCGGTATTGAATTTCCAATTAATTTATAGAATTATTAATTGATTTATTGCAACCTAGGAAAAAGGGAAAATTCTCCAGGGAGTGCTATCCATCTGCTTTTTACCCGTGAATTTATTGTGTCTCACTTGTTCGGGGTAAGAGCTGCTATGAATAGCATATAGTCTCAGTCTTTGTGCTCCTAATTTATAACTAAAGGAACAGAACAACTAGGGGGTCCTCTGGGTCAAGAGGGGGCCAGGATGCTTGGTGTTTTTTTCTTGGGGGGGATGCTAATTGGAAAAGACCATAATGGCAGAACGTGGAGAGTGGTGCTTCAATCAGATTTTAATAAAGTATAGATACTACAGATGCAAATGGCTGGAGGCTGAGATGAGGTAGGAGTGAGGAAGGGGGTAGTCGAGGGAGGTACGCAGCGTGGAGATGAGAGACAGTGAGGAATAAAGGATGACCTAAATGATGAGGGTGGTGGTACTTGCAAAAGAAATAGGGAAGTTAGGAAGAAAGGATGGATTGTAGGAAAAATGAGATCAATTTTGCACATGTTTAGTTTAAATTGTCTACTGGACATCCAGTTCAAGATGTCTAATAAGGAGCTGGAGATGAGCGATTGGAGGTCAGCAGAGAGGTTAGGGCTGGATAAGTAGATTTGAATCAGAATCAGGATGATGATTGTCCCCATGGGAACTTAGGAGATCACCAAGTGAAAGAGTTTTGAAGAGAAAAGAGGAGCGTCCAGGACAAAACCCTATCTGACAACCATGGTGTTATCAAGTGTGACCTGAAGATCCATGAAAGGAGACTGAGAAGGGGTGGTCAGATAGATAGGACGATAACTAGGAGAAAATAATAACCCCAATACTTAGTGAGGAGAGGGTATCAAGGAGAAGTGAGTGAATGATAGTATTACTATGAAATGAGGCAGCTAGCTGGAATAGAGGGTGGAATGTTAGGCCCAGAGTCAGGAAGACCTCAGTTTAAATCCAGCCTCAGACACTTACTAGTTGTGTGATCTTGATCAAGTCACCTAATCTCATCTGTAAAATGGGGATAATAGTAGCACCTGCCTCTCAAGGTTGTTGTTGTGAAGATCAGCTGAGACCATTGTAAAGCACTGAGCACAATGATTGGCACATAGTAAGTGCACTACAGATGTTAGCTATAATTAATATTAAAAGTTGCAGAGAGATTAAGAAGAATGAGGATTGAAAAATTTGGTAACTATTATTAGTAACTTTAAGAGTTTCAGGGGTCCTTAAAGTCATAGTGTAGTTTTAAGCATATTGTTTCAGTATAAGGGTCAAATTAGGAACAGCATCTCAAAGGTTTAGGATCTGTCTTTTTATATAACTTTTTACAGATACTGCTATGCATGTGTGGAATCAATTAACTCACATTTACTAAATGCCTACAACTTGCCAGACATTCTACTAGGTGGTAAGAATGCAAAGCCAGAAGCTAAACAATCTCTATCCTCAGGTAGTTTACATACTAACAGAAACTAAAATATGCACATAAAATAGTTAGATGCAAAATAGGTACAAAGTGACATTGGATTGGGGGAGGCGGTTGGAAGCAGGAAAAACTCTTGAGCTGAATGATAAAGGAAACCAGGGAGAAATGAAGCTGCAGAAACCATCAGATGATCTTATATGGTAAAAACCTGAAGGTGTAAATTGGGCAGAGGCAATTATCTGGGTAGTCCTTAACAGAAAACTGCCATGAATGAGATCATATATACACACATATATACAGTTCTTTTTTTTTCATAATCCTGAAATGTTCTCAATAAATTGTTATTCTAAGGTCATGGGTTTAGAACAGGTAAAGATCATAGCTGTCAACCAGTCTAAATTCTTGATTTTACTAATGAGGAAACACCAGAGAAGTTTAATGGCTTGTCTATGGCCACTCAGCTTGTAAATTGTAGAAATCAAATGTGAACATGAGTTCTTTGATTCTAAGGCCATCGTTTGTTCCACTACACCATGCTGTCTTCACAGTGCTTAAGGTTTTATGCACAGAGCACATAGAAGGCTGTACAAAATTTCCTCCATTACAAGTTAGTGATTCTTATTTTTGACAATACTTTCTGACAGCTCTGTCCTATCTTCTCAGCCTTAGAAGTTTCAGAAGTTTTAAGATCCTGACATTAAATGGTCCTGCGATCCTGATAGTGAAGGTAAATAAGATAAAAAATGCTAGAGGTTCCCCTGTAAATCATGAGCAGAAAGCAAGAGCAAGCCTATCATCCTTGAATCCTACTACATTTATGGGGATTTACAAGTGATAAGCCTGACCTAAAAGCAATTTGAATGCAATTCCAGAAAACCTGGCAGTAGATTGCTGATCCATTGAAGATGTTGGAGGATCCATTCCTCTGAACAACACACAAGAGCAAGACTCAAGACCACCTTGATACCTCCTTTGACCACTTGAGCCCACACTAATCTCATTCTTCCCCGACTTCAGATCAAAGACCACCTTTTACAGGAAATCTTTCCTTTTTACTTACATTTCTAGGTGCCTTCTCACACCTTTCAGATTATGTTATATTCATGTTGTATAAAGAGGGACCCAAAAGGAGAGAGAAATGGCATGTGCCCTATAAGTCAGAATATCACTAAATCCCAGCATTGATCTTTCAAAACCCTAATAGAGATAAGGTCATGCCTATGATCATATAGGCAAGATCATGAGCCCGAAGAATTCTGGCAATAGCAGGGCCTCTCAAAATAAAGCTTCCTCCGCACTTCCCCCATCCCACTTCTAGCTTTGCCTCTAAGGCTGTAATCTAGGGCAGCAAGTCCTGGAGAGAAGTAGATCGAACATCCCGGACACCTCCAACACCGACCACTGCCTACTGCCATTGAGAGTCTGGTGTCCTGGAAATAGCAATGCTGTCCAGACTGCCAAGCTTCCCTGTAGCCTAGCCCCTGAAGCTATCATTCAAAGAGAGCACCATGTGGAGAAAAAGCTAAATATCATATCAAATGTTAACTTACCGCTACCCACAGGGCAGGTAAGCCGGGGTATTGGAGGCAGCAACACACCTGGAGTAAGAGACAAAATGTGGCACACTTCAGGCAAGTGAAATTACTGAAACTATTTCAATTACCACCTCCCTTCAGGATTAGTGGAGACAGGCCGCATCACTGAAAACTCCATGGAAGGAGCAATGACAGCAAGATTGTTGGCCCTCCTTCCTTTTCAGTCCCTGCAGACATCATCCAGGAAAGCACCCTCATGGAGATGAAACCTAGCCATTCTTTCTGCAGCTGCTATGGAGCTCTTGCCCCCTTAGGCCCAGAAAAGAAAGTTCTTTCCTCCAAAGTTCTTAGAGTTGTCAAAAAGCTCAATGTCAGAAACAGATTTGGTGTAATTGGTGGAAATGATATTAAAGAAGACACATTGCCATTTACTTTGCTGCTGTTTCCTAAGGACCATAGGGCCTTTCTATATGGTTTGCAGCTAAAACCTCCTATCCTTGAGAACTGAGACTTGCTTTTTCTATTTGCATTTTCTCTATGTCTATGTAGTAATTGCTTCATAAACTATGTTTTAATTCATTCATATTTACATATGGACAACCTGTCTCCTGAGCTATTGAACTCCTTGAATGCAAGGGCTTTGTATCCTCAGAACCTAGCTCAATGCCAGATCTATTGTAGGTTCTTATGAAATGCTTAGTGATCAGTTAGTTTGATTTCTCCATTCACAGCAGGTTTTTGCAAAACTAGTTCCTTAGTTTCCTCACTGAGGAGTATACTGGAGTATTGTTAAGGGACAGGCTGACTTGCCCTATCTTGTTTGTTGCAATGGTCATACCACTGGCAAAACAGAACACTATGTTTTAAGAGAAATACTTTTTATTGTGAAAGACTCCATTTTTCCTTCAGGGACTTCTATTCTCATTCTCTTTTTTTTTTAATCAGATGACTCAGGATAATTTAATGCAGTGTTTTATGCATACTTCTCTGCAAAAAATCTTAATTTATAAGTCACTTGCTACTTGTGAGGCACTGTGGTAGAGAGGTTAGAAAGTCAGCTTTAGAGCCAAGGAGACTTAGGTTTGAGTTCTGACATTTACACATACTGGCTCTCCAGCAAAACCACTTAAGTTCTAAATGCATTAGACAACCCTCTAAGACTGTAAGTTGGAGAAGGTACTAACTTGTAGAGGGAGAGAAAATTACCTCACCTGAGTCCCTATACCAATGAAGTCAAAAGCCCAGTCCCTATCCCTATATACTCACAGAGGATAACCAAGGCCCATTACTCAGGATTCATATTGATGATAAATGACAACTTAACTTTAATTAATCCAGTGAGTTTTTGAATCTCCTTTGTAGAACTCAAGGGGAAGGTAGGAGGAGATTTTGTCTAGCCAAGGCGTGATATGAATTTCACTTCTAATATCCACCCCATTCTACAGAGCATGTCATGGGAACGAGTAATGAATGGACACAGAACAGAATAGGACATAGGAGTCTCAGAGAACAATTTTAGAGTCAAAGATTTATGGTGCTAAGGTAAGCAATACATAATGATAATGAAAAAAATAGATAAAAATGTTATCACCTAGAAATTCAGTCTCTGGATTCCCTGATTTTTTTTCCCACTGAGAATATACTTTGAAATCTGAGTCCATTTCAGGACCGCTTACTATTGTTTATCCCTAACCGTTCATTTGCTACAAGACCTGCTATTTATTTCTTTTCTTCATAATATTTCTGGCCCAAACTCTTTCTGATAAAAGAATGAGGAGGAAAGGTACTGGTGATCCATTGAAGGTCCAGAGCTTTTCAATTCCTAGCATTGTTTGATTCCCAAAGTCATGAAATGTTATAACTGGAAAGGGCATCACCTTGAGCATTCCCTATACCTTTGGGATCATCTTGTCTAGTCCATTCCCCTAAGTTCACAATGGAAGGCCCAGAGAGGCAAAGTACCACACAGGGTCAGTCAAGGAATGAAGTGCAGAGTTTAGACTGCAAATGGGCTCTGATGGATTCACAACTTGGAGAACAGAAGTTGAAGTAATTTTTTCCCCTTTCATTAGATAACAAGGTCAATGGGGAGAACCTTTGGTACATTTGATCAGTCTCTCCAATTATCTTGATGAGATTACAAGATGTGTACTTTTGTTAGAGGAATTAGCTACCAATGAGTTTGACACAAGCTCCAAGCATCTTGACAAGATATGTGTCCTGTCCTTTGTTGAAAGGATATACTGAACTCTGATTTGTAGCCATTTACTGGGCCTTATGGCCTGAAAACTATTGGCACCTGAGAGTTAGAAGGCATGGATTCTTGTCAGAGGAAATACCCTCCAGGTAGTCTGTAAGAGTGAACAGTGAAATGGCTCCATCCTGCATGCCCAGTTGTCCCAGATCAAAGTGTAGCAAGGGCAAGAAGCTATTTCTTTCTCCATTGTTGCCAGTTAGAAGCAATGGTAATTGACATAAGGAGCTCATGGCAAGCGTGACTTTTTCTTGCAAAGATAATACTGAGACTGGACCTCCAAATTCCTTAATGCCTACTACGTTTTTGTTTTCTTTTCTAAGTAAAGGTCAGTGAATAGAGATTCTGGGAAACGGGCATTTGCACATTTATGGAATTACTTTGTTGGTACTCTAGAGTTGAGAATTCCTGAATTTTAGATTCAGGTAGTAGTCACCTAGAGCAAGATGATTTCCTAAACAGCACAATTCCTAGACGAGAAGAGGAGCACTAAACAGGAAACCTCTGCAACTGAAGAACGAAGGACATGCCATGGCTGACCAGGAGATCTGGACCTTGTTGATTTCCCAGGATAACTGTTGTGAGTATCTCAGATACTACATGTCTAAGGTGAATGGAAAACATGTGCTCAGCTACAGGGTCTGAACTTCTGGGGGAATATAATGAGTAATTGGCTTTTCAAAGGTTTTATATTTCTTGTATTTGTTCATCCTTGCCTGTGGGTCTTCTTTCTGTATCCTGTACATTTTTTGTTGTAGAGGAAGAAAAATTGTCCCCTATTTGATATTCATATTATGCTTTGAGTGTGGTTTTAGGAGGAGGCCATTGAATTACATTTGGGGAAATTCTAGATGTGAAACATACCTAAGCTATATTTATAAGATTTTTCTGGGTTTTTATTCTGGCATGGAGGTATAAATATCCTAAAGAGAATTTGAACCCATTAGGTTTAGTTCCTGATGATCAAAGCTCTTCTGTAATATCCCAGAGCCTACCAAGGGGTTTTGGGGGCCCTTGGATCACAAGTAGGATTAAAATGCATTAGATACAATGTATTATTTTTATCTTGGCATCTGTCACAAAAAAAGAAAAACAAAACACTAAAGGCAACTTATAGAGTTTTGTATGCGATTATTTTAAATTAAAGATCAACCAATAAATTAATCAATAGGCGAGCATTTATTAAGTGCTTTCTATGTGCTGAGAGGCAGTATGAATAGATAGGTATCCTGCAAGCCCGGAAAAGCTGGTTTCAGGACAGCTCTCTGATACATCCTGGCTATATCACCCTGGACAAATCATCTCAATTTTTAAAGAAACTCTTCAAGTTTCTTTGGACTCTTTAAATGTACATTAAAGGTGCTGACAACGTTTGACAGAGGGAGTTGCCTTACCTGGGAGTTTTCTACATTATCTAAATTGGAGTTTCAATTCCCGTCCCTATCACTTATTATATTCTAGGAGTTGTGCTAAGTGCTAGGGATACAAAGAAAAGCAAAAACATCACCTGCCCTCTAGGAAACATTTGGCTTGGCCCTGGATGATAGAACTGGGGGCACTGGATAGGGTGCCAATAGGCAGATTTAGACATGATGTAAGGGAAAGATAGGTGATTGTTTGAGGAATATGTAGCTATGGATTGGATTTAAAGGCCTATGAGATCTCATTGGATTCTGAAATTCTGTGTGTGTGTGTGTGTGTGTGTGTGTGTGTGTGTGTGTGTGTGTGTGTGTGTGTGTGTCTGTCTGTCTGTCTGTTGGAGAGAGAGAGAGAGAGAGAGAGAGAGAGAGAGATCTTGCATCTGAAAATCAATGCATAATTATTTATTTCAAGTAACAAAACCTTTCATCTTTAAGGAATACATCCATAAAGGTAGACATTAATTCATTGGAGAGTACTAGAATATGAAGTCAATGCCATTTCATGCTCTGATTTTGTATCAAAATGGCAACATAAAATGTTCTTGTTGCCCAAAACGAGAGTGAAAAAAATACCACAGGCTTTTTTTTTCTGTGAAACTATATACTTCTGAGAACTCAGGCCACCAACATAGTATTTCACAGTGTGTCCCATTAAAGTGGTCTAAGGAGACACTGTGAGAAGGGAGGATGGTGAGAAATTATGAGGGTGACAGGTTTATTGCTGGTTATGTGTGGTGGGGGAGTATTGAAACATCATCCATTGGTCACATCACTTTGATCCTATCATGTGAAATAGTTCTCTAAACTTAAAAATAGGTGGATAAGTGGTTAAGCATTCAAAGTCTGTGATTTTCTTTCTTTTTTTTTTTACATAAGCCATCATTCTATAATCAAATGTGTCAGCATGAAAAAACCCTGTGGAAAGTTATCAAGCTGTGGTCAGATCTACATTTTGAAAAGGGGAAGAATTTTAGAGTAATTGTCTGGTTGATTTGAGATAAAGAGGGAGAAATATCCCAATTTTTTCTCAATTGAGTATAAATGTAAAGTAAAGTGTGACAATTTATACAAAAAGAAAGGCTTATGTGGGTTGAGCAAAGTGGTTATCTGTTCAATTTGATGAGCTTACAGGATATCAAACATTTGTTTGAGAAAATCAAGGCATCCTCATAAGCAGTGATTCCTAATGTTTGATGTGAAACTCAAAAATTACACTTTCTACCAGTCATGACCCCAGCATTTCTTATAGAATATTCATCTCATTCCCGAACAGTTATTGATGTACAATTTCTTAATTAGAACCTTCACAACACTTAAAACAAACCCAATAAAATGCAAATGAACTAATGATCTGCCCTGTTATGTAATCATCATAATCTCATTCAGTGTTCTGCTTTCAAAAAGTACTCATCAGTACATTTATCCATGGCCAATTCTCTCTCAAGTCCTCAAAACACTCTGTTTCTCTCTTCAACGTTTTAGTTGAGAAACCATGTTGTTTTCCAGTTGATTTTTTTTTTATCAGTCTTCCTTTTACAAATGTCCTTCTCTCCCACTCCTTTAACAGTCAAACTATCTACGTATGGAAGGAGCAATGCCTTATTAAAGCTCTACTTACTTTCCCATATGTATTTCTCTTCCCCTACCTCTGAGAGAGCCTACAAGGATATCGGAGCTATAATGGACCCTACAATCTTAAGGATTATGGAGGACATCTCTTCCTCTGGGACGCTCTGAGATAACAATGACCATCTTGGGTCAGAGACAGTCATGCATTCAGCCACATGGCTGGAAGTAAGAATCCATAGACACCTGATTCTTGGCTTCAGTCTTGGAGAGGCAGTAAAGTAACTTTTCAACCATATGACATAGTAATTTCCAACAACTATGAAAAAAGGGAACCATGTGGCCAAAGCATAAGAGGTCCGAAATCCCAGCATTTGGGATTATGGGGGTTTTTTGGGCAGCATGAAACTACAATCTGACCTCAGGAGAGAAGGGGAACTTTCTGCGCAGCAGCATCTTTGGGAATTACCTCTCTAGCAACATCAATTTTGAGATTTCTAGAATTTAAACTTCTATTGAAAGGGGATAATCTCAGGAATGTCAGGCCATTGGGGAAAATGAGATAACTCATGTAGCTTCAAAAGTCAGAGGATCAGAGAAGAAATAAAGTCATGATATGAGGGAACAAGGGTAAAGATTTTTAACTTAATGATATTTGTGTCATTTGGACAGTGTGGGTTATGTTTAAGAAAGGAGATAACTTCACTTTCATATTTGGTGGCGTCTAAACCAGTACTACATTGGAAACAAATCCATCTCTGTGGGAGATGATAGACTCATTGAAATATCAAGGTTGAACAATTATGAACCATAATTTTGTTTTTCTTGTGGAAAGATTCCAAGCCACAGGGTAGTCCGATTGAGTTTGGTGAACTGCATTGTCTTCCAGTATGAAGCGTGACTCTCCAGACATAGAAAAGGGTAGAACAGATTGTTTATGGGGTACTTTGATTCCTTTTGCTTGTTTTCTATGTGGTCTACAAAAAAGGCACATCCTATATTTTCTATGGGATAGGATAAATTTTGTCCTGTATCCAATAAATGTATCCTGCTTGTTTGCTTACCTGAGATCTGTGTAATGGGTGTGTTGGTAAGCCTTTAACAATTAGTTCTTAGGAAAAACAAACAAACAAACCTGTGTAGGACTCACCTTTTATTTTAAAATGCATTATTCACATTTTTTCCATCACTTTCTTAAATCTAGGCAATTAAAAAAACCAGTAAATTTACTTGTAGCATTCATTGATTACCAAAGTGTAAATGCTCACGCTGAAAATTTAACTTGAATAGGCTCTCATGAGCTAGTTGAAGCTGGCTCCAGCATACCCTTGCTCTTTACCAACTTATATAGAGACCTAGATATGAGATATATTCTTAGATTTCCCAAAAGAAACTCTGGGTAGAGAGGAAAAAAAAATATGTGTAAGAAAAGACTCTTTAGGGTTTCCCGTGTGATTTCATAGTATGTAAGTCTAGAGAGTAAGGACTCTAGACTAAAAGGAAACAATATTAGAAGTGCGACTAAATGCCTATCTTTAATAGATAAAGTTGTCAGCATTGAACCACCACTAGGTAAGTGTACATTTATAATTTTTTTTTTTCAAATAGAGGCAACTAGGTGGCATAGGAGATTCCTGGAGTCAGGAAGACATGAGTTCAAATTCATCCTTAGATACTTATTAGCTATATAACCCTGAGAAAATTACTTAATCTCTAAGTCAAATTTCCTGAAATGTAAGATAGGAGTAATAATAATGCCTGTCTTCCAAGGTTGTTATGAGGATCTAATAAGGCATTTATTTCATTTTTAAATATATTTGTATTTATTTGATTAAATATTTCTTCATTTCATGTGAAAAATATTTTTAATGTTCGTTTCTTAACATTTTGAGTTCTAAATTCTCTTCTTCCCTTCTACTCCCCTCCTTCAGAAGGCAGGCAATTCGATGTTGATTATACAGTTGGAGTAATGGTAAACATATTTCCATATTAACCATGTTTCAAAAGAAAAAAACAGTAAATAAAAATTAAATATGCTTCAATCTGCATTCAGAGTTCATCAGTTATCTCTCTCTGGAGATTGATAACATTTTTCATCATGGGTCTTTTGGAATTATCTTAGATCATTGTCTCAGTCAGAGTAGCTGTAATAGTAATTAAGGTGGGACTTTTTGCTTTTCTTCTCTTAACCATTCTGGCCTTTGTTTGAATGGGGCAGATAAAGTGGGATCTTTTTGTCTTGGAGTATTTCTCAGCACTGAGACAATTGGGAGTCATTGATTTGTATATGATGTGATCCTGGGGATGGAGAACTTTCCCAGACCCAGCCTGGGTGAGGTCAGAGACCTCAAGGCTCCAAACTGGATATAATTGTGGAGAGCTTGGCATTTGATTTTTGGGGGAACACTTATGGAAGCAGTATTGAGACTCTGGGCAAGCTGCAAACTGCCCCTCAATTTTGCAACCCAGATGTTGGCACTGGTAACTATGTATTATGATTTGAATCAGACAAAGTCTGTCTGTTGATATTGGTAATTTCTGTTTCTATTTGCCTTGAGGTTCAGGGGGCTGATCTTTTTCCCCTGAACTGTGAATATATTTGTAGGTTTGATTAAACTGAGATTGTTAACCCCTTAAAGTTACTTTCCTTGGTAAAGCAGATCAAAAAACCTGTATTGGCAGCTTTCTGGTGATAGGGTTTAGACTGTGGGAATCCCCTTGGACCCCAAAAGAATTTGGGTCCTATTTGTTTGAGGGGGGAATGATGAGGGCATAGTCTCTGGGAACCCCCTTGAACCTGGAGTGAAGTCTCTGGGAACCCCCTTGAACTCTCCTTGAATCTTTCCACTTGATCTGGCTTTGGCCTGAGGCTGTCTACCTAGCCTTGCCCTTTATTGTCCAGCTACTTCCCACCCTTGATACTATCAACATCCATGCCTTCAGCTATTTCTTATCCTGGAGCATGACCTCATCCTAGTCCCTGGAGTCTGACCTCATCCTGGTTCCATCAAGCTCCTCCTTAGACTCCTCCTAAAGACCCTCCCTAAACCCCTCCTCTAGTCACCCCAGACCACCCCTCAATCCCTCCCACAATCTTTGTGTATATAGGTCTCATCTTGCCTCCAGAAAGGCACTCAGATTCAATCTAGCTCAGTAGATTGAATCTGGCCCACTTGTGAAAACAAGCATCACAAAGGGTGGGATTTCTTAAGACAACCCATTATGGTGAATCCCTAATAAACTTTGCCTTTTCCTTGGCTGAGAAGGCTTGAGTCGAATTCTTTTGGCAGGACTGGGTGTGTAGGTGTTTTGGGGACTTGAGCACCCCTAGAAACCTATGGTTCCTTACCTACCATCATCATTTTTTCTTTAACCTCTTCACTGGGTGCTTGTTGTTGGTGGATCTTACACCCTCACAGCGGCTGTTAACAAGATTGTTGAAACATTAGCTAAGACTTTCCCAGCTGATCGTCCTTACAATAGTGATGTTACTCTGTACAGTGTTCTCCTGGTTCTGCTCACTTCATTTTGCATCAGTAAATATGTCTTCCCAGTTTTTTTTTTCTGAAACTATCCTGCTCATCATTTCTTATAGAACAATAGTATTCCATCACAATTATGTACCACAATTTGTTGAGCCATTCTCCAATTGACAGACATCCCCTCGATTTCCCAATTCTTTGCCAACACGAAAAGAAGTGCTATCAATATTTTTGTACAAATAGGTTCTTTTCCCTATTCTTTGACCTCTTTGGGATACAAACCTACTAATAGAATTGCTGAGTCAAAGGGTATTATATTGTTAATAACTTTTTGCTTAATGGGAAAATCTGTTCCATCCATTAAGAGGGCCATGAGTACTGTGTAAGTCCCATGAAAGCCTAAGTCACATGAGTCTGAGTCACATGAACTTGGGTCATGAGGGTTGTGATGCCCTCTGACCCTGAAGAAGTACATATATACTCTGAGGTCAGCATTTTGCTTTGGGGCTCACTCATGGGAAGAGTGTTCATGTGATGCAGCCAGATGAGACTCTGGGTAGCCAATAAGGAGCCTCTTCCCCTACCCCCACTTTGAAAAACCCAGGCATTGGTGCTTCTCTCTCTGGTAACTATATATGTATTGCTATGGTCAGATAATTAGAAGCCCTGTCTGTTGGTCTTTATTTCCTTGTTTATATAATTTCTGCTTGTAATTTCTGTTCGTATTTTCTCTGAAGTTCAGGGTCATGACTTTTTCCCCTGAACTAAGTGAATGATATATACATGTTTGATTAAAATAAGATTGTTGATTCCTTTAAAAGTGATTTCCTTTAGAAAAGCAGATCAAAGAACCTATGTTAGCAGCCCTCCTGTACGCTGGTGTTATTGGTCTTATACCCCCACAGCAGCTGCAACTAACATCGTTGTTACAGGTATGCACAATTTTATAGCATTTGAGGATAGTTCCAAATTGTCCTTCAGAATAATTGGACTAATTCATAACTCTACTAACAGTGCTTAATATTTTAATTTTCCCACATCCCCTCCAGCATTTATCATCTCCTTTCTTTCATGTTGGCTAATCCAATAGGTATGAGGTGGTAGCTCAGGGTTTGTTTTAATTTGGATTTCTCTAATCAGTAGTGTTTTAGTGCATTTTTTCATGTTACTGTTGATAGATTCAATTTCCTCTTCTGAAAGCTGTCAGTTTACATTCTTTGAGCATTTATCAATTGAGAAATGGCTTGTATTTTTATGGGTTTAGCTCAGTTCTCCATATATTTGAGAAATGAGGCCTTTTTCAGAGAAACTTACTGTAATTTCACTCCCCCACTATTGTTTTTCTTTCTAATTTTTGCTGCATTTGTTTTGTTTGTGCAAAAGCTTTTCTTTTTTTTAATCAAAATTGTTCATTTTGCTTCCTGTGATCTTTTCTATACCCTGTGTGATCATAAACTACATTTTTTCATTGATTCCCTTGATATTCTTGACATTTTGTTCTTCCAGATGAATTTTGTTGTGGTTGTTATTATTATTATTGTAGTAGTAGGAGTAGGGGTAGTAGTAGTCTGTTGTATTTTGTCAAAGGCTTTTTCTGTATATATTGCCATAATCATATGATTTTTGTTCTTTATTTAATTTATATGGTCAATTATGCTAAGAGTTTTATAAATTGAACCAGCCCTGTATTCCTGTTATAAATCCCACCTGATCATAGTATATGATCTTTGTGCTACAGTGCTGTGTTCGATTAAGCTAGGTTAGGTTCAGATTCGGATTCTCACTGGCAATAAGACACACTCCCAACAGAATAAAGTTTTTATTGAAAGACAGGGGAAATACTCTATCAAACCCACACCCACATTAATCAACAATTTCTAACAAACACAGTTAACACAACAAAGACAAAGACACAGACAACATAGATTCATCACCTCTCAGGGGAACTCCTGCACTTGATCCTCTCAAAGCTATGGGGATCCTGGTTTACACAGCTCCATCAAGGCCACAAAAGGGAAGGTGGTCCCAGCAAAGCGTCCTCCCTATGGATGAGATCCTGATGTGCCTATCCCACATGGTGACTTTCATAGGGCCCTAAACAAAGAGAGTTTTTCCCACCAGAGAGAGGAGTCACTCCCAACCTCGTGCCCCCACACCCATTCCTAAGAATTGTCTCTTCAGGAATGTTTAGTAGTTATTTCCTATCCTTTGTCTTAGGAGTTTCCTGTTACCAGTCTCCGAGAGAGAGTCTGCAAAAGGGGTCAAAGGAGCTTAATACATATGTGTTGAGCTTACACTGTAATATGGAGGATCTTCTCCAATGATTTATCATTCATGCTGTAATCTCCTTACCAGTGTTTTAGTTAAAATTTTTGCTTCAATATCTTTTAAGAAATTTGCTCAATGGTTTTCTTTCTCTGTATTTGCACATCCTGATTTAAGTATCGAAACCATATTCGTGTCATGAAAGGAATTTGATAGGATTCTTTCTTTGCCTATTTTTCAAAGAGTTTATATAATATTAAGATTAATTGTTGGTAAAATTCACTTATAAATCCATCTGGTCCTGAGGAATTTTTTTCTTAGGGAGCTCATTTGTAGCTTGTTAAATTTCTTTTTCTAAGATAAGGTTATTTAAGTATCTTATTTCCTCTTCCATTAATCTGGGCAGTTTGTATTTCTTTCAGTAAGTATTCAAGCTTTTCACTCACATTGTCAATTTTGTTGCCAAATAATTGGGCAAAAAGTCCCAACGATTGCTTGAATTTCATCTTCATTGCTCATAAAATCACCCTTTTTATTTTTGATACTTGTAATGTGATTTTCTTCTTTCTTTTTTAAAAAATAGATTTAATTAATGGTTTATCTATTTTGTTGCTTTTTTTAATAAAACCATCTCCCAGGTTTATTTTTAGTTAATTTTTTACTTCCAATTTTGTTAACCTCTCCTTTGATTTTTTCAGGATTTCAATTTTGGTAATTAATTGGTAATTTTTAATTTCTGTTTTTTTCTACTCTTTTAGTTACATGATCAATTCATCAATCTGCTCTTTCTTTTTTTTTAATTGACATATGAATTTACAGATATGCATATTCCCTTAAGTACTGTTTTGGCTGCATGCAGAAAATGTTAAATGTTTTCTCATTGTCATTTAACAAAATTATGGATTGTTTTCATGATTTTTTGCTGAGCTACTCATTCTCTAGGGTTATTCTTTAGCTTGAAAATACTTTTTAATCTATGTCTCATGGTATTTTATTGCATTTAATTTTATTGCATCATGATCTGAAAAGGGTGCATTAAATATTTCTGCTTTTCTGCATTTGTTTGTGAGATTTTTATGCCCTATGTGTTGTTGTTCTGTCATTTCAGTCATGTCCAACTTTTCGTGACCCCATTTGGACTTTTCTTGGCACAGGTACTAGCTTAGTTGGCCATTTCTTTCTCCAGCTCATTTTACATTTGAGGAACAGAGGCAAGCAGGGTTAAGTGACTTGCTTAGGGTCACACAGCTAGTAAATGTCTGAATTCATATTTGAATTCAGGAAGATGAGTCTTCCTGACTTTAGGCTTGACACTCTATGCACTGCATCATCTAGCTTCTCTTTTATACCCTAATACATCATCAATTTTTTGTGAAGGTGCCATTCATAGCTAAGAAAAAGGGTTTCTAAAATTCTATTTATCTCCTTAACTTCTTTCTTATTTACTTTACCATTAGATTTTTCCATCTCTGAGAGGGGAAAATTGTAATCCCCAACTAGTACAGATTTACTTTCTATTTACTCCTATAATTCATTCAGTTTGTCCTTTAAGAATTTGGATGCTATGTCTATATCTATCTATCTATCTATCTATCTATCTATCTATCTATCTATCTATCTCTCTACCTCTCTAAAGAGAGATATGGACACACACACACACACACACACACACACAGTGGCAGGGGGAGAGCACATTTATATTACTTCATTGTCTATGGTGCCTTTTAGCAAGATTGCCATCTCTGCTTTTTTACTTTAGCTTAAAACACTAGATTCTACTCCAGCTTCTCATTTTAACTTTGTAGATCTCTCTGTTTTAAATGTGCTTCCTGTAAACAAAATGTTGTTGGATTCTGTTTTCTAATCTATTCTGCTAGCCACTTCTGTTTTATGCATAAGTTCATACCATTCACATCCACAGTTATGATTACTAACTGTGAATTTCTCTTCATCTTAATTTCTTTTATTTTTACTTCTATTTCATTTTATCTTGTCCCTCCTCTAAAGTCTGTTTAGCTTCTGACCATTGTCTTCTTTTATTTGACCTCCTTTTAATCACCTGCCTCCATTCTTCTTCTAATTACCTATTGGGTAAGAGAGATTTCCAGTACCAATCGAATATAAACACATATATTCCATTCTTGAACCAATTAAGATGTGAGTAGAGTCCAATTCTTGCCCTCTTCCCCCGCTCCATTTCCCCCTGTATTGTCAAAGCTCTTTCTTGTGCACCTCTTTTATGTTATTTCCCCCATTCTTTCTCTCTATTCCCCCCTCTCCCTTCTCCCTTTCCCCAGGGCATTCCTATTTATTGCCCATTTTTTATGGCTCGTCCCAACATAATCAACTCATTCCTGCACATTCTTTATTTGTAGAATCCTTCTAACTGTCCTAATAATGATAAAGTTCTTAGAATTTGCATGTGTCATCTTCCTGTATAGAAATGTAAATAGTTTAAACTTATTGAGACCCTCACAATTTTCCCTTCACATTTTTATGCTCCTTTTGATTCTTGTTTTTGAAATTCAAATTTTCTATTCATCTCTGGTCTTTTAATCAGGATTGCTTGAAAGTCATCTTTTTTATTAAATATTTATTTTTCTCTTCAGAGATTATACTCAGTTTTTTTGGGTAGGTTGTTCTTGGTTATAATCCCAGTTCTTTTGACTTCTGGAATGTAATATTCTAAGCCTTTCATTATTTTACCATGGTAGCTGCTAAACCTTGTTTGATCTTGACTGTAGCTCCATGGTATTTGAATGGTTTCTTTCTGACTACTCAAAGTGTTTTTTCTTTAACCTGGGAGCTCTGGACTTTGGCTAAAATATTTCTGGAAAATTTCATTTTGAGATCTCTTTCAGGTGGTGATAAGTGGATTCTTTCAATTTCTTGGGCTCTAGGATATCAGTGCAGTTTTCCTTGATAGTTTTTCTCCAAATATGATGTTTAGGATATTTCTTTGATCATGGCTTTCAGATACTCTGATATTTGTAAATTATCTCTTGATCTATTTTACAGATCTGTTGTTTTTCCAATGAGATAATTCGCATTTTCATCTATTTTTTCATTCTTTTGATTTTGTTTTACTGTTATTTTTGATATCTCACAGAATCATTAGCTTCCATTCACCCAGTTATAATTTTTAAGGAACTATTTTCATCAATACATTTTTGTGCTTCTTGGCCACTTCTTTTTAAGGAGTCATTTTCATCAGTGAAGTTTTGTACCTCTTTTTTTCCATTGGCCAAATCTGTTTTTAAGGTATTATTTTCTTCAGTATTTTTGATGCCTCTTTTACCATGCTGTCAATTCTCTCTATAATTTTCTTCCTTTACTTTCATTTCTTTTCTCTTTTTTACTTTGCCACTCATATTTGATTTTGAAATAATCTTTTAAAAAATTTCCTCCAGGAATTCTTGTTGAGCTTGTGTCCAATTCACATGTTATTTTTTCCTCTGAGGCTTTGTTGTAGCTGTTTTGACTTCATTCTCTTCTGAGTTTGTGTCTTAATCTTCCCTGTTACCATGGTAGCTTTTTGTGATGATGTTATTTTTTGTTGTTGTTGCTCATTTTTCCACCCTACTTTTTCATTTTGAACTTTATCTTAAAGTTGTGCTCTATTTCCAGTATAGGGGTGCTGGCATAGCCTCAAACTTCAAGGGTTTTTTTTTTGCACTGCTGTTTCCAGAACTAGTTCTGTGTTTTTGGAAATTTTTGGTGCTTCAAGGTGTTGTAATCTTGGAAGAAGTGTGCTCCTTTCTTGGTTTGCACTCCTGTCCTTACCTTGATGGACCTCGATCCCTTCAGATTGCAATTTATGTTGCTCCTTAGGCCCCTCCTCCCTTGGGACCACAAGAAATATATCTCCTCAGTGTCCCTGATCCTTTGAAACTGGAAGTAATGCTATTCCTTGGGGGTCCCTAAACCCTCACAGACAAAAGCAGTACTGCTCCTCAAGGTTCCCATTCCCTCTTGACCAAAAGGGCTCTTCTCAGCCCTTGAACTATTACCCAACAGTGGTTATAGGAAATGGATTTGCCAAACAGCATCTGGTCCTTCATCCAATGCTAGCACAGAGATCTCCTGTAATCTCTTTCTGACAAGTTGCCAAGTCTTCTTATTACCTCTGGCTTGAAAGTTCCCAAAGCGGTAGCTGCTTCTGTCACCACTGCCTAGACCCACCACTGGTGTTTCATTCACTTTGGCTCACTCCAGCCTCCACCCCCATTTCACTGATATCTCTTTCTAACTTCCTAAATTTGGGGCTTTATTTTAAAGTTATTTGGATGGCGATATTGGAAGAGCTTGGCTGAATGCTTTCTCTACTCTTCCATCTTGGCTCTGACCCTGAAAGTCCCTCAGAACCAAGTGAAATATTTATATAATTCTTAGCACTGTGCCTGGCACATAGTAAGTGCCTCATTAATGCATGGTCTCTTCCCTTTAATGGGGACAGTTAGGAATTACATTCTGAGGATCTGGGTTAATATCCTAGAGCTGGTAAAATAAAACAACTGCATATATCACTTGGACAAATCACTTAATTCCTCTGAATCTCAGTTATCTGATCTGTAAAATGAGATATGGGGGTGGGGGGTCACTAGAAATAATTATATAGTCTTCACAGAAAGATCTATTACACTTACTAATATTTAATGATCACATCTCTCTTCCCTTATTAGTCACTTTGTGGTACTATTCCTCATATTAAATATGTATTCACAAGTAAGGAATTTTTTCTTGTCTACTTAAATAAATCATTTGTGGGTATATATGAATATATTTTCATCAATTTTAATTGCTTATATATACACACACATATATTTGTGTATGTACATAGTCATGTTTATTTTACATACATATGTATATATTTATACATACATATATATATACATATATATATATATGCATGTGTACAGGTATCTGGGCATCCATGTACATATGTATATATAGCCAGTCGATAAGGGGAAGAAAAGGGGGCATATTACAGTGGATGTCTTTCAAGTTGGGAAGACATGAGTTCAAGGACTATATCTGACATATATGGAGGAACAATGAGAAGTGATCAAACCTTTCATAATTCTCTAAGACTATAACTTAAAAAATTAGTTGATATGTATTGGTAGAGAGAGTTTCCATGCCTGGAAATGCTCCACAAAAATCAAATCACATTTTTGTGTCAAAAAATAAATAAAAATTAACTCATGGTGAGAAATAAAATGTGGCTAACAGGAGTAAAAGTGTATTGGGAACAAGGAAGAGCCTAATGTATTTTGTGCACCAAAATTTTGTCTCTTCCTTATTCCCTAATGCCCTTTTACTCTTTCATGTGACACTAATTCTTTAAAACTCTTTGGAAGGCTAGATTTTATTATGGACTGGTATTATTTATGAACCCTCAGAAGTTGTGGTGTTTCAAGATTTATAACCATAGACCATCGTTAGGAAGATATTTGTGCTGAACATATAGGTCTGCGCGCCAGGAATCGTAAAGAGCACTGCATGATTTCCAAGATGTTACTTATTCTTATTCCTCCTTCCTATTCAACTCTAGGCCTCCCTCCTTATCCAGTTGCCCTTCCCAACTATATGTCCTTATATGCTACACCAACGAAGTAGACTGCCTTTCCAACTGCAAGTCATAATCTGGATGACAGGCATTTGTCATCCATTTGCTTTTTTCCTGTTTGAACATCAGGCTCATCTTTTTGGAATAATCATGGGTCTCATTAAGGAAGCCCCATAACAATAGAGACTTAACTAAATCCTTACATCTGCAAATAGGTGGGCTTGATTGAACATTTGGTCATAACAACAGTAGGTTGCAATTGTCCCTTCCAATATAAGACACCTAGAGTAGCAGTCAATATTCTAGATTTAGTCTGATAAAGCCAGAGTACAGCATGAATATCACCTCTCTACTTCCAGTGACTTCAACTATGTTAATATATCCTAATATCACATTTGTTCCATTTGGCTGCCACATCAGTTTGCCATCTCATATTGAGCTTCCAGTTTACTTGAATCTCTTGATTTTTTCTTCTTTTTTTAATAGTATTTTACTTTTTCCAATTATACGCAAATAAAAATTTTAACATTAATATTTTAAAAAAATTTTCTCCCTCTCTTTCCTCTCCCATCTCTAAGGTTGTAAGCGATTTGATATAGGTTACATATATGCAATCATACAAAATTTATTTCCACAACATGAATAATGTTGTGAAAGAAGAAGCAGACCCAAAGGACACACACACACACACACACACACACACACACACACACACACACACAGAGAAAGTGAATAGTATGCTTCAATCTTCATTCAGACTCCATAAGTTCTTTCTCTGGATATGGATAATAGTTTCCATATGAGACCTTCAGAATTGTCTTGGATATTACTGAGAAGAACTAAGTCACACATAATTGATCATCACACAACGTTGCTATTACCGTGTACAATGTTCTGGTTCTGCTTGCTTCACTTTGCTTCAGTTCATGTAAGTCTTTCCAGGGTTTCTCTGAAATCTGCCAACTGGTAATGAAAAATTCCTTTTTGGATAGATATTTTCCTTTTCTGTGTTTGGATTTCATCATCATACTAAATAATCAGTTCCATGAAACAGTGTCTTATTAAAACCTTGTCCCTCTAGGAGCAGTTTTCACAGTGCTTTGTGTACAGAATTTGCTTAAAAAGTATTTGTGAGACTTCAGTATTAGGGAAGTTGAGGGAAATATACA
>CM053622.1:103250275-103275886 GCA_028646595.1 Phalanger gymnotis
TGAGGAGGGAATAACATACACACTCAATTGGGTATCTTAGCCCACAGGAAAGAAGGAGAAAGGAGATAAAAAGGGGGGCAATAGAAAGGAGGGCAAATAGGGGGAGGAGGTAATCAAAAACAAACACTTTCAAAAAGGAACAGGGTCGAAGGAGAAAACTGAATAAAGGGGGATAGGATAGGAAGGAGCAAAATATAGTTAGTATTTCACAACACGAGTATTGTGGAAGGGTTATACATAATGACACACATGTGGCCTATGTGGAATTGCTTGCTTTCTTATGGAAGGTGGGTGGGGAGGGAAGAGGGGAGAGAATTTGGAACTCAAAGTTTTAAAAACAGATGTTCAAAAAAAAGTTTTTGCTTGCAACTAGGAAATAAGATATACAGGCAATGTGGCATAGAAATCTATCGTGCCCTACAAGAAAGTAAGGGGAAAGGAGGGCTGATTGGGGAATGGGGCAACCAGAATATATGCCATCTTGGAATGGGGGGGTAGAAATGGGGAGAAAATTTGTAATTCAAACTCTTGTGAAAATCAATGCTGAAAACCAAAAATAATAAACAAACAAAAAAATAAATAAATATTCTAAAAAAAAGAAGAGCTGACTCCAAGTTCTAGTGAGAGGAGGAAGAAGAAGACTAGAGTTCAGGTGGTATGGTTTGAAATTGGTAAGAGGATGAAAAGAAAGCGATTATTTATTATTAGTGTCAAAATGTGTTTCTTGAGAATAATTTCTTATCAGAGGGACATCATTTCAAAATCCATAAAAATTCCTTTCCAATATGCCATACAGTTATGAGAATATATAATATGCCATCTGTACTATAATAAAGCAACATAATCGTATGTAAGAAGGGAAATCTACTCCATACTGGCATACAATACTTGTACACAATAGGCATTCAATAAATGTCTTTGTATTGAAAAAAAAGCAGAATTGACCAAATGGAAAAAGAGGTACAAAAGCTCATTGAGGAAAATATTTCCTTAAAAATTAGAAAAAAAAACATGGAAGGACTTGCACAAAATAATGAAGAGTAAAATGAGCAAAAGCAAGAGAACATTGTATGTGGTAACAGCAATAGTGTCTCATGAATGACTTTGAGTGAATAGGTTATTTTGAATATTATAAATACACAAATTGCCTATAAAAGATATATGAAGAAAGATGCTATCTGCATCCAGAGAAAGAACTTATAGATAGAATTATGTGTAGAATGTTTTTACATACAGGTACCTATTTGGTTCTAATGGTAGCCATCTCTAGGGCGGGGGATGACGGAAAAATTTTACATGATAAGTTTATTGTATATTTGAAAAGAATAGCAAGTTGTGCGTAGTAGATTGGCAGTTTCATGTGTAAGGATTTTTTTTTTGTTGTGCTGTGTCATGAAATGCTTGTGTTATTCCATTAATTAAAACTAAAATAAAATAAATTACATTTGGGCAAGTGGAAAAAAAAAGTATTTGTGGGTTGAAAAATGAAAGTGGACAAATACACAACCCTGCCCATATACACACACCTCAATGCTTTCCTTCATGTAGGAAAGTATCAAATTTGGAATTGAACACAATACTTTATTTGATTTAATAGTATTTTATTTTTTTCCCAATTACATATCAAGAAAATTTTTAGCATTCATTTTTACAGAATTTTCAGTTCCAATTTTTTCTCTCCTGCTTCCTGTTTTCTGAAAATAGTAGGCAATTTGATATCGTTTATACATATGCTATCATATAGAACACAGTTCCATATTTATCACAGTTGTGGAAGAAGAAACAGCTCAAAAGGAAAAAAAAACCATCAAAAAGAATAAAGTGAAAAAAATGTTGATCTGCATTCAGTATCCATCAGTGCTTTATTTGGATGTGGATAGCATTTTCCTTTGTGAGTCCTTTGTACTTGTCTTCGATCATTGTGTTGTTGAGAAGCACTGAGTCGTTCATAGTTGATCATCACACAATGTTGCTGATGTATACAATGTTTTTTCTAGTTCCACTCATTTTACTTTGTTTCAGTTTGTACATGTCTTTCCAAGTATTTTTCTGAAAACTGCCTGTTTATCATTTCTTCTTGCATATTCATATTCCATTACATTCATATATCACAACTTGTTCAGCCATTCTCCAATTGATGGGCATCCCCCCAGTTTCCCATATTTTGCCACCATGAATAGGACTATTGTAAAGGGGAGACCTGGCTGTTGGAAACTGCTTGCCTGGGACCACACTGAAAGTTGTGGTGGTACTTGGAGCTAGAATCTGCAGTTTCTCCTAGCTATGCTAAGGTATGTGGGGGTTCCTGGTGTTGGCGTTTGCCAGCTCCACAATGCTGGAGCTCAGGATCTCCCATTGGTTTTTCTGAGGTGGGCTTGCTGCTGACTTGCTGGGATACTTCTTTTCCTGGACTGTGACCTCCCCGCCAACCTTTCATCTGAGTGCATTTTTCTTCTTTTTGTTGTTTTTTCAATATATTTTATTTCATTAAATATTTTCCAATTAAATGTAAAAAAAAATTCACTTAAAAAAATTGAGTTCCAAATTCCCTCCTTCCTTCCCACCCTTTACCCCTTGTTGAGAAGGCAAGCAATCTAATATCGATTATATATGTGATATAATGTTACATATTTTCATATCAGCCATGTTGCAAAACAAAACACAAAACAAAAAACCAAGAAAAATAGAGCCAAAAATGTTTTGATTTGCATTCAAAGTTCATCAATTCTCCCTCCTGGGGTGAGTCCTTTAGAATTATTTTGTATCATTGCCTTGATCTTTTCAAATGAATTGATTTCCTTCACTCTGTACTTACACAGCTTATTCTTTTAACCCAAGTCCAGAATTTTACATTCATTGTTATTACATTTCATCTTCCTCCTTTGAGCTCATTTTCCTGCTAGGCTACACTCTGGACTGTTCCAACATGTCCTAGAAACCTCTTCATCCTGGAAGATCATTTTATCTCTGGACATTATACCTCATCAATACTCTAGGCCCCAGGGGCCCCTATCTTTGATAGGAGATTAGAGAGCTCCTCCTGACCAGTTAGCCATTGTTCAGTCTAGTCAAGGCATTCATCACTTCTCACCTGGACTTTTGAAAAAAAAACACATTCTAATTGGTATCACTGTGTAAAGTCTCTTCTCACCCTAATTCATCCTCCGAACAGCTGCAAAAAGTATTTTACTAAAGTGTGGGTTAGACCATATCCTCTCATTTAGTAAACTCCAATGGCTTCCTATCACCCCCAAGATCAAATTTTAAATCTTTTCACTTGTAAAATTCTTTATAACCTCACCTTTTTTCTACCTTTTATTTTTTTCCCTTTGCTCCCCTCCTATTACTTTACAATCCTGCTATATTGTCCTACTTTTTGTACATTGGATACAATATCCAATAATCAGTCTCTATGCCTTCCCACTAGCTGTTCCCTATGCCTGGAAAGCTCTATCTGCTCACATCTTCCTTTTAGCTTCCCTCACTTATGTTACGAATTCACTTTAGGAATGAGTGAATCTTATTCTTATCGGATTTGGCTTAAGGAGGGAATAACATACACATATGTGGAGAAAAGTTGGAACTCAAAATTTTGTGGAAATGAATGGTGGAAACTAAAAATAAATAAATTTTAAAAAAGACTTCACTCAAATCCCAGGAGACCTTTCCTACTCCCTCTCACTGTTAGGGGCTTCCCTCTGTAATTATCTTCCATCTATGTAAAAAGATACCTTACAAGTATATAATTACCTGCGTGCTGTTTCTCCCATAAGAATGTGAGCTCTTTTATTGCAGAGACTATTTTTACCTTTCTTTGCATCCTCACCACTTAGCACACTATCTGGAACATAGCAAATACTTAAGCAATTCTTTGTTGATTGACTGACTCTTAAAAAAGGTCCATGTGGGCATCTTTTTTTCATCTAGTTAGAATTTTATGATGTGAGAAGCTTCCAGAGAAGGAACTCCATGTACTAATGCAGACTGGAAATTTTCTTAAGTTGAGTTTCCTGAGATATTTGAAAGGTTGTGCCCTGCCCAAAATTACACAGTCAATATGTATCAGAAGGGAGATTTGGATTAAAGTGTTCCTGATTCTGAGGCTGATTGACCCTCCATTCATCAGAACATTCAACCTCTTGTCAGTGTCCTAGCATCTTAATGTCTTGGTCCTCATGTTAGACCAAGAAGGTCTAACAAGAAGTCTCTTCCCACTGTTCCATGTGGTTAGCAAGAATAATAAAATGATGTCACCTATGATTATCTCTAAGTTACCCTGTCTATATCTTGTTTGCATGTTGTCTTCCCCATTAGACTATGAGCTCCTTGAGGGTAAGGAATGTTTTTTGTTTGTTTTTACCATTTTTAATGGTAAAAACAGAGCTTGAAACAATGCTTAGAACTCAATAGGTACTCAATAAATGCTAGATGGTTTGACCTGACTTATTGACTTGATGCATTGGTAACTAAGGTGGGGCCAATGAAGGGAGGTCTGATTATATCTTCGATCCCTAGTAGGCCCCAAACCCCTAGGTACTAAGTGCTAAGCCGATGTGGGCATGAAGCCCACAGGGTCCCAAGGGGAGTTGCTAAGACCAGAGCCAATAGTAAGTGCTTAAGTTCTGGTCGCTCAGATGATGTTTGATGATGGCTAAAGAGTGCATAAAAAGGAAAGACAGAGCTATTTGCTTAGGGCTCTCACTTGTGAAGGTGTGTTGATGTGGAGACTCTGGGCAGCTATAATTAAGAGCCCTCCAGCTTGTAAACCCAGACATTTGGACTTTGTTAAACCCTGGTAACCATGCATTGAGATTTGAATCGGACAAGGTCTGTCTGTTGATGTTTGTAATTTGTTTGTATTTGCTCTGAAGTTCAGGGTGCTGGCTTTTTTGCCTGAACTAAGTGAATGATATTTGTATGCTGGATTAAAGTAAGATTGTTAACCACTTAATGTTGCTTTCCTTAGTAAAGCAGATCAAAAGAACTTGGACTTGCAGCATTCCTGTTGTTGGGCTTATGCTGGTTTTTCACCCCCACAGCAGCTGCTAGCTGGATTGTTGAAACACTTGAATGAAAAAAAATTATTAAATGCTTACTATGTTTCAGGAGCTTTCATAAGGATATTTCCCTTTCTCCTTTCATAGAGATCCCCTTTACAACAAAGAATAAAAAAGATGAGGAAAGGTCATTTAAATTAACCAACATATCAAAAAATCTGACAGTATATGTAGTATTTCATACTCACAGGGCAGCTAGGTAAAGCAACAGATATAACACTGAGACTGGAATCCAGAAGACCTCAGTTCATATCTGGCCTTAGTCACTTCCCAGTTCTATGATCCACATAACAACTGTTTGCCTCAGTTTCTTTGCCTCTAAAATGGGGATAACTTACTTCACAGGGTTGTTGCAAAGATGAAATGAGATATTTATAAGATGCTGGCACATAGTAGGTGCTTAATAAATGTTTTGTCCCTTCCCATAATCTCTCAGCTTTGGAAAGTCATGAAGATAGATGCTCTCTCATATCTCTTCATAGCCATTATAATTTCTCTGTATTCAATTTTGACTTTGTTGTTAGTTGTATTGTTATTCTTTACGTTTACATCTGTACAACTGTAATTCCTTAGAGTAACACCCTGATCTTTCCATCTTTATATATACTTTCAAAATCTTAGCTTTTCAGAGAGATCCCCATGTAGCCACATATATAAATCTACACATCACTGAATTCCTTTGGTATTGTATTAGAACTTCATTCTGGAGAACTTCCTATCCTTGAGATAGTTTTCCTTTTAGAATCTTAATCCTTGAAATCCAGTCTACCTTTTCTCTGATTTTCTAAAAAAATGTTTTCTTAAATATTGATGTATAGACTCAGTTTTACCTAATATTTCCCTTTTTATCTCTCATCAACTCTTTGACAGTCACCTTTTTTCTCCCAAATTTCCCACCTTTTCCATTTCACTCTAATGAATCCTCTTGTAGAATAGCTATTATTGTTGTTGCTTGCTCCATCTTCTAACAAATGAAACCATTAGCAAGCAAGTCAATAATTTATCAGATACTATGTTTTGAGAAGGAAAAATCTCTATCAGATGTCTGGATGATTACAATAATAATCTTCCTTCATGAGACTATATCAATAATTCCTCAGCCAGTTCTCCTTGACATTTGCAAAGTAAACCTCATCAACATTTTGAACAGTACAATCTCAATATATGAACAAACTGTCCTAGCTTCCCAGACCATGGCTAAATTGAACTAAGGATAATAAATGCATAGCAGGTTTGAATGTATGTGTGTGTGTGTGTGTGTGTGATATTCCAGCTGTTCTTTAAAAGTCCCAGTCATCTATGCAACTTTTTATGGAATCAAGTTTCTTAATATCTTGATCGGATATACTACAGGACTGTATGGTTCTAGAATAATGTTGTGAATTGACAAATAAATAAATCATTATTTGTAATTTTTGAAAGAATTGCTAGCATTCATTTGCAGGGACTTGTAATTGGTTAAGGTTCTTTTGAGCCTACCAATACTACAAGGTCAAGTTTCCCCTTGAAAAGATGGTTATTCAACCGTCAGGTTGAAGTGATCTGACATCAGCTCTGACCTTCCGTGGAAAGGAGAATATAACAAATATGTTTTCTAGGTCTATCAAAAACTCTTCCCCCTCCTGAAAATGTAAGCTCCTTTCTCTGACTTCTCCTTTCCTATTATGGATTTAGCTTAATTTCTCATACATGGAGCTAGTATGTTGGTTTTTTTAGTCTATACTCATTGACTTTGCTTCCTCACCACCCACTCACCACTCAACTATTTCAAACTGGCTTTTATCCCTACCACTCCACTGCGAATGCTTTCTCCAAGGTCTCCAGGGTTCTCTCAATTGCCAAATTCAGCAGCCTTCTCTGAATCCCCATTTTCTCTGACCTTTCTGCAATATTTGACATTGTGAGCATCCCCATTTTTCTTTTCTCTTGGTTTCCTGTATCTCCACCTACCTATTTTCTCTTTTTTAGTTTCCTTCCTAATATAATTTCCTCTTACTGCAACATAAGTGTGGACTTGCTCCAAATCCTTGTTCCAATTATGGGAACAGCCCTTTCTACAGTCAAGCCCATAGAAATTCTCTTCTTTCAAAATTCAGCTCAGGTAGTACTTGCTTCAGGAAGTACATCCTGAATCATTTCCCTTTTCTCAATGCCATTTACCTCTCTCTATAGAGAAATTATGATTTCTTTTTTTTGCCTTTATGACAATTTATCTTGTTTCATTTTAAAATTTTAATTTATTTTATTTTTAATTTATGGAATAAAACAAACATTTCCTCCATAGGATAGTATAATAAAAAGTTGATTGCACATGAAACTGCAAATTATGTACAACTTGCTATTCTTTTTTAATTTTTCTCCTTTTTATCTCTCCCCACCATGGCTGCCATGTATGCACACCCACACACACACAAACACACACACACACACAAATACACACATTAAAATAATTACAATTTTCCCCCATTCCCTTTTTGAGTAATTTAACCTTCCATTTTTTTACCCCAGGCAAAAAGCCAAGAGTCCAAGATAGCCATTAAAAAACAAAACAAAACAAAACAAAACAACTTTCTGGACATCTGCAAACAATGGTTTGCCCAGAGACAGAGAGGGGACTTGTCTTAATCAGAGAAATTTCCCAGAAACCCCATTCTTTGGATCTTTGGAAAACCAGGATTCTAAGCTTAGGGTTTTAGAAACCCTAAAGATTTAACTGTTGAGTCACAGAACCATGGGTCAGGAAAAGACATTTGAGAGCATTTAGTCTTTAATTCTACAAATAGTACACTTAAACACCAAGAAGTTGAGTGAATTTCCAAAGGCCACACTGCTAGTTAATAACAGAATCTTAATTAGAACCCATGTCTTCCAAATCAATTCACATCTCAGTGGTGCTTTCTACTGTCCTGCTCATGTTTATATACATATATATGTATATATTTATATATGTGCATATATATACATATATATGCATATACACACAAAAGTATGTATATGTATGTGTGTATATATGTGTGTATGTATATATACATTGTGTCTCCTTCACCAAGATGTTGACTTGTTTTTCATGATTTTCTTGCATTACTTTCATTTCTGTTTCTAATTTTTTCTCTATCTCTCTTACTTTATTTTTAAAATCTCTTTTTAGCTCTTCCATGGCCTGAGACAAATTCATATTTTTCTTAGATGCTTTGGATGTAGTAGCTTTGGCTTTGCTGTCTTCTTCTGAGTGTATGTTTTGAGCTTGCTTATCACCATAGTAACTTTCTATGGTCAGAATTTTTTCCCCTTGTTTGTTCATTTTACCATCCTATTACTTGACTTTTAACTCTTTGTTAAAGCAGATATTGGCTTGCAGAGTGGAGGGCACACTGCCCCAAGCTTTAGTGGTTTTGTGCAGCCGTTTTCCAAGATACTTCTAGGAACCTAAAAGTTTTCAGTTCTTCCATGGTGGTATGATCTAAGGAGAGGTGTTTACTGCTCTCCTAGCCTGTGCTCTGGTCTGTGAGCAACTACAAGCACTCTTTTCTTCTTTGGAACTGTGAGGATGGTCCCCCTCCACTGTGACCACAAGCTCTGCCATGCTAATGCTCCTCCTCACCCTGGGACTGCCACCCAAGACTGCAACCTGGATCCAAGTATGGGCAAAGCAAGAGAGTCCTGCCTCAGTGCTAGCAAAAGACCCCTGTAATCTCATCCTGACCGGTTCTAGAAGCAGCTGATGCTGATTACGTCTCTCCCAAGGCCTGCTACTGGTTTGCTGTGGTTGGGACTGTGCTGGCATGGGCTGTATTGGACTGTGCTCTACTGTCACCCAAGTGCTGCAGACTTTCCTACTGACCTTCTAAGTCATCTTTGGCATCTGTGGCCTGAGAGGTCTGGAAACTACCACTTCTACCATTGATTCAGTCACTCTGAGGCCTGTCCTTAGTTTGTTGGGGTCCGGTTTGCACTGGCATGGCCTAAGTTGGACTGTGCTCCTATCTCACATTGGTGCAACAGACCTTTCCTACTGATCTTCCAAGTTTTCTTGGGCTGGAAATTTGTTTCACTCTGGATTTTTGTGGGTTCTGCTGCTCTAAATTTGTTTAGAGTAATTTTTAGAGGTATTTGGAGCAGTTTGGGGGAGAGCTCGGATAAGTTCTTGCCTTTACTCCACCATATTGGTTCTGCCTCCTTGTTCATATTTTTTTTTAAATAGTGCACTATGTATTTTCTGAACAGCAACATTGATTTAATCCTAATGGGTCTTGGAAAGTAAAGAAAAAAGGAACACTTAAATCTGTCGAGAAATGAAATGGTCAGCCCTGTTTGGTAGTGAGTTCCTGATCACTGAAGACATCCAAGTAAAATTTCCTACATAGAAAGCTAGGTGGTCCAGGCATTAGACATGGACTCAGGAAGCCATTAATTCAAATCTTACCTGAGGTATTTACTATCTATATAACCCCAGGCAACTCGCTTAACATCTCTTAGCTACAATTTCTTCATCTGTAAAAGAGAGATAATAATAGTACCTACCTTACAGGATTTTTGTGAGGATCAAATGAGATGATATACGTGTAGCACTTTGCAAACCTTAAGGAACTGTAGTATAAGTTTTAGCTATTATTGTAATTATTGCTGTTTTTATATTGAGCCAGATGACCTCCAAGATCCCTATCAACTCTGAGATTCTATTGTTTTATAAGACATGGAAAAAGAAGACAATCTGATGGTTTTTTTAAAAAGAAAGGGAAATCAGATATTTTGTGCTTCTTTCAGTTTTTTGATTGGTTGGGTTGGAAGTGATCTCTTTTAGAAACTATGGTTATGATGATGTGTCCAGAAGCACCATGCTTTAGCAAGATCAATCTAATAACAGTACTCCTGTTAACAACTGAATGAACTTGCCAGATGACTAGCATGGTTGATTGCTATCTATTCTATTATGAAAATGTCTGCAAAATATGGATTGATATGTACTACCATCTATGACTGACTGATGATTGGAGGATGATAGGGCCTAGAAGGGCACCCTAATATTTCATTGTTTATTGAAATATTATTGAATCCTGTTGGCATCCATTCAAGTGAAGCCTAGGAAATTCATTTGGCAAGAATATGCTGCCAACCTGTAGCAGATAAAAAAAAGATTATCTAGACTTACTGAGTACCAAGTCGTTGAACAGAACACAGCCTTTTGAGAGTGAAGCAGAGAAATAGCTAAGCAATATTATAGAGGGTGAAGACATGCATGTGTAGCAGAGGTAGCTTTACTATTTGGCCACCCTAGAACTTCCTAATTTCCATATTTCCTTCCACACATGTTGAGAGAGACTATTTATATAGGGATTATAATTTACGTTGCCCAAAATGTGCTTCATCATTATTTTAGAATAACCTTTTAATGTATTAAAATGATTCCTATTTCCCTTTTCTGCTCCCAAGATGATCCATTCAGCCCTTTATTCATACAAATGTTTAGTGAGTGTTAACTACATGTATACAAGGCATTCCACGAAGACCTGTGTAGCACATGATATACAGGAAATCTAACCTGATATTATTGGACCTAATCACCAAATGTAAGAATATTTATATGGGTAAATTTATTCCAGGTTGTAACTTAGGATGGCAAGGATACATCTCTCTCCCATGTAAGAGTGCATAGTTATGCTTCTCTTACTCACTACCTTAGGTTGCAAGTTGGGGTATGCTGGTATGTGAAAAACATCCCATTCTCTGGAAAAATAAAGGTAATCAGGTTACACTTTTAAGTTTAGTATTCATCATTACCATTTACTTCAACACTCTCTCAAGTCTATAACATCAACAGAATATACCCAGTTCTGATTTGTAGCATTTGCCAATTTCTGAGGTGTAAATGTTTACATAGAAAATTTAACACTGGGGCTCCAGAGGATGGCTCCAACACACTCCTGGCTAGAGGGCTAAGACATTAGGAAAATCATGTTGAAGTTTAAGAAATGCCTGAGTCTCAAAAGTCTCAAAGGGGGATCTGCCCCAGTTCCCACTATAATATGAAGTACCAAATCTATAAGGATGCTTTGTGTAGGTACTGAAAACAATGTCACAGAAAAACTGGAGATGTTCATCCAAGAGAAGAGATGTCAAGGAACAGGGTGGGAGAGAAGAAAGGGAATAGGTTAGCTCTCTTCAAATATCTGAATAATGTAGTTTGGAATAAGCATTAGGCTTATTCTGCTTGGCCCCCATAGGTGGAATTAGGTGAAATTCAAAAAAAGTTTTAGAGACAGATTTGAGCTCAAGAAAAAGACAAGAGGCAAGGTTTATAGACAGACAGCAGTTCATTTAAACCAGCACCAAGTTTTATTGGAAAGCTCCCAATGAGTCATTAGTGTGATATGGCAGCCAAAAATACATTTTCCAATAGATTTTTTTATTGCTGTTTGGTGTTTTTCCATCTCCATGATTTCCTCATTTTCTCTCCCCCTCCCAGGGTTGTGTTAAAATCTGCATGAATCAGCTCTGTCTCTCTCTCTCTCTCTCTCTCTCTCTCTCTCTCTCTCTCTCTTGCCTATGGTTAAATTTTTACTGTGAGCAACTGGCAAACTACAAATCAAAGGTTGGTTTATTGTTGTTTATTGTCTAGACTTAAGGGAGTAATGGAAAAAATATTAATGATGAAGATTAAACTTATAAGTGTGTCCTGTATCTGTCTCTGTCAGTCTGTCTCTGTCTGTCTCTCCAAATATATGTGCATATACATATATATTCATATGCACATACATATATCTATATGTATATTTGGAGAGCTGTTTATTAAACATTTGCCAGTATACCACTGTCCTCTCCAGAGCCAACAATTTTTTTAAAAGAAAAATGAGGAAAAAAGAGAAACAAAAGTCAATAAAATATGGCAAAAACTGTACCCTTCCAACAAACGTCTCTCTTTTCACATCTCTTCTTTGTGTCCAAAGGATGTTTTAATCATTCTGTGGCATTCAATTTCAATTATTTTTTGCTAGGTCTTTCCATTTACATTGTAGTCATTTTGTGTATTATTTTCTTGGCTCTGCTTACCTCACTTTGGATCAATTCATGACAGACAGTCTGTGCCTTCTCTCTTCATCATGATTATCCTTTCTTATAGCACACTAACTTTCCATTACATTTAAGTACCACAGTTTGTTTATTCATTCCCCAATCAATGGATATCTAGATGTTTCTTTACTATTACAAAAGATGCACAACCAAAAAATTTAAAGGTGTGTTAGGTTTCATTAATTTGCAGTTTCTTGTGCAATCATCTTTTTTATTATACTGTTATGGAAATTTTACAAAGAGAGTCATAGGGTTCAAAACTAGGGTCTAGAATGATCCCAGTGTACTCTGCTCTGATCAGAATACAAAAAGAGTATTTTGTTTGCTTTTATGCACTACATTTTAGGAAGAAAATGCTGGACAGCATTTAGAGAAAAGCTATAAAGACATGCAATATCATGCTAAGACTCCATTCGATGAACTAGGAGAGAAGACAGGAGGAATATCATAATAGTCTTCAAGTATTTGAAGAGCTGTCCTATGGAGGAGAGCTTAGACTTTCTCTACTTCACAGAGAAGGCAGGACTAAGAGGGGAAGACTGAGAGTCTGACATTGGGTCCGAATAAGGAGAAACTTTCTAATCACTAGAACTGTCTGTAAGTGAGGTAGGCTGACTCTGGAGGTGGTGAGGTCTCCATCACTAGAAGTCTTTGAATGGAGCCTGGATGACCAATGGTCAAGGATGTCGTAGATGGAATTCTTGCTTGTATAGGGCCCATATTAACTAGTCCTTGAAGTATTTTATAACTTTGAACATCTGGGAATGCATAAGCTTCTTCCATACCCTCCTATTGCCCAGATAAGCACATAGCTTTTTGAAATTTTACATCCAAAGCATGGTAAATCCCGCCCCCATCCTCCTTATGTCTTCTCACAAGTCCCTTTGGTATAAACACAAGAAGTCTAGTCCTTCATGTGGTGGTCTTGCAAATATCTGACAACACTTATACTACTACCCCCACTCATCTCTCCCACCACTTGTCCTATTCAGGCTTAATATCCTTTAACCAGTTCTCAGATGACTTGTACTGGGGATGCTGTACCATTTTGGTTTCCCTCCTCTGAACACTCTCCAGTTTATTAATATTATTATTAATAATATCAACAAACTTATTGTTTCATATTCTATCATATTATAATTTATATCACAATAATTATTGCATTATTTTATCTCAGCTTCCAGATTGTGAATTATTTGAGAATAGACCATGTCTTGCTTATCTAACTCCCTGAGTCTAGTGTTGATGTGTAATTAGGAGGCATTTAGTAAAGGTTAGTTCAATAAATTTACTTGAAAAAATCCTCCAAAAGTCTTCTTTTGAATCATATTATCAATAAAGAATCAAAGGATAGAGCTTTTGAGGGAAAGAAGAGGCCCAGAAGCTGGAAGAAGCTTTGGCTTAGTATGGCTTTTCTTGGCTCTTCATGTTCATTTTTGTCAAGATGCTAAACCGAGACTGTGGTCCAATGATGGGTCCCGTAGGTATTTCTCAGTGGCTTTCTGGAACTCCTGTTGGCCCTTATGGGAGATGTAATTAACTAGATCATTTTGTAACATTTACCATTTAACTAAGTAAGGTCTGCCTTTAGAGCTTTAACTAGGAATCCTTTCTACTGGGGTAAAATAGTTGGGGAAACATTGCAGGGAGGGTAGAGGGAAGTGTGAAGAAAAGAAGGGAGATACTAGTCCTTAACCTTCCTTGGAGACAAAAAGGCTGGTGGAAAGCTGCCACAATAAGGGTGCTCAAGTTAGAGGTGGCTACTATGGGCAATACAGCATGTGGCAATGCAGGACAAATGAGGATCATAAAGACAGGACAGGCAAGAGGACAGTACTAATCGTAGAGAAGCATCCACTACCTCCAACAACTACATGCCTGACCCCAGATTTTCATGTCCTTTGGTAAAATCCTGGATTTTCTGTGCTAATCACATATGTTCCATCTGTACTTCTCTTTATAGCACTCATTCCTCAGAGTTGGATTTCCTTTCCTGCTCTGCTAATTTCTGTGAATTTTTCAATTCTTTAATCTTTCCACTCATGAAGGCAAGAAAGGAAGCATTGCTGTCTTCTCTCGAGAGGTGATGCTATGTGGGAGAAAGGGAATCAGGTAATCCATTCTTTGGAATCAGATGATCCAGGTTTGAATCCTCCCTCTGCCGCTTAATGTCTTTGTAACCTTGGACAAGTAGCTAAACCTCTACGTACCCCAGTTTCCTCGTCTGTAAATGAGAGGGTTGGATTAGGTGGCTTCTAAGGTCCCTTCCAATACTTTATCTCTGATTTTGAAATCCTTGACTCAAAAGCTTAGAAATGGCAACTGTGCCACATTTTTTCACCTCTCATATTGGGCAAAAGCCTTTTATAGAACCTTACTTCTGCACTTTCACAGTCTCCACTTTCCTGCCTCCTAATATCTGACAAATTAGTCCTTGATCTAATGGAGACAAAATCCTTCTGAACTAAAAAAAATTACAAACATTGATAAAGGTGAAAAAATGCAGAGTTCAATAGGGTAGAACTGGGTATAAGAAAGTCCCTTCATAGACTCATTCGAAGTGGGCTTACTGTAACATTAAAGGGATGGGGGTGTTGATCAGAGAGACCCCAATCAATTTGATAAATTCTTCTAATCGACTCATTGGGATTATCGTGTGTGGTCCTCTTTCTTAAATAAGTATTCTTAACCAGAGATATGTGTGTGTGTGTGGGGGGGATTATATACCCCTTTATCTATTGTAGTTTATGAACCTCTTCTCACAATGTTTAATTTAAATGCACAAAAATGCACATGATAATAAAAGAAATAGATTTCATGGAAATAAAATTATCTGCATATTTAAGAAAAGTTCATGGGCCCCAGGTTGAGGACTCCTGGTCTTTGACACAGAAGTACAATCACCCTCTAACACCTTGCTGTGAGCATACAGGGAACTCATTTAATTGATTCCCAGTGATTGAGGCTATCTCCAAAATATATGATGATTGAGATTCAGGGGAGACTTTCTGGCAGATCTGTCCTTTTTCTGTTATCTATAAAACCAAGCTGCAAAATAGCATGAACATTCTTTGTGTAAGTTCTCTCTTGGATTTTTGTACTAGTATGATGCAGCATAGTTTGTGTGTGTGCATGTGCATGCGCACGCGCACACGTGTGTGTAGGCAGGGATGGTGAAGGGGAAGAAACTACTGACTTGCCAAAAAAGCACATACCAAGTTTAGGTTGAAGGTAGGGGAAAAGGGTGAGAAAGGGAGGTTTCTGGACTTCCTGCTCCTGTCTATCTGTCTGTCTTTCTGTATCATTTTGTTGAACACAAAGACTAGAATTGTTGTGAATGGGCTTCCCCAGATTTGAGACTTGTTAATAGGTAACCCAAAGGGTAAGAGTTCCCAAAAGACTATAGCTAAAGTACCCCAGCCATGCCATGGAAGGAGAGGGAGGACAGAAATCTAGGTCTTGCTGACCCTCCTATTTCAGTGACCTGCTCAGACTATGTGTAACATGACTTTTCCAAAAAGGGCTTCCCTTCCTGGAAGGAGTTTAATGAGTTTAATATACAATTTCAGTGTTTTGTATTTATGCACTTGTTCTTAGACTCCTATAATTTCCATTCTATGGATTATCTGTGGTGGCTATCCTATAGCAGATATCCATATTATACCTTATGTGTGGAATTTGAGGGCCTTGTTGCTGTAATAGTAATCAAGGTGGGACTTTTTGCTGTTGACCTTTAATAATTCTGGCCTTTGTTTGAATGGGGCAGATAAAGTGGGATGTTTTTGTATTTCTCAGCACTGAGACAATTGGGAGCTGTTGATTTGTATCTGATGTGATATTGGGGGTGGAGAACTTCTGAGCCACAGTGGGAGTGGCGTGTGACTCTGGGCCAGCCATTCTAATGAGCTCCCCGGCTGTACACCCAGATGTTGAAAACTATGAATTGTATTTGGTCTGTAATTCAGGGTGCTGGCTTTTTCCCCTGAACTAGGTGGATGTTATTTGTATGCTGTCTTCAAGTAAGATTGTTAGCCCCTTAACGTTGTTTTCCTTAAGTAAAGCAGATCAAAAAGACCTGTGTTGGCAGCTTTCTGGGTGCTGGTTTTTGGTGGATCTTACACCCCCACAGAGGCTCCTAATTGGATTGTTGAAACAGTTGCCTACACATGAACAAATCCTGGATAACAAGTTACATCTTAAATTTTATTTTTCTTGCAGAACTTTGGGTGGAGGTAATGAGCTTAGGAGAATGAAAACCATTTACCAAGTACTTATTATGAGTCTGGCATTGTACTAAGTTTTGGGGTAACAAATATAAAATCAAGATGCTCCCTACCTTCAAAGAGGTTAGTAGAAAGAAACAACACATGTAGGGGAGTATTGATCAGAAAATGATGTTTTAGATGAGGAAGTCACCAAGATGGTGAGTGTGGTCTTAGAGAAGTTAAATGACATGTACTTTCCAGATGCAAATGCTTTCAGTGATGTGGTTGCTCTTCCTAGACCAGGAGGTAGAAAGTAGAGAGAGGGACAGAGCAGGAAGAAGCAGAGGTTCAGCGTGAGGTTGCATTGCCATCCGGCAAGGGGCTGGCCAGGGTACATGGTTAGAAGGCATGTGAAGATTAGTCAGGGTTTATTGTTTGGGCCTGGCTAGATGCCACAGTAGCCAGAGCTCTGAGCCTGGAGTGAGGAAGACGTGATTTCAAATGTGCCCCCAAACACTTAACACTTGCTAGCTATGTGACACCAGGTAAGTCTCTTAACCCTGTTTGCCTCACTTTCCTCGTCTGTAAAATGAGCCAGAAAAGGAAATGACAAACTACTCTAAGATCTTTGCCAAGAAAATCCCAAATGGGGTCATGAAGAGTCAGAAACGACTGAACAATAACAACAGATATTATACAATTTGTGTATTTCAGTGGCAATCACCAATCAGGCCAATACAGATCGAGGACTTAATCCCAAATCTTAGTGAATTAAGTCACTCAGGGCATAATCTCAAGAACTTTTGTGATCCAGCATCTGGGAAGATTTGAAAAGATGACCAGAGTGGAATATAGGATGGCATGTGAAGAATGAAATGTGAACACATAACCTTATCCTATGCAGTGAGACTCCAGGATCCTGTTCTATGTGATCCCAGACTCCTCCAGCACTTAGCACAGCGTTTGACACATAGAAGTCGTTTAGTAAATCTTTATTGACTGAATATTTGCTAATGGATTTCAGGGGCATTGGACCATGAGTGGCACAGAAAATGCCAGAAGGACTTTGATTTTAATACCACACGTGAGATGATCCTGCAACCTAAACTTTATGCAAATATTACAAAAATAATAAGTGCATGGAAAGTAAGAAAAGGGAAAGATTCTGTAGAGAAGCAGTTGGACAAGGTTTCAGAGTCAAGCAAGGATGGGAGTTGGGTTTTGAAGAGCAGGGAAGATTTGAATAGACATGTGAAGAAAAGGAATCAGTTCCAAGGTGGGAAACTAACAGGAAGAAAGGCACTGAGACAATAGAACCAGCATAGCATAGTGGGAAGAACATTGGCTCTAGAGTGAGACAACTGTGTTCAAATCCTGCCTCAAATGTTTACTGCATTTATGACCTGGGGTGAAAAACAACCTCCTTGAGTCTCAGTTTCCTCATCTGAAAAATGATGGTAGTGGATTGGGAGATCTCTCAGATCTCTCCTAGCTCTAGCTCTATGAAAGAGTGTAGTGAGCAAAGAAATTTAGACTGATTGTAGCCCAGGACTAATAGGAGATGGGTGGAATCTGGATTTAGTGGTTATTCTTACTTAATCCTTCACAAAAGCTATATCTGGGTATTTCATTATGGAATGAAAATTTTCAAGTGTAGGAGTGAGTACTAATTCAATTTAATTCAATTCAGTAAATATTAAGTGCCTACTATGTGCCAGGTGTTGGACAAAGCTCTGGGAATGCAAAAAGAGGTGAAAGACAATACCTGCCCTCAGGGCACTTACAATCTAATGAGGGAGACATCATGCAAACAAATAAATACAAAGCAAGCTATATACAGAATAAATGAAAATAATGAAGAAAGGTCAAACACTGGAATTAAGAGGTATGTGGGAAGGCTTCCTATAGAAGATAGGATTTCTGTTGGAACTTCAAGGAATCCAGGGAACTCAGCAGACAGAACAGAGGAGGGAGAACATTCCTAGAACTGAGAAACAGAGCATCTTGTTCTTGGAACAGTAAGGAGACCAGTATCATTGGATCAAAGAGTATTTTTCAGGCAGTAGGTTATAATAAGACTGGAAAGATAGGAGAAGTCTAGTTTATGAAGAGCTTTGAATGCTAAAAACAAAACAAAACAAAATGTTTTGTATTTGTTCCTGGTGGAGAAGGAGATGGAAAACCACTCCAGAGTCTTTGACACGAACATTCCAAAAGTGATAACGAAGAGTCAGACATGACTGAAAGGACTGAACAGCATTTGCGCCTGGTGACAATAGAAAGGTAATAGAATTTATTGAGTAGGAGAGGTATGACTTCAATGGCTGAATGGAAGATTGACTGGAGTGGAAAGAGACTTGAGGTAGGCAGACCCACCAGCAGGTTATTGCATTGATCAAGGAATGAGGTGATGAGGGCAAGTGGTGGCAGTGTCAGAGGAGAGAAGTTCAAGAGATTCAAGTATTTAAGAGATGTAACAAAGGTGAAATTGGCAAACCTTGGCAATAGCTTGGATTTGGGGGGTGAGGGATAGCAAAGAGACCAGTATGACTTCTAGGTTAAAGGCCTGAGGTACTAGGTGGATAGTATTGTCTTCTATAGCAGTACTCTGCAACCTTAGGTTTTTATTGAAACAATAGACAATATATTTTGATTTGCCATTTTAGTGAGAGCTCTGCAGTAGCTCAGCTTCTTTTACTGAAGCATTTATGTAAATTTCTATGCTTGTAGGCAGGCCTCAGCATGGGAACAGGGACAGTGTTTTAAACAGCCCTATTCTATAGTGATAGGAAAGGTTGTGGGAGGGTCGGGGGAAAGATAATGAGTCCGGTTTTGGATATATTGACTTTAAGCCTAAAAGGCAATCGGTTAAGAGAGATTGGAGGTGAACAAAAAGATTAGGGCAGGACAGGTAGATTTGAGAATCATTAGCATTAAAATGGTAATCAAATCCATAGGAGCTGAAGAGATGACCAGATAAAGAACTTAGCCCAAATACAGAGAGATTCATTACTAGGTAGTTCCAAAATCATGTATTTTTTTTTTGTCACATTCTTTTCTTGAAGGAAATCTATTAAGTTTTAGAAAAGATTTGATTGGTACAGGAGGATGGAATGCCCATAGTGACAAAATTCCACATCCTTAGAGTATTTAGGTATTATTACATAGTAGAGATAATAGGCAGTTTAGTGACAAAAGGGATAGAGTCCTGTGCCTAGGGTCAGGAAGACCTGAGTTTCAATCCTTCCTCAGACACTCAGTAGCTGCGTGACCTTGTGCAGGTCACTTGATGTCTGCCTGCCTCAGTTCCTTCATCTCAAAAATGGGGATAATAATAGCACCTATCTCCCAGGATTGCTGTGATGATCAAATGAGATAATATATGTAAAGTGTTTTATAAATCTTCAAGTGTTATCTAAATGCTAGCTATTACTATTATTATTATTAAAGAGGACTTTGAAAGTCAAGCAGAAGTGTTTAGCCCAACACAGGAAGCAACCAAAAATTTTGGGGTAAATGAGGAATACAATCATATCATAGGATCATAGATTTTAAAGTTGGAATGGATATCAGAGGCTGCCTAATTCAAATCTCTCATCTCACTGGTGAGGAAACTGAGGCCAAAAGTAAAATGACTTACATAAGGCCACACAGATAGTAAATGGCGGAGCCATGGTTAGAACCCAGAGCAAACCAAATTCGGCATTTTTTCATTATAGCTGAAGACACAAAGAAAAAAATGAGGAAGCAGGTTCAAGGAACATGGTCCCTAGCAATTGAAAATTAAGTGAGGGAGAGAAGCAGACTGTGGGCCCTCAGCATGTGTGCTCTACAAAGAGAACATTGTTATAACATAAACATAAAGTTATTTTGTCTATTATAAATACCCAAATTAACTATAAAGGACATATGAAGAAAGATACTATCTGCATCTAGAGAAAGAACTGATAAATAGAAGTTTGTATAGAATAATTTTACATACGTGTGTATGTATCTATATCGTTATCTATAGCTATATATCCTATTTGTGCCTAATGGTAGCCATTTCTGGAGGGAGGGAAGAGAAAAGGGAAAAAAAAAAGAAATTTACATGATAATTGTGTTGTATATTTGAAAGGAATAGCAAGTTGTACATAGTAGATTTGCAGTTTCATGCACAATCTTCTTTATTGTACTGTATTATGGAAATGCTTGTTTTATTCCAGAAATTAAAAAGAGACAGATGAACGACTTCCAGACCCTGCAATATCAGGAATTAATTATGAGTTTCTTTTGCCACATGTATATCCTATACATGTGCCCCATTATGATTGCAATCTAAGTCTGAACCCACTCTTCCCATGGGCACAATGGTTTTGAGGGATCATATCCCTTCTTTATTTAGGAAATTTCTGTCAATGCCCCTTGACTGACATTGAAAAATTCAATGAACGTTGATTAAATGCCTACCAGGTGCAAAAAGACAAAACTAACACTATCTCTGCCTTCAAAGAGCTCACATAGTACTAATAAATTCTTATGGTTACTATTTACTGAATCTGCAATTTCATCAGTGGCAGTCCCCCATGTAAGTGCTAACTTGGCCCAAACCTCATTACTTTTTGAGACATGAAGAGATGGCATGTGTTCAGTTTGGTAAGGCCAAATACTTGTGTGTGTGTGTGTGTGTGTGTGTGTGTGTGTGTGTGTGTATGCCATGATATCTATGAAAGTCCTTTGAAAAACTCTAAAGTGAAACTTATACAAATATAAAATGTTCTGACTGGAGCAAACCCAAACCCACATCTTGGCTAGCACTTTTTTAACCATTTTAAGAGAGTCATTTCCAGAATAAGCAACCAACAATCCATTCTATCAGAAACCAGAACTCCCAAACCATGTTGTCTGGCTTTATTTGCCAGGGCTGGTACAACACACAGACCTTCTCTGATGCTTAAATAATCCAGCAGATGGGCTTGTTCTTGGATCCCCAAGTGGAATTCTGTTTGAGTTCCCCAAGGCTAAAGAGTCAGAGCCTTAAATGAGCTGCTGAAATGATTTGCACCAAGTTTCAGAGGGGATGGCAAGAAAACTGACGCCAACCTCCTTGTCTGGCTCTCTCAGTCAACTGGGAGAGTGCAGAAGAAGAAAATGATGTCACAATGGGGCTCCATATTAAAACAATGTGTGCTGAGAAAGAAAAATATGTTTCTGAGGTAACACTTTTACATCGTAAGATGTTTGCACTAATGCCACTCCATCTGAAGTGTCATGTGGAAGAGCTGGAATGCGCAATAAATTATACAAAAAGGTTGTGAGAATTATCAATTTATAGTCTAATGCTTCCTTTTACCTTCTACTCTTCAAACAAGACCCTTCAGGGAAAAACAAAAATATGAAAAACAATAGAGCAGATGTTTCTTGGGAGGCATATTTCAGGAAATGTAATTTCTGGCACAAATGTGTAGAAAGATGTGGAAAAGAATTAGTATACATAGTTGTGAATATAAAGAGGAGAGAATGGAGGGAGTAGGAAGAAAAGCAATCAGGCATTGATGTGGCCATTGATGATAATATTCAGATTTAAAAGACTGGCATGAGTCAAAATGAATGGATTCTATCTCCGGAGTTAATATTTTATTTTCTTGAAGTAGCAGCCACTTTTAATTAAACTCTAACTTCTGTTGATCAAGGGAAACTAGATTTTTAAAATTTAAAAAAAGAGTTCAATAAATGTCTTTTGAGAATGTGTTCAGGCAATAGTTAAATCCACAGCAGAAAATCATTTAATTTTTAGGCAATACACACTCTTATTTACAATTATTGTTAAGTCTTTATCTTTTAGTTGATTAAATCCTTTCTGTGATCAATGTGTTTGAATTGGAGGGAACAGAACTTAAATTTCCAGTTCCTTGGATTTTAAGTAAATCTGCCAACAAATACAAAAGGTAGACTATTTATCTGGAACTTGGAACTGGAGTCCCCAGCCCATAGAGCCACAGAACAAGAGTTGAAAGAGATTTTAAGGGAAATATGATGAGAGATTTAGAGCTACAAGGGAACTTGGAGATTATTTTACAGATGAAGGAAAATTTGGTTCAGAGTAGTTGAATGAATTGCCTAAGGTCACACAGCTAGTAGGTGTCATAGCAGAGATCTGAACAAAACTTTTCTTACTCTGACCCAGTATTCTTTGCAACACAGTGCATCACACTGTTTCCCACTGATTCAGTATTGTGGTCTCTTGATTGATACTCCAAAAATGAGAAACACTAATATTGGTACTTCTTACTCCTAAAAGGGAATAATCATAGATATCCCACCAGGATATCATGATTAAGTAATAGAAAATCTGCTAATGCATCTTTACAAAGTCGTTGATGGTAATATGCTTTTAGCTTATTTAATATACCCACAATTTGTTTTTCTATTATAGTCTCTTAGGTAGCCAGAAATTTTGATTCTTTGCTGATCAAGCTTCCTGATTAGTGAGTTAAAATTGTTTTCAAACTTACATCATTCTCCTCATCAGAAATAACTTTGTATTCTAATACAACATTGTCTCTCTATGTTGCTAGTTGATATGTCTCTCTACTTGGCAAGGAGAGCAAGTATCTATTGGTTGAGGCTGTTTCTAGACTTTTTGGCCTCCTTATTATGGTGATTATTTTATATCAGTTAAACTTCTTTAATAAATGCTAAAGTGGTTTATATGTTTTTAATTATGAACTACAAAGGAAATTTCAAGGCACTATTTCTTACGGTGGAATCCCATAGTTTATTTCATCAATACCAACTTACCACAAGTCCAATTGTGGTCATGAAACACACTTCAGTGCTTGGAGGATATGATTTCATTAATTTTTAGGTAGGAATGGGGGACCTGATGCTTCATTAGACGTGCAGGGTGTTTTCAATGAGAAAAATATCAAACAATGCTACAGGTAAACAATGCACTTAGATTGTTTGAAAAATGTTTGTTTTCAGAGAAGATTAATCCTAAAGTTCACATACATAAACAGCACTTATTGATTGGCAACTGTATAAGGGAATTTTATTTTGACCTTGGAAAGAATTGGATCTATGCTTGAGGATAGGTGTCCTTAAAGCACCAGACAGGATGAAGGTACATGATGATGCTTAGAGGTGATGTTTAATGTAATATTGATCTCTCCAAGGATGAATGAATTTGAATTGTTTGTTGAATTAGTCAGTTGATAAGTAATTATTAAATTACTACTAAGAGCCAAGCACTGTACTAAAGTCAGATGATACAAAGACAGACGCAATGCAATCCTTGTTCCTGAGGAGCTCACAGTCTAGAGGGAGAGGCAATATACAAACAAATATGTACAGCAAGTTACATGCAAGATCAAACAGAGATAATCAAACCGGTAAAGGCACTAACATTAAGGGGCTTAGCTTATTAGAGAAGATGGAATTGTATCTGGAACTTAAAGGAAGCCAGGAGGCAGAGAAAAGGAGGGAGAATATTCCAAGGATGAGGAGCAACCATTGAAAACGCCTAGAGCTGGGAGATGGAATGCATTATATGAAGCTTGTGTCACTGGGTCTCAGAGTACGTATATGGGGAACGAGATGTCAGGAGACTGGAAAGGTCAGAGGGGCAAAGGCTATGAAGAGTTTTGAACATCAGTCAGATGATTGTAGATATGTTTCTGGAGTTTATTGAATGTAGGGAGAGGGGAAAACATGATTAAAGCTGTGCTTTAGGAAGAATAATTTGACATCTGAGTGGATGATGCATTGGAAACTTGAGTCAGGGAGATCAACAAACAGGATATTGTAAAAGTCCTGGTGTAAGGTGGTGAGGGCCTAAACTAGAGTGGTGGCAGGATCAGAGGAGAGAAGTGGACAAATATGAGAGATGTTATAGAAGTCAAATTGAAAAGACCCGGTGCATTATGAAGGCAGAATTTATGATTTCAAAGAGAATCATATACATGTCTGAATGGTTCAGAGCCGCAGGATATAAGGAATTCCCTAAGTAGAAGGCAGAAGAGTTAAAGCATTTATTCAAGCTCCAAAGTAGCAGACCCATGAACCAGTGTCCCCATTTTGATATCCTGGCCAAAAGCTTCCAGGCCCAATAAGTTCACCTCACAAGAGTAACCAGGAGAACACAGAAAAACATGATGGCATTAAACCAAATCGTATTCATGCTTCTTCCCTCCAGCAAGAAGATTACCCGCTGGCCCTCAAGCCCTTGCTCAGCACTCCTCGGTCCACATGCAGGTTCTGTGTCTTCAGCTCTTTTGGCTTTGGCATTATCTTCAGCTTTGGCTGTAGCTGTTTCTGGCTCCAACAAGTCTCAATCTCCAAGCTCTCTTCTCTCCTCTTATAGAGTTTCTGACGTCATCAAGCATCGTCTGAATGACCAGAACTTAGGCTCTGGTGATTGGTTCTTGAGTTTGCCCTTCTCCTTAGGACCCTGGGAGGTTCACGTCCACATAGATTAGGCACTAACCTAATAGGGGTTAGTGCCTGGGGCTTAGCACTTAGTAAGACTCAAGAGGGCATAGGTCTGGAGTCAGCACCTCCCCTTAGCCAGCTCCACCTTGGGCCCCACCCCAGGTACCAATCTACGCCCACATAGTTTCCACACCTAATAGGGGTTTGGGCCTGGGGCTTAGCACCTAGTAAGGCTCAATGAAATACACTGAATTACTCAAAGAAAACAAAGGCCATTTTGCTTACCAACATGCCTGGCAATAGACTGGATATCAGGGGTGAGTTGAATTTCATGCCTAAGTTTCAAGCCTGGTTGACTGAGAGGATGATGGTATGCTTGACGCTATTAGGGAAGTTCAGAAAAGCAAGTTGGGCAAGTTAGTTCAGTTTTCAAAATCCAGGTTGAGAGATCTAATAGGTAGTTGGAGATAATGAGTCTGGAGATTAGGAGGGAGGAGAAGGCTGGATAAGTAGATATGACATCAACACAGAGGTGATAATGGAATCCATGAAATCTTATGAGATTACCAAATGAGATAATATCCAGGAAAGAAGAGAAGAGGATGCACAACAATGCCCTGGGGGATATGCACTATTGGTAGGCATGACCTAAATGCAGATCCAGCAAAAGTAGCAACAGCCTGCTCCTTTGGGGTGACTGATTAACAAATAAAACTGTACTGAATGGGGGGCGGAGCCAAGATGGCGACTGGAAAGCAGTAACCGGCGTGAGCTCCCCTCCAAGTCCCTCCAAAAACCTATGAAAAAATGGCTCTGAACCAATTCTAGAACTACAGAACCCACAAAGGGGCAGAGGGAAGCGGGACTCC
>CM053622.1:103276386-103313095 GCA_028646595.1 Phalanger gymnotis
GGGGAATGGGGCAACCAGAGTGTACGCCATCTTGGAGTGGGGGGGGTGGAAATGGGGAGAAAAATCTGTAATTCAAACGCATGTGAAGATTAATGCTGAAAACTAAAGATGTTAATAAAAAAAAAAAAAAAAAAACTGTACTGAATGCTTAAATCAATCAGTGTCCAAGTTATTCTGTTCCCCTGAGGTCATGACCACAAGCAGGGATCTAAGAGTTTGTGTGGGTTCCCTCCACTGGTGTGGATTACAATCTTTCCCTTTGCTGTTTTCTCCCCAACCTCAGCTCATTCCTTTTTCAAACTTCACTGATTCTGTTGTTGGTACTATTATACTTCCAGTCAACTGGGTTCACAACCTTGTAAGTGAATCTCAGTTTCTCCCTCTCCCTCAACCATACCTGCAAACATTTCCACATCTTATGCATATTCCCTCAAAAATATCTATTGTTCCTAGTAATTTACTTTTATTAATAGTTCACTTCCAGGTTCTTGGAATTGATTCCAAGTTTTGGATTCATGAACAAGTTTGCCTGTCCTTTTCCCCCCACATTTAGTAGCTAATGCTCTCTAAATATATGATTCCTATGATAAACATTACCTCTAAAACATTAAAAGATGAAAACATATCCAAATACATGACTCTCATACATTTCAGTGAGATTTATTGAAAGATACAAGTTTTTGCAGAAATAAATTACAGTTACTTCAGTTTTAGATGAGCAAGGAAGCAAATGCAACCTGTGGTCCACACTAGGTTTATTTCAGATAAAGAGTACATTCCCTTACATTCATCTAGTTTTTTCCCTTGTCTCCAAACCAGCCTTTTCCATGCTGATACAAGGGATAGCATCCATTTGAAGGTCATATGATGTCTTTAATTTGGAATGATTTTTTCTTGACTATATCATTAAAAAAAACAAACATCTACTTCTGACATTAGTCTTTATCAGTAAAGCCCCTTTTCTTCCACTATTCTTAAATTTAATAATACCGATTGGTAAGATGGGGCATACATGAGCCTGTGGAAAGTCTTCTGCGTTCTAATTGGCTGGGGCACAAGTGCTTAGCTCATGGACAATCTTTTCCAGTTTTTGATCAGCAACAGCCTCAAATACAGGCGCCTGTAGTCTGGGGAAAATCTTTGATGGGCCAGTTCCCATAATTAACCTAAGTATGATATACGAGCAAGGACATGGGAGGTGGTAGTTAGCTCAGGATAGGCAATTTGTTCTGCCTGGATGCTGATAAATATCATGAGAATGACCTTGCCAGAAAGTTGGTTTTTTTCCCTCCTTAGAGAGTGGGTATGGAACAGGGAGTCAAAACCTTTCACAGAAATTAGAAGAAAACAAAATCTATTGCTCTTGTGATAAGCCATTTGACAAAGGTACAAGGAAATTTTCTTCAAAGAAAATTACTAACTCACCATGCAAGCAGCAAGGATTACAATGAATTGTACTTAATGTGAATGTCCCTTACGATTCGGAAATGGAACATCCAAAAATTAAAGATTCATTTGGCCGGTCTTGATCTCTCATTTAGTTTCCCTTTGAAAGGTAGGATGCTATGAATCAGTAGAAATTTGTATTTGCAGTAGACAAAATAAAATACACTAGTTAATGAAATAAGACTACCTAGTACATAGATTTTAACTCAGGTCCTCATGACTCTTGCCTTATTAGTTTCATTAACTTTAGTCTTTTTCCAAACCATTTTCTTATCTGAAATACTCAAATGGACAACTCAGATGGATCACATTAATATGGGTATTTACTCCAGTGATCAAGATCTCAGCTTAGCAAACGTACATACATATCCTGTGGGATTCCTGCTTATGTCTTCTTTTTAAGGTTGCCATGAAAGGATGCCCAAACTGCCTTCCATGTTTTTGGCATAACATCTCACGAATACTAATGGAGCCCATGGATCATCCATTGTTTATCTCTTACAACTGCCATAGGACTAGCCCATTTAAAAAATAATCACACACTTATGATATCTTTTATTTACTCTGCAAACTGTATTTCCATATTAGCCATGTTTCAAAAAGAAACACAGACACCCCCCCAAAAAACCTTAAAAAAAAGTTTAAAAAAGCATGTTTCAATCTCCATTCAGACTTTTATTAACTTTTTTTTCTCTAGAAGTAGAGAATACTTTTCATCATAAGTCCTTGGGAATTGTCTTGGGTCATTCTGTTGCTGAGAATAGCCAAGTCAATCACAGTTAATCATATTTCAACACTGTTGTTGCTGTGTACAATGTTCTCCTGGTTCTGATTACTGTATTTTGCACCTTTTCATACAAGACTTCTTAGGTTTTTCTGAAAGCATCATGCTAATCTCAATACCACAATAGTGTTCCATCACAACCATACCACAACTTGTTCAGCCATTATCCAGTTGATGGGCATCCCTTTAATTTCTAATTCTTTGATACTGCAAAAAAAGCTGCTATATTTTTTGTGCATATAGCTCCTTTTCCTTTTATCTTTTTGGGATACGGACCTAGTAGTGGCATTTCTCAGTCAAAGGGTATGCACAGATGTACAGTGTTTTGGTCATAGCTCCAAATTGTTCTCCAAGTGATGTATCAGTACACAACCTCACCAACAATGCATTAGTGTTCTAATTTTTCTACACTTCCTCCAATGTTTGCCATTTTAATTTTCTGCCATGTCAGCCAACATGAAAGGTATGAGGTGGTACCTCAGAATTGTTTTAATTTGCATTTCTCTAATCAATAGTGATTTAGAGTGTTTTCGACTATAAGTAGGTTTGATTTCTTCTTCTGAAAACTTCCTGTTCATATCCTTTGACCGTTAATTGATTGGAATATGACTTGTATTCTTATAAATTTGACTCAGTTCTGATGGTTGACTATATCTGACTGGTAAAATACTCTATGCTTCTCTAATTTACTTATACCGCCCTTTATGTCTAAATCTTGTATCTATTTAAAACTTATCTCAGTACATAGTGAGAGATGTTGGTCTCTACCAAGTTTATGCTTGGATACCAAGCTTGGATAATGGCATACCTGTTTTCCCAGAAGTTTTTGTCAGATAGTGAGTTCTTGTCCCAAAAGCCTGGATCTTTGGAATTATCAAACACATGATTACTATGATAATTTATTACTCTGCATTGTGTACTTAATCTATTTCACTGATCTACTACTCTATTTTTTTAGCTAGTATCAGATTGTTTTGAATATTACAGCTTTATAATACAGTTTGAAATTTGGTGCTGGATTTCCTTTCATCTCAAACATCTTATTTTTTCTCTCCTTTCCTCTTTTGGCACTCATTGAGACCTGAGTCCCTCCTGCCCAGACACCATATCTCTCCACTCTTTCCAATATTGGCTACCCTTTCTCTCATGCCATTGGTTGTGTTGGGAGAGCCAGCATACTCCTTATTCCCAAATTGCCAATCCCAGACTCCCTCTATTATCATAATTTAGCAACTTTTTCTCCTTTGGTGTATAAATTACTCCAATTTATCACCTAATCTAGATGCTGGGAGATGTTATTTACTCTGCAAAATGTAAGGTCATTCTCTTTCCTTCTTCAATGAGTTAAAGGCTTGATCCACAGTCTTTCTCACCTCAAATACTCCCCTCATGTTCAGAAATTAAAACATATATAGTGCCTTCTCAGTTTCTCTATCTACTTATTTCTCAGCATCCACTCTTCCATTCTACATCAAGTACCCAGAGAGATGGTCATAAATTTGACCTTGCCATCATGCGCAATTCTCTTTTATGGTCATAAACTCTGAAATTGTTCCTCCTGATCATAATGTTTATCCTTCTGTATTTCCATATGCCTTATGACTCTTACCTTGCTCTTCATCCTCACTTTGACCTCCAGCACCTCCACTAGTCAGTTCTTTACTAGGACATTCCTTCTACACAGACTACATTTTCCTTCTTTCATTATCTTGACTTCTTGGTGAACCAGCTCATCTTTATATTACATTCTATTCTCACATACTTTGCCTTTTTGTCCTATTGCTGGTCATGACTTGGCAAAATTCCCAAACTGGGTTCTTCTGCCTTTTGCCCCCTTTGCTCTTATTTACATTCTGCTCACTGGAGCAAGACACAATGCCGATACAATGCTAGTACAAATTTATGTTATCTAATAATCTCTTTCAAGGCAATAAATTCTACTTTCCCCCAAATACTTCAATATCTCATTCTCTACAGCATCTCTTCCAAACTCACCTCTCCTTTGGCCTCCCATTTTAGCCCCTCCTTCCTAATCTCTCAGCTGAGAATTTTGCTTCATATTTCATTGAAAAAAATATTCTAGGGTTCGCCATAAGCCTTCTCCTCTCTTCATCATCATATATTAGTGACATGTTTCCCACTAAATTTTCTTTTGTCCCTGTTGCACATGAATAGGTGCTTCTTTTCTTTTTGAAAGCTAACTCCTTTACACACACCTTAGATTCTGTCCTTTCCTATATTCTGCAGCAGATTGCTGTTGCTATCACCTTTATTCTCTCTGTAATCTTCAATTTCCTGCTATCTCATAATTCCTTTCCTGCTTCTAAATATTTTCATGTCTTGCTCACCAGAAAAAAACCACGAAAATTCCACAAAACACTGAATACTACCATTCCTGATAGTTCTTGTTCTGTATCAGGCCTTCACTTCACAGCTCACCTGCTTGAGAAAGTTACCTATGCTCAGGACCTCCTCATTTCTTCTCAGTCTCTCCTAAATTTCTTTACTGTACTGTCCAAATTTATTTAAGATATTTTATATTTACCCATGACACTTAAAGGCCAAATCTAATGACTTTTTCTTAATTCTTGTTCTTATTAATCTCCCTGCAGCATTTGGTATTGACATTTGCCTTCTTTCCTGGATACTATCTCTTTTCAAGGTTTCCATGACATTCTTTTGTCCTACTGGTTCAGTCAAGCATAAAACTTAACAAATTCCATTAAGTCACCCTGTATATAAATTATATCTCCATTCCTCTCTTTCTTTCTGTGTGCATCTTTTCTACTCTTACATCACCACCTGCTTTCTGGTCATCTCCCATGGAATGCCCTGTAGGTATCTTGAATGCAAAATGTTCAGAAAAGGACCTCATTATCTACTCTCAAAACCCTCAACTTTTTTGGAACTTCCTATCACTACTGAAGATACCACCATCTTCCCAGTCACCAAAGTTTGTCAAGAAAATGAATTCCCAATTATTAATTCTTATTAACCACGCATATCCAATCCATGGCCAAATCTTATAATTTCTACCTCAACAACATCTTCCACATACATCTGCTTTGTTCTTCCTGAATCCTATAACCACTCTTTAAACTTAAACCTCTCTCTGATTCCTCCCCTGCTGCCTATGAACATGCTCATGTTTCTCCTATTCCCCCCCCCCCAAATAAACCACCCTGTTTAATCCAACCATCCTGGCTAGCTGTCATCCTGTATCTCTCATCCTTTTCTCAATTAAACTCCTTGAAAAAATAATGTACACAAGGTGTCTCTACTTCTCTTCTCACTCTCTTATAAACCCTCTGCAGTTTGGCTTCCAACCTTAGTATTCAACTGAAACTACTCTTTCCCATGTTAAAAATTATCTTTGAATTGCTGATTCTTATGACCTTTTTCATAGCTCCTCCTTCTTGACCTTTCTGAAACCTTTCATACTGCCAATTAGCTTTTTCTTTTGTAGATTGCTTTCCTCTCTAGGTTTTTGTGACAGTGTTTTCTACTGATTGTCCTCCTATCTCTCTGACCATTCCATCTCATTCTCCTTTGCTGGATCTTCATGTGCATGACTCTCTTTAACCATGGGTGTCTACCAAGGCTCTCTTGAGCTCTCTTCTCATTTCTCTTTATACTATTTACCTTGCTTGGTGATCTCGTGAGTAACTATGGGTTCAACTATGATGTCTATGTAGATCCTTCCCAGACCTATATATACAGCCTTAATTTGCCTCCTGAACACTTGCATCAGCAAATAACTTGTAGACATTGTGACTTGGATGCCCAGTAGACTTCATAAACTCAGCATGTCCAAAACAAGACATTATCTTTTCTTCCAAACCCTCACCTTTTATCAGCTGTCTTATTAATATAAATAGTACCATCACGCTTTCTGAAATTCTTACTTGTAACCTTGGTGTCATCTTCAACTTCTCACTGGCACTCATCCCACATATATAATCTGTTGCTAAATTTTATTATACTTAACTTCACGTTTGTTATCTACATGCTCTCCACTCCTGTAGCTACCATTCTAGTATAGATATTAAGTCACCTCTCACCTTTAAGCTTAAAGCTCTAGAACTGTGATCTCATGACAAGCTGGCCTCTGAGGTCAATTGTATAGGTTCCTCTGACTAGGGAGGTGATTGTCCCACTGCTCTTTACTCTTTCAAACCACATCTAGAATAATGTGTTGAGTTTTGGGCCCTACATTTTAAGAAGAATATTTAAAAGCTGGAGAAATTCTAGGGAAAGACAACTAAGGTGATGAATAGCCTTGAAGTTTTTGAGGGTACTTATATAAAACTTGGCTAAAGGAATTAGAAATACTAATTCCAGAGAATATAAGATTTTGGATGATGGGGAGGAGATATGGTAGCTCCATTAAATTATTTATTAGACTGTCACCTACAAAAGAGATTAGACTTATTTCCTTGATCCTAAAAGTTTGAACTAAAAGTAATAAAGTTTGAAAGAGGCACAATTTAGTTTTATATAAACACAAACTTTTGTTTATTACAGTTAGAGCGGCCACCAAAAGTACTGGACACCCCCTCATTAGAAGTCGGCAAGTAATGAACAGATGATCATTATTGCCAATACCACAGAGAAGTTTCTTATTCAGCCTTCAATTGGCCTACATGGCCTTTGAGAGCCCTTCCAGATTTTGAGGATCTTTGATTCTGCAATTGAATTTCTACTACTTCCAGATAATTTATTCAGGTTGAATGGGCCAGAGGTCTATTCTGATTCTTCAATGTGGCATGAAAGTGACTTTGGCATCTTAATAGCTACATCAGTGGATTTCAAGCTCTGGCAGGTCCTACACAGGTGAAAGGGATGTGAGTGGTAGGCTGGGAGTTGGTTGTCAAAGGATTCACCTATTTCTATGGGCTCATTACTAGTTTGGTTAGATCATCAAGGAAGGGTGTACTTACATAGGACAAAATTCCACATGAATTAAGAACCTCTGCATTATCTCCTACACTTAAATTTACTAATAATAGTAATATGGTTTTACATCCAGTCGCTGCTGTTAGATTGTAAACTTCTTGACAACAGTGTAGATCTCATTTCATCTTAGCACTCATAGACATAATCTAGTATTTGTCATGTATTTGGGATTATTATGTATTAAATTTATTGGATATTTGTTGACCAAATATTGAAAAAAATTCTATGATCAATTGGAAAGTGTGATGGACTTACAAACAAAGAGCTATGTTTGAATATTATAAGGAAATTTGAGGAGTGGAGAGGATACTTTTAGTTACAGAAGTGGCACATGTGTGCAGAGAATAATAGTGTATAGCTTTCAATTATTTAACACTGACTTTTGCTAAAAAAATTAGATTTGTTGCCCCATTTGATACTTATAAAAACATCACAAGGGAGAGAAGCCAGGAAGTAAACAGAAAACATTCTGCTCATGACGCTTACAAGTTTGTTTTCATAGTATCACTATGTTTCCTCATGTCTGTCTTGATGCCTCCTGATGTTTGGAGAAAAAGGAAATCTATGATCATGAATACTTAGTCCTAAGGCCCTTTTTCCAAAGTTCCAAACCCTTAGGGGAGAATTGTTTCTCTTAAAATGTTTCATTATAGGAAATCTTTTTTCTCTGTCCCTTCAATCTAAGGCTAAATGTTCTTCCTTCCATTTTCTCACCTTCTCTCATGCACAACAATAGAACTGTTAATTTCAAAATGTATCTTATATAGTTTCCAGGGAGCATTGATAGAACCGAATGACTCCATTTAGTAGTAAGGGCTAGATGTTATTAGAATTCATTCCCATGTGCTATGCACACCACCCAACACTAGAGGGCACTCTGTGGTAACCACCAAACCCTCTCTGAAAGTGATAGCTGCCTCTTCTCCCAATAATCTCTATCTCAGGGGTGGGGAATATGGGGCCTCAAGGCCATCTGTGGCCCTCTAGGTCCTCAAGTGTGGTCCTTTGACTAAATCTAAACTTCACAGAACAAATTCCCTTAATATACGGATTTGTTTTGTAAAACTTGGAGTCAGTCAAAGGGCCACACTTGAGCACCTAGAGGGCCACATGTGGCATCTCTCCAGGTTACAGATTCCCCACCCCTCTCTATCCTAATCTTCTGGCTTCTGTGACTTAATCCTTTCATCTAAAGAGGTCTTTCATGATCCCACTTAATTTTAATGCCTTCTTTCTATTATCTCCACTTTACCCAGCACATATCTCATTTGTACATAGCTATTTGCATGTTCTCTCCCTTCTTTAGACTATGAGGTCCTTGAGAACAGAGGTTATTTTTCACGTTTCTTTGTATACCCCGTATTTAACACAATGGTTGTCTCATAATAGGTACATAATAAATGCGTGTTGATTTGACTTTGTGGGTCTAAGGTGGTTGTATCCTATCCTCTCCATCCCAAAAATAATAGTAGGCTTATCTCCACCATAACTACGCCATTTCCTTCAACATTCCCAATTCTGTCCCTTCCCAATACTGATCCTTCAGGGAAGTTAAAGCCTAATATGACTCAGGCATCCACAAAATTCATCTCCTTTTTGTCCCCCCAATAGTGATCCTTCACACTCACCACACTTCATAGTATTTTATTTTTTTCCAAATACATGTAAAGATAGTTTACAACACTCATTTTTATGAGATTTAATTTCCAAATTTTTCTCCTTCTCTCCCTTCCCTGTCCCCTCCCCAAGAGGGCAAGCAATCTGATATAGGTTATACATGTGCAATTATGAAAACATATTTCCACTTTAGTCATGTTGTAAAAGAAACCAAAGAAAAGGAAAAAGCCACAAAAAAAGGAAAATAATATGCTTTGATACACATTCAGACTCTAAAATTCTTTCTCTGGATGTTGATACCATTTACTGTCATGAGTCTTTTGGAATTGTCTTGGATCATTGAATTTCTGAGAAGAGCCAAGTCAATCATAGTTAATCATTGCAGTGTTAATGTGACTGTGTACAATGGCGTCCTGTTTCTGTTCACTTCACTCATCATCAATTCATGTAGGTCTTTCCTGGTTTTTCTGAAATCCACCTGGTCATCATTTCTTATAGTATAACAGAATTCCACATATATCACAACTTGTTCAGCCATTACCCAATTGATTGGCATTGCCTCAATTTCCGATGTTTTGCCACCACAAAAAGAGCTGCTATAAATATTTTGGTACATGTTGGTCCTTTTCTCTTTTTAAAGATTTCTTTGGTATACAAACCTAGTAATTTTATTGCTGGATCAAAGGGTATGGGCAGCTTAATTGCCTTTGAGTGTAGTTCCAAATTCCTCTCCAGAATGGCTGGATCAGTTCACAACTCCGTTAATAATGCATTAGAGTCTAACTTTTCCACATCTTTCCTAACGTTTGTCATTTTCCTTTTCTGTCATATTAACCAATTTGATAGGTGTGAGGTGATTTAGAGCATTTTTTTCATATCATTATGGCTTTAATTTCTTCATTTGAAGAATTCTGTTCATCTGTTCATATCCTTTTACCATTTGTCAATTGGGGAATGACTTGTATTCTTATAAAAGACTGTTCTTCACATATTTGAGAAATAAGGCCTTTGTCAGAAACACTGGCTGTAAAACTTGTTTCCCAGCTTTCTGCCTTCCTTGTAATCTTGGTTTCATTTGTGCAAAAACTTTTTAAACTTAATATAACCAAAATTATCTGTTTTGCATTTCATAATGTTCTCTACCTAGTGTTTGGTCATGAATTTTTCCTTTCTCCATAGATCTGACACATCAACTATTGCTTGCTCTCCCAGTTTGTTTAAGGTATCAGCCTTTATATCTAGATCATGTTCCAACTTTAACCTTATATTGGTATATGGTGTGAGATGTTGGTCCTTGCCTAGTTTCTGCTATACTTTTTTCTAGTTTTCCTAGCAGTTTTTGTCAAATAGTGAGTTCTTATCCCAAAAGCTGGAGTCTTTGGGTTTATCAAACAGTAGATTACTATAGTTATTGACTACTGTGTCTTGTGTACATAACCTATCCCATAGATCCACCACTCTATTTCTTAGCCAATTACATATAATTTCAATGATTAGCACTTTATAATATAGTTTTAGATCTGGTGTGGCTAGGCCACCTTCTTTTGCATTTCCTTCATTAATTCCCTTGATATTCTTGACCTTTTAGTCTTCCAGATGAATTTTGTTATCATTTCTTTAGCACTATAAACTAATTTTTGGTAGTTTGATGGGCATGGTACTAAATACATAAATTAATTTAAGTAGCATTGTCACTTCTATTATATTAGCTTGGCCTACCCATGAACAATTTATATTTTTTCAATTGTTTAGATCTGACTTTATTTGTGTGAAAAGCAAATTGTAATTGTGTTCATATAGTTCCTGGATTTGCCTTGGCAAGTAGACTCCCAAATATTTTATATTGTCTACAGTTATTTTAATGGAATTTCTCATTCTATCTCTTGCTGCTGAGCTTTATTGGTAATATATATATATATATATATGTATATATATATATATATAAAGGATGATGATTTATATGAGTTTCTTTTATACTCTTCAAAATTGCTAAAATTGTTAATTGTTTGAAGTAGTTTTTTAGTTCATTCTCTAGCATTGTCTAAGTATACAATCACATGTTCTGCAAAGAGAGATATTTTTATTTCCTCATTGCCTATTCTAATTCCTTCAATTCCTTTTTCTTCTCTTATTGCTAAAGCTAACATTTCTAGTACAATTTTGAATAATAGTGGTGATAATGTGCATCCCTGTTTCTTACTGGGAATGCTTCTAGCTTATCCACATTATGTATAATGCTTGAAGATTGTTTTAGATAGATTCTACTTATGATTGTAAGAAAAACACCATTTTTTTCCTATGCTCTATAATGTTTTAATAGGAATGTGGGCTGTATTTTGTCAAAGGCTTTTCCTGAATCTACTGAGATAATCATATGAGTTCTGTTGCTTTTGTTATTGATATGGACAGTTATGTTCATAGTTTTCCTAATATTGAACCACCTCTGCATTCCTGGTGTAAATCTCACATGGTCCTAGTGTATTATCCTGGTGATAAGTTGTTGTAATCTTTTTATTAATATTTTATTAATTTTTTCATCTCTTTTGGCTCTTCTCAGTTTAGGTATCAGTACCATATTTGTGTCATAAAAGGAATTTCATAGGATTCTTTCTTTTCCTAGGTTTCCAAACAGTTTATACAATATTGGAACATATTGTTCTTTAAATGTGTGGTAGAATTCACTTGTAAATTTATCTGGCCCTGGGGATTTTTTTTTCTTAGGGAGTTCATTAAGTGCTGGTCCAATTTCTTTTTCTAAAATGATATTAAGAATTTTATTTCCTCTTCTGTTAATCTGGGCAATTTATATTTTTGTAAATATTCATCAATTTCACTTAGATTGTCAGATTTATTGGCATGCAGTTGGGCAAAGTAGTTTCTAATTATTGCTTTAATATCCTCTTCATTGCTGGTGAATTCACTCTTTTCATTTTTGATATTGGTAATTTGTTTTTCTTATTTCTTTTTTTTTAAGTCAAATTAACCAAAGTCTTATGCATTTTATTGTTTTTCATAAAACTAGCTCTTTGTTTTATTTGTTAGTTCAATAGTTTTCTCAATTTCAATTTTACTATCTCTCCTTTGATTTTCAGAATTTTTAATTTGTTATTTAGTTGATGATTTTTAATTTATTCTCTTTCTAGCTTTTTTTCATTTGCTTGTCCAATCACTGATTTGCTCATTCTCTGTTTTATTCATGTAAGCATTTAGAGATATAAAATTTCCCCTAAGAACTGCTTTGGCTGTATCCCACGAGTTTTGGTATATTGTCTCATTATTACTGTTCTATTTGATGAAATTATTGATTTTTTCTTGATTTGCTGTTTGAACCACTCATTCTTGAGGATTAAATCATTTAATTTCCAGTTAATTTTTAGTTTGACTTTCCATGGTACTTTGTTACATGTAATTTTTAATTGCATAATCTGAAAAAAAGAGATTCATTTAATATTTTCCCCTTCTCCATTTGATTGTGAGATTTTTATGTTCCAATGCATGGTCAATTTTTGTGTAGGTATCATGTACCACTGAGAAAATGGTATATTCCTTTCTGTCCCCATTCAGTTTTTGCCAAAGGTTATTCATATCTAGCTTTTCTAAAATTCTATTCAGCTCCTTAACTTGTTTCTCATTTATTTTGTAATTAAATTTATCTAGATCTGAGAAAGGGAGGTTTAGGTCCCCCACTAGTATAGTTTTGCTGTCTATTTCTTCCCGTAACTCGCTTAACTTTTCCTCTAAGAATTTGGATCCTATACCATTTGGTTCATATATGTTTAGTATTGACATTACATCATTGTCTATGGTACCTTTGAGTGCAATGTAGTTTCCTTCTTTATCTCTTCTAATTAGATTTATTTTTACTTTTGCTTTGTCTAGAATCAGAATTCCTATTCAGGATTTCTTTTCATTTTACACTCCAGATGAAGCATAATATATTCTGCTCCAACCTTTTAGCTTTACTCTCTGTGTGTGTCTCTGCTTCAAAGGTGTTTCTTGTAAACAATATATTTTAGCATTCCGGTTTTTAATCCACTCTGGTATTCACTCCATTTTATGGGAGAGTTCATCCCTTTCACATTCACAGTTATGATTACTTTGTCTTTCCCCTGTTTTCCTGCTTTGTACTTTTCTCTCTCTCTTCTTTCACCCTGTCCCTTCTCATCAGTGTTTTGCCTTTGGTCACTGCCTTCATCAATCTGCCATCCCTTCTATCACCCCTCCCCTTTTTTCCTTTACCCCTCCTACTTTTCTATTAGGTAAGATAGATTTCCATACTCAACTGAGTTTGTATGTTATTCTCTCTTTAAGCCAAATCCAATGAGAGTAAGGTTCAAACAGTGCCCCTCCCCCCCCTTCTTTCTCTCTACTGTAATAGGTCTTTTCTACCTTTTCCTGAGATGTAATTTACCCTATTCTGTCTACCTCTCTCCTCTTTTCCCTGCATAATCTTTTTTCACCCCTTAATTTTTTATATCATCACATCAAAGTCAACTTATACCTATCCCCTCCATCTGTGTATAAGCCTTCTAACTGCCATAATAGAGATACAGTTCTCTAGAGTTAGAAGTATCATCTCACCTTATAGGGATGTAAATAGTTTAATCTTAGTGAATAACATTTGTATTTCTTTACTGTTTGACTTTTTATACCTCTCTTGAGTCTTGTATTTGAAGATCAAATTTTCTGTTCAGCTCTGGTCTTTTCATCTGGAAAGTTTGATAGACCCTTATTTGATTGAATATCCATCTTTTCACCTGACAAATTATGCTGAATTTTGCTGGGTAATTGTTTCTTGGTTGTAATCTAAGATTCTGTGCCTTCCAGAAAATTATATATCAAGACTTCTGATCTTTTAATACAGAAGGTGCTAAGTCCTGTGTAATTCTGACTCTGGCTCCTTGATAGTTGAATTGTTTCTTTCTGGCTGCTTGCAGTTTTTCCTCTTTGACCAGATAATTCTGGAATTTGGCTAAAATTTTCCTTTGAGTTTTCATTTTGAGATCTCTTTCTAGATGTGATTGGTAAATGCTTTCAATGACTGTTTTACCCTGTGGTTCTAGGATATCAGGGCAATATTCCTTGATAATTTCTTAAAAGATGCTGGCCAAGCTAATTTTTTTTTTATCATGGATTTCAGGTAGTCCAATAATTCTTAAATTATCTCCTCGGGGTCTGTTTTCAAGGTCAGTTGTTTTTCCAATGAGGTATTTTACATTTTCCTCTATTTTTTCATTCTTTTGACTTTGACTGTTTCTTGTTGTCTCATAGTCATTAGCTTCCACTTGCCCAATTCTAATTTTTAAGGAATTTTTTTTCTCAGTTAGCTTTTTTACCTCCTTTTTCTATTTGGCCAATTCTGCTTTTAAAGGAATTATTTTCTTCAATGGATTTTTCCCCTATTTGGCCAATTCTATTTTCAAGGAGTCACTTTCTTTACTTAATTTATGTGCTTCATTTTCTGAGCTGTCAGCTCTCACCCCTATCCATAATTCTCTTTCACAATTCTCATTTTTCTACAGTTTTCCTATCTCTCTTACTTGATTTTTAAAATCCTTTTTGAGCTCTTCCAAGAAGACTTTTGGGGCTTGAGACCAATTCATGTTCCCCTTTGAAGTTTCACATGTAGGCATTTTGAGATTGTTATCCTCTTCTGATTTTGTGTTTTGTTATTCCCTGTTGCTAAAGTAGTTTTCTATGGTTAGCTTCCCCTTTTTTTGCTCGTTTTTAAAAGTTGAGTTCTGCTCTTGGGCAAATAGGGGCATTTTCCCAAGCTTCTTGAACTGTGGGCCAGGAGCCTGGTACCTGGCTTTCTGTAACACGGCCTCAGGTGCTGTTGGCTTGCTCACTGTGCTGAGATGGTCTAGCACCTATTGTGCTAGAGTTCTGGGGCTGGCATTTTGCCTTCTTTGCTCATGCTCAAGGCCTCACAGCTGGCCCTCTGGTCTACTAGCCTTCTGAGCCAAGACTGAGGGGCCTCAGTTTTTGATCTTTGTTGTGGCAAAGAGCCTCTCGCTGGCTTACCCAGACACTATCTGCCGTGGGCTGCACTCACTTTTTACCCTACTGAGTCAGACCTTTCCTTAAGTACTTCTAAGTTATCTTAAGCTGGAAAATTATTTCACTCCCTCTTTTTGTGAGCTCTGTCACTCCAGAATCCATTTAGATGTGATTTAGCGTCATTTCTGAGGGAAACTAAGGAGAGCTCAGGCAACTTCTTGGCTTCTCTCCAGCAACTTGGCTCTGCCTCCCTCAGTATGTTTTTTATCTACCACAGCTTAGTCCTCCTCTTTCTCCCTCCTTGCTACAACCTTTTGAATCCAGAGACTCAGATTCTATTCTCCCCATGCTGAGGTAGCTTGTTCTTCTTAAACAAAATACTTAGTGTGACACAATCTCTAACGCAAGGCTTTAGATTGATTCAAAGAGGTATGTAGGCCCTATTTCAAACCTTAGTCTGATTGTTTGATTCATTCAAAAAGTGTTTTCATTTAAGGCACTAGAAATTCCTGTAATATAAAGAAGAGATAATAGAGGAAGAAAGGAAATACAGGTAAAGGACAATGAGAACTTTGAGAAGAGAGAGCTCAGTTTCACTTGAGGAAAGGAAAGGTTCATTTTGTGGAAATAAAGTGTAAAAGATAGAAAAGTCTTGTTTTTTGCTACTGCCTTTTTATTTATTTATTTTTTTGGGGGGTCAGGATCCATGATTTCAATGTTATAGGAAACTTGCTCTACATGAACACTATTGCAAAACGCTCTTTAAGACACAAATCAGGGTAGAACTAAACAATTGGAGAAATATTAATTGCTCATGGGCAGACTGCGTTAGTAATATAATATGACAATATTATATAAATTAATTTACTTATTCAGTATTATACCAATCAAACAACCAAAATTAGTTTATAGAGATAAAAAAAACAACAAAATTCATCTGGAGAAGCAAAACATTAAGAATGTCAAGGGAATCAATGGCAAAAAATGGGAAGAGGCCCTAGTAGTACCATATCTTAAACTACACTATGAAGCTATGATAATCAAGACATTTTAGTTCTGGGTAAGAAACAGAGAGATTGATCAGTGGAATAGATTAGATATAGAATATACAGAAAAAGTGAGTACAGTAGCCTAGTGTTTGGTAAATCTGAAGATCCCAGATATTAGGGCTAGAGCTCATTATTCAACAAAAAACATGAGGAAAAGTGGGAAATAGTCTGATAGTAACTAGGTATGTCTTAACAGCTCACATTGTATAGAAAGATAAGCTCAAAGAAATTAGCCATAAATGGTGATATTACAAGCATATAAATTGTCCATAAAAGAAATTGCTTGTCAGCCCAGTTCTCTGGATAGGGCAAGAGTTCATGATCAAACAAAGATAGAGAGGTTCACTTGAGGTAAAATGGATAATTTAGATTGCATAAAATTTGAAAGTTTTTGCATAAACAAAGCCAATGCAGCTAAAATTTGAAGAAAAACAGGAAATGGGAGGAAATTTTTCAACAAGTTTGTTTGATACAAATATCATTTTGAAAATATATGGGGAACTGAGTCAAATTAAAAAAATAGCTATTCTCCAATTGATGAATGGTAAATGGTCAAAGGATATAAGTACAAAATTTTCAGAGGAAGAAATCCAAAGCTATCAACAGCCATATGAAAACAATTGCTCTGAATCACTAATAATTAAAGAAATGGCTACTCAGTGGGTGGGGAAGGGAGAGGAGGGGAAGATATTTTAAAACTGAAAATTAAATAAAATGTAATTAAAAAAAAGAAACTCCAACTACCAATAAAGTTCTGCAATTTTCTGTAGTTTATAGTCTTAGAGACTTGTCTGGGCCCCTGGAAGTTTAGGTGCTCTGCCTGTGAGTCAGAGTAAAGAACAAACAAGTGTCTCTAGCCCTAAAAGGAACAGAACATGGCAAGGGAACAATTTATTACCTATAATGTCCTAGGTATTTTAATAAATGATTTAAAACATTTCATTCAATCTTAAAGGTCATCTCACTATCCATTATACATTAAAGTATATTTACCCACAGAATTTGATTAGCCTCATGTATTGTGGATAGAAGGTTGGTATAAGTTGGGAAAATGGGGTTTAGATCCTGCCACTGGCACATGCTATCTGTATGACTATAGGTAAATTATTTAAGCTCTCAGTAATATCAGGTAGCTATAACTGTAAGTAGCAGAGAAGCTGCCTCTTCCCTTGATGGAGAAAGAGATTTCTTCTGGAATTTCCTCCACTAGTAAAATCAGAAGATGAAATAAAGGCAGGAAAAATTAAAAATCTCCTTTTTGCATAGTGTTTTGGGGTTCAAAAATCCTTTCCTAAAATAAAGGTATGTAGTCAAACATTACTATCTTCATTTATGGATGAGGCAGCTAAGGGTCAAGGATATGAAATGATTCACCTATGATCATCCTACTAATAAATGCCAAATTTGGGAGTCCAAGGCCAGGTTTCTTGTTAACTATACTCCAGCTGCTTTAAGGCTCAACAATCCTACCTTCATAGGCACCTAAAGCCACACTTTCACAAGATGCATTTTGAAAAAAGGTGAAGGCTAATTTGATTCTGTTTTCTTCAATGAGAATATTTTGATCAGGTCTTCCTTCATTCAGAGGGATAATGAGATTCAATATCTGATGATGAGATATTTATAGCAATTCCTAACAATGAAATTGTAAGTCAAACCCAAGCCATGAGGATCCCAGGTGACCAGGAATCACATCAATTAGGGCTTCACTAGTAACATTATGTGGATTTTCCCACCACCAATGAGCACCACATTCCCTCTACATTTTTGCACAAGTGATAACTGTTCTCATTAGTCATGGTTGGGGAAATGATGACCCAAAACTTTCTGTAGCAATGGTTTATATCTTTAGTTATAAAAGCTGCCATTGATATGGTGCTTTAAGGTTATAAATCATTTTCATATATTATTGTATATGTTATTATAGAATGTAAGCTCTTTGAGGACTGGGACTGTTTTGGTTTTGTCTTTGTATTCCCAGAGTGTAGCAATGTGACTGGCACATGATAAGTATTCAATAAAAGCTTGCTTTTGACTGAATGAATGGCTTCATATGAGCTTTATATGATACACTGTACCTAGGAGATAGGAACTACAAAGATTATTATCTCTATATCACAAATTGGTAAACTGAGACTGAGAGAGATTAAGAGATTTGCCAATGATTACATGCTTGGTAAGTGTTAGAGCTGGAATTGACACCCAGCTTTTCTTGGCTATAAGTTGGCCATTTTTATTACTATTGCACATTTAAAAAAACCCTTTTCTTCAGTCTAGACCTATGAATTCTTCAGTTTAAGGAATTTCCTGGTAAGGAAACTTCATCCACAAATGTAGCTAGGTACCTGCTCTGCAATTCGTAGTATTAGAGAGCTGCTGAGGCCACTGACAGATTAAGTGATTTGTTCAGGATCACACAGCCAGTATGGGTGAGAGACAGGACTTGAACACTGATCTTTCAGACTCTGGGTCCAGCTCTTTATCCATGATACTAAACTGCCAATCCATGCTATTTATATGGCACCAATCATGTAGCATCATAGTCTCAGAAAAAAAATAAATCAGAATAATAATTAGCCTAAATGGTAATGGAAAAACATGATGGGTACAAGTAGGCACAGTGTCAGTGATCATGTGCATTGAACATAGCTCCAGATCTGAAAGGGTTTTTGGAGACCATCTAATCCAGATCCTTCATTTTATAGTTGAAGAAACTGAGGCAGACCTTTGGAGATTATTGATTTTTTCAAGGTCACATACATAATAAAAGTCAGAGGAAAGAGTTGAACCCAGGCCCCCAGACTCTAGAGTTAGTGGTCTTTAAATTTTATTACTCTGAGTTTGAATCTCAGTCTTGTCTCATACTATCTGAATGACTTTAGAGAAGTTGCTTCATTTTTCTAGGCCTCAGTTTTCGCTCTACAAAATGAAGATATTGGACTAAATGATAGTCGTGATTCCTTCAAGTTCTAAATCTGATGTTGCTACGAGAAATACCATATATAATACAGGCAAGGTCTGGCTAGAACACAGGTCCATAGGAAGGAGGGAGAGAGAGAGAGAGAGAGAGAGAGAGAGAGAGAGAGAGAGAGAGAGAGAGACAGAGAGAGAGACAGAGAGACAGAGACAGAGAGACAGACAGAAACAGAGAGACAGACAGAGACAGACAGAAAGAGAGAGAATTCAGATGAACGAAAAGTAGTGTGACATATCCATACCCCACCCTTTGCCCAGCCTCAGATATTAAAAGAACTAGAGAAGGTCTCTCCAGTAGGTTAAGTGCAATCCCTTTATCAAAAATTTATGGAAAAATGTGGACAAGAATTTCAGAGCATGAGAACATGGCAAAGACCTGTGATTTGCACATGAAAACAAGTAACCAACATAGATTCAAAGAGATCTGGTTACAATGAAAATCAAGGGCTGCCTTGATTAATGGAACTTGAGCCTAAATGTCAGGAAGAGCAAGAAGTCTGGAGGCAAATTATTACAAAAGAGGAGGGGTCAGAAAAGGGCTGTAAATAGCCTGGGGAAGTTATAAAGGGACATGATATAAGGTTCTCCATAACTCGGCTCCAAACTCCCTTTCCCATCTTATTTTCCATTGTTTCCCTTCACATACTCAATATTACAGCCAAACTAGTCTGCTTACTGCTCTCTGAATTCAATTCAGCATTCCCTCTGTCATCCATGCATTCTCACAAAGCTATCTTCCATTTCTTGAATGGTGGTACAGAGAAAAGAGTATTCACTTCGGAATCAGGGGAGCTGGCTTCAAAACCTCTCCCTGGTGTTTACTACCTGTGTGACTTTTGGCAAGTCATATTAATTTCCTCCTCTGTAAATTGAAGGGAATTGGACTAGAATTCAGAGATTTCCAAGCTTATTTGGCCTACTGCCCCTTTAAAAATTACTTGGTGCCCCCCCTGGAAATCTACATTCTTTAACCCTTTAACAGTTTTTTTTGCATTATTTCAAAAAATATATAATTTTTTTAAAGATGATGCACCCTAAATTTAATAATATTTTAAAATACATAGTGTTTTTTGGTGTGTTCACATCCAGGATCCACCTGCCTCAGCTGCTAACTTATTTGCTATGCCACAGAGCAAGTCAGGGTGTAACTGACCTGGGGAAGTTCTGTCAGACACTTAGGCCACTATAATTCAAGTATAGCCAGGGAGATCATAGCTCTTCAGTTTTGTTCTTTAGTTGCCCCCAAGTCACACAGTCCTAGGAGCCATGAAAAAACAATAGAACAGGTTACCTGTCATCCTTACCTACCCCTACCAAAATGGAGAAGGTAGCAGTCTTCCTCAGGATCCTCAGTCCATATTCACAGAGGACCCTTCCACAATGCAGCAGTAGTGAGCAGCTCCCTCTGAATTTTGGGGGAGTTGTGGGTGGGGCCGCAGGTGAAAGAACTCTAACAGCACCTCCTTCTGTTCTGTGGTCATATCAGCTTCATAGCGTTGAGCCAGGGTCAGCAGGCTCTGATGCCAAGGAACAGGCAGCTTTTGCTGCTCAGTCCAGAAGGCCAGGAAGTGGAAGACCAAGGCATCCAGTACCCAGAAGGGCAATGCATACTTCTTGTCTAGCAGCAGCTATAGGAAGATGCTATTGGTTCCACTGTATTCCATCTCAGCAATTTTCGGCATGGCTGCGCGATGGAGCTCTTAGTGATGATGCTGCCCATAATGATGACCTCTCGAAGGGTACAGGTACCAGATTCACATAAAGGTATCAGGATCCCTTTGAACTAGGCCCCAGTCTTGAACAATGTTTTCTTGAGTGTCATGTAGAGTTGAAAATTAAGGCTTTTGTATTTGGCAATGTAATCCCGCACAGGGTGGGGGAGCACCAAGTTGTAGAAGGGCTGGGCCATCAGATCCTTGAGATTGGATGAGAATGCCCTGGTGGCCTGGTACATGGCAGCTGAATGCAGTCCAACTCTCTGGCTCTGGGATATAGAAAATCTGCTCCCAACTGGAGAGAATGGGAATAATTTTAAAGGCTTTGGGAAGGTTGCCACTCTGATACTTGGATAACACCTCTTTGACACCCTTGTAGACTTCAAGATCCCAGGGGTCCAGCTGGGGCATAGGGCAGCCTGACATCTCAGACATAACAGTTTCCACCTGTCTGCCTTTCTGTCAATTTCTCCATGATGATGTTTGCCAGTGTACACCTGAATGAGGTGGGGGTGGGGTGGGGTTCTTGTTCATGAACATCTCAATGGCATACTCATCTTCAGGACTGACGACTACCTCTGAGTCATACCCTGATTCCACCATTTCTGCTGCCTTCTCCAAGGCTGGCCACTCCTCATTCTCATCCTCTTCATCTGATTCACCATCCTGGGCTCCTGGGCCCAGCCACGTATTGAACTTTCTCAGCATCGTCTTGTCACCCAGGCCATGTTCAGCCTCTAGCTCCTCCTGATGCTCTTGTGCCTGATGCAGGATCCTCCAGGTCAGCCAGGGCCCCATGGACTCTACTTCTTCCTCCATCCCATGGCCTCTGCCCCTCCATTTCTTCTGGCCTCTGGGCTATATGGAGTACCCTGCCAGGATCTGGTCTGCCAGAGGGGCATGCTTTGCCTGCCCTCCAAACTTACAGGGATAGCTTGATCTTGGGCATGGTCTCCACTACCCTTTCCTCTAAAACAGACTTGGGGAACTTGAATTTAATAATTTATTGTAAATTTGTGGATTTTTCCTTGCATTAAATTTTGGTGATGCAATATTGTGTCATATAACCATATAGCATCATATTGTAAGCAAGTCATTACAGGCACATATTCTGGTCAATGCAAACTAGACTTCCCAACAATGGGTGACTAGCTCTACTGCCAACACTTGCTCATTAAGACCTGTTGGCCAACTTGACCATTGATCACTTATAACTTGCATTTTGTGTGTTTATTTGGAAAATAGTGTAATCACTATGACTTTAACTCTGTTGCACAACAGATGAAACATGTATGCAGTTTTTCAAAATTTTCTCCTCTTGTCTTCTTTACTTATGCTTCCACGGCGCCCTTCTTTTTATTTAACACATCCCAATTGCACCTGAGGCTACTATGGCTCCCGTGCCCCACCTCCACATCGTTCCAGCACCCTCCAGGGAGAGGTATCCCTCACTTTGGGAACCTATGGACTAGATGGTCTGCGGTCTTTTCTAGCTTTAGAGCTATAAGTCTGGCACTTTTTCCTCATCTCTGCCTTTCAGAATTCTTATCCCCCCTCCTTCAACTTTATATACCCAATACTAACTGTTTTTCACACAATAACCACTTAACAAAAGGGGGATATTTTTGTTGAATGTCTTCAGGGAGATGGAATTGTATGTGATATTTATTACACCATAATTTGCTGGTAAATTGTAAACTCCTAAATGGCTGGTCCCTTTCATCTCCAGCTCCCAGTACAATGCCTTTAATGCAGTATTGCTTAATTAATTTTTATTGAATTGAAATTTATATTTTACACACTGCTTTTAATTATAATTTAACTACCTACTGTATGCATCTTTCTCCTTCTTGCTCTGACTCCGCTAATCTCCCAAAACTTGAAAGATATCATAGAGCTGGCTCTATCTGCATTTCTCCAAGTGGGTATAAGAAGCTCAAGGAGGACCCAGAGTCCAACCCTGTGAATCTGCCATAGTAATACAATTTGCTTTCTAAATAAAAGCAGGAGTAAAAAGCTAACAATGAGAGGACTTGAAATAAAGGGGCAAAGAAGGTACACTTTGATTTAATTATGATTTGTCTCAATTGGCATAGGATTTTCCCCCAAAGAGCATCTAATTGTTTATGAAATTAACTTGGTATTCATGCTCTTTAACCTCATCTGGCAAGCTAGAGCATGCGTTTATTATTCTCTTGAATGGAAATGTGTGATCCAACATCTGTTCTGCATTTGTTTTCCTTTAATTTCCTTTACTCTCCCCCACTCCCAACTCTATCATCTGTGCTTTGCTAAACAGTAATATGAGTGAATGTTAATACCACTTAGCATTTTACATTCGGACCTCCAGGTTTTGTGCTATAGAGAAATCATACAATCAACTGCATTCAATAAAGGGGTGCAAGAAATTGAATACCTCCATTGATGTTCATTCATTTTAGAGCCTAATCAGCTTAGACCTAGAAATAATTGTTCAGACGCATGAATTATATGATTACCTCCATGAGGGAAAATTGGAAACAAATAAATATATATGTACATCAACTGTGTATGTTGTAAAATATTTGTAAAAGCATAAAAATATATATACATATATGCAATTGATATTCACCTATGTATGTCTGTATGCATGTACGTATATATGTATCATTTGATTAGATGACAACTCATATTTGAGAATATTAGACAATATGCTCAATTCACATCTGTATTAATATATGTGAACATTGTGCTGATATGTATATATGTACGTATGTATATGTATGTGTGTTGGGTGTACATTTATGTATGTATTGTATGTATATATATATGTATAAACTTTATACTTTAATTGAGAAATGCTAACAGTAATTACCAATTATGTCACTTAACCTGCCTGGGTGTCCTCTTCCTCACTCCAATCCCTTGGCCATCTGGTCATTTAAAGCCATGAGAAATTATCAGAACTAAGACTATGGATGACTGAAATCCACTTGAGCCAGCATACCTTAACACTCAGCAAACAAGCATTTATCCAGAGCCTACTATGTCAGGCCCAGTGTTAAGCACTGGGGACACAAGAAAGACAAAAGACAGTCAGGTCAGTTCCTGCTCTTGAGGAAGTTTACAGTGTGGGAGGGGAATGCAAAAAACAAAATACAAGTAAGATACATAAGGATAAATTGAAAATAATCAACAAAAGAAAGGCACTAGCATTTATAAGGATGGAGAGAGTTTCTTACAGAAGGTGGGATTTTGTCTGAGACTTGAAAGAAGTCAGAGAAGTTAGGCCCTCATCACTTCTCACCAGAACAAGTAGGCAATTGCCTGCTTGTTTGATGTGCCTTCTTGTAGTCTCTTCCCATTCCAATCTATGCACCATTCAGCTTTCAAATTAATGTCACTCTCCCACTCAATAAGCTCTAGTGGTTCCCTATTACAGCCAGGATCAAATCTAAAATCCTCTGTCATGCAAAGACATTTATAATCTCCCTCACCCCCATACTTTTCCAGTCTTTCTACACATTTCACCCCACCGCCACCTCTGAACCAGTAACACAAGCTTTCTTTTTGTTCCTTAAAAAGAAACTCCACGTCACTGCTAGGTGTGTATCCCAAAGAGATAAAAGAAAAAAGGAAAAGGACCTATAGGTACAAAAATACTGTAGGAGCTTATTTTGTGGTGGCAAAGAATTGAAATTTAGGGGATATCCATCAATTGAGGGATGGCCAGACAAGTTGTGATATGTGATTTGTGATGGAATACTACTATGCTGTAAGAAATGATGAGCAGGATGGTTTCAGAAAAACATGGGAAAACTTAGATGAACTGATGCAAAGTGAAGTGAGCAGAACCAGGAGAATATTGTGTACAATAATGATGATCAACTGCAAAAGACTTAGCTACTGTAATCAATACAATGATTTAAGACAGTCCTAAAAGACGCATAATCTAAAATGCTACACACTTCAAGAGAGAGAATTGATGAATTCTGAGTTCAAAATGAAGTATATTTTTCACTTTAAAAATTTTTTCTTTCTTTTTTGTAACATGGTTAAAATGGAAATATGTTCTGCATGATTTCACATATATCATCGATATCATATTGCCTGCCCTCTCAATGCGTGGGGAAGGGACTGGAGGGAGGGAGCTCCAAATTAAAAAAAAAAAGATATTTAAATAATTAAATGAGAGAAAAAGAAAGAATACCCCATCTTCTAAATCCTGGCATTTTCACTGGCTATCCCCCACGCAAGGGATATTCTCCTTTTGCATTTTTCTGCCTCCTGACTTCTCTGGCTTTCTTCAGGTATCAACTAAAATCCCACCTATAGCAAGCCTTCCTGGGTCTTTCTTAACTCTAGGGCCTTACCTCTGTTGATTATTTTTCTGTGTCTTATATATAGCTTGTTCGTATATACTTATTTGCATATTGTCTCCCTTATTAGTTTGTGAGCTCTTTGAGAGCAAGGATTGTCTTTTGTTTTTCTATATATAATTAGTACTTGGAACAGTATGGCAAATAAAAGTTACTTTAAGTCTGTATTGACTGATGTGAGGAACGATAGAAGCCGGTATCACTGGATCACATTGTGGGGAATAACATGTAAGAAAACTGGAAAGGCAGAAAGGGGCCAGGTTGTGGAAGACTTTAAAAGTAAAACAGAAGATTATATATTTGAGCCTGTATGCGATAGGAGTCACTGGAATTTATTGAATAGGGCTTTGATATAGTCAAACTTACATTTTAGGAAGATCAATTTTATAGCCCAGTGGAGGATGAACTAGAGATGGAAGAAACTTGATGCAGTTGGATCTACCAGGAGTCTATTGCAACAGTCCGGGTGAGAGCTTTTAAGTGCATATACTAGTGCGGTGGCATATCATAGGAGAAAAAGGAGAATAATGGAGATATTTCAAAGACAAAATCAATAGAACTTGCAACAGACTGGATATGGAGGGGTGGGGAAAGAGAGAGAGAGAGAGAGAGAGAGAGAGAGAGAGAGAGAGAGAGAGAGAGAGAGAGGCTGGGGTGGGGAGAGGAGTAGACAATGATACCTACCTTTCAAGCCTGGATGTTTGGGATGATGCTTATTCCTGTGGCAGTAGTAATAGGATGTGTGCTTGGAAGGGATGTGTGTGTGTGTTTGAGGAAGATAATGTAGTTTTGGACATACTGAGTTTAAGATGTCTATGTGGCATTCAGTTTGAGATGTATAATGGGAAGTGTGAGATCTGAGTTTGAAGTTTAGGAGAGATGTTAAGGATGGACAAGTAAATGTGAGAATCATATTCATAAAGAAGATAGTTGAAACCATGGGAGCTGAAGAGTTCACCAAGTGAAAGAGTATAGAGAGATAAGAGAAGAAGGCCCAGGATTGACCTTTGGGGGACACCCGTTTTAGTGGGTATGACATGGATGAGCATTTAGCAAAAGAAACTGAGAAGGAATAGTCACCCACGAGAGAGTGGTATTGGGAAAATCTAAAGAGAAGAGAATATCAAGGTGTAGCAACAATTTGGCTAGCAGCAGCAGTTGAGGTGTAAGACCCAACAAGACCAGCAATAAGAGCTGCCAGCACAGTTTCTTTGATCTGCTTTACTAAGGAAAGTAACTCTAAGGGATTATCAATATCACTTTACTTACACATACAAATAGTTCAGGAGGAAAAGCCAGCAACCTGAACTTCCGACCAAATACAAACAAATTACAAACATACATTACAAACAGACAAAATACAAACCAACATTCGGGTTAGCAAAGCCGGGGGCAGTTACAATGGCTTGCCCAGAGTTCTACGCTACTCTTCCAGTGAGTGAGAGCCCCCAAACCAAACATCTGGGTTTCTTCAGAGCCGGGGGGCTCCTTAACGGCTACCCAGAGTCTCCACGCTGACACTCTTCCAGTGAGTGAGAGCCCCCAAAGGAAAAACACCAACCTCCAGGTTTATATATCTTGTTCAGGGTCAAAGGGCATCACAATGTGTGCCTCAAACCCACATGGCCTAAAAGCTTCTGGCATCAGAAACATGTGACTCAAACCCATGTAAACTAGGCTTTCCCTTGAGGCAAGCAAGTCATCAAAGACTCCTGATCCAATCTAAGAAACAAATGCCAGGTTCTTCAAGGGCACTTGATTAAATAAGTGCCAAAAGAGAAAACAGTAAAAGAATGTCCCACCTTAATTACTGATACACAAGGAGAACAGATGATCAACAGTGTCAGAAACTGTAGAGACATCAAGAAGGATAAGGACTGAGAAAAGGGCATTAGATTCTGTGATTAAGAGATCATTGATTTCTCCAGGGAGAGCAGTTTCGGATGAAACTCCTGGACAGACAGGTTTCCTAATGGTGATTGGGGGAGAGGAGACATGTCTATAGAATTTAAACACCTCTTTATATTTGTTGTAGATTCTTGCTGTTAGAGATAAGCAAATATACTTTTGTTAACTGTCACATGACTTATGAGCACCTCATTTCATACCCAAATCAAACCTGAATTCTACAGGCTACTGGCATCAGACCCATTTGTAACATTGCTTCTTATTTTCTACATCTGCAAAACAAGGAGTTTTGGCTTGATCACGAATTCCTGACCTGGTATACTCACAGGGGAAATTTATCAAAGGAATTCGGGGCAATGTTTCATAAATTGCATATTTTGCTATTGAAACTGAATTTATTTTTCTTAAATATGTGTGGTAAATGTATGATTTATTTTCTTTCATGTTGAATGGAAGACATAGGAAAGTTTCCGGAAAGCCAAGAGACAATAAAAAGTTGGGAACCATTGGGCTAGAATCATAGATTCCCAAAGTGGTCAATACCACCCCCTGGGGAGGGCACTGGAACATCTAGGGTGGGCGGTAGTAGCCTTGGGTGCAATTGGAAGGCATTGAATAAAAATAAGGGTCAACCTAGATTAACCTCAGGGATGCACTGAGTAATTTTATTAAAAGGGTGCCATAGGCCAAATAAGTTTAGGAACCTCTGGGCTAGATGATTCTTAAAGTTTTTTTCAAATTTAGTTCCTTCATTCCTCTGTGCTCCACATATTAAGTATTTATTTGGATTGATAGATTCGGAGGCTAGTGGAGGAGATACAAAGTTTAGATACAACATAGATTAAGGCCGCCATGTCATTTTGTGCTATAACTCTTTGTGACTCTCCACATATCCTCTACAGTAGCCTCCATCCAATCTACCAATCAAAAAAAAGTTATTAAATACTTAATATGTGTCAGGTACTGCGCTTATTAGGTGTTGAGAATACAAAGAGAAATCAATTATTTCCTACCCTTAAGGAACTCACATTCTAACTGAGGAGACAATATGCACATGTATAATTATATACAAGAAACATACAATGTAAATATGAAGTAGCTTTGGAAAAGAAAATACTAGCATCTGGAAGCACGCAGAAAGGCCTCTTGCAGGTGTTTGAGCTCAATTTTGAAGGAAACCAGAGAGTCTGAGAGTCAGTGTAAGGAAGGTAGAGAAACAGTTTCTAAACTAAAGTGAAGATACATATGACAGAAAGAAAAAAGAAAAGGCAAAATATCTTTTCATTTGGTGAAGATTTATCTCATCTGGCATTTGACCTTTCCCAGAACATCTAATTGTTTGCAGAGAAGCTCTCTGTACACCAGGCATCTCCTCCTCAGACACAGGGAAGGCCAGATCAAAGCTGCCTTGTCCCAGTGACCAGTTCAACCTTGTAAGTGGATAGATTAATTGCACAATGCCACAGAGAGGACTACAGGGTTGCATTTTTAAAAATATCAATTTAAGCCACATATGTAGTGTGGGAAGGGGCATGGTAAGGAAGTGTGAGTATCCCAGAAGAAAAAGCTTGGACAACTGAGTGAAACTGAAATATTGAGTTAGACTCAATTTATCAATACTCACCACCTAGCAATGTGGTGCAGTGAGAGACAGTCTCAGAATAAGGAAGACTTGCATTTAAGTCCTGCAACTGACATAAACTCCTTTTGTGATCCCAGGCAAATCACTTAATCATTTAGTGCTCTAGGTAACACTCGGATTTTAAATTGTGGAAAAGGTGCCAACCTATATTGATAGAAGGAGTGTCTTCACTGGGAAGTTTTCTACATTGGTGAAATTGCGGGTCCATTTCCTATTTTATCTATATCTATCGCAGACACATAATGTACAGCATCTAGAGCTTAGACCCCGATTCTGGTTTTTTTGGCTTCTTTGTAACCAGACACTGAAGCAAAAGGTCTATTTCCCATTCAACTCGATGCAATTAATATTTATGTTAAAATGAGGCAGAGCTTTATGATAGACATAGAGTGGGGAGGGCCTGAGGAGAAGAGGAGATGGAGATATAAAGCTTAGATACCACATAATCCTTCCCCTGGTGGAATTTACTGTCTGCTATGACTTCAGATACAAACAAAGAGAAGTAAAATGCATACAATTTGCAGGCACCTCCACAGAGTCTTTTATTGAATGGAGCCAGCTCTTTTTAGGGATTACAAATGATCACATCATTTAGGGATCACCGCCAAATTCTGGGACTTGAAAATGACAATAAACAACATCAATTTAACACTTTAAAGTTTCCAGAAGCTTTATATATGTGAGAACTTAAAACAGTGCACTTCCTCAATCAGCTTGATGAGACTTTTTTGCAGACTTTGATTACATTTTCCTATGGAGATTGTAGGCATGTCCATTGACATAATTTCACATACCTCATTAAAGACAAGAGATATAATCTCATTGGTGATGAAATGATTGGCTTAGGTTGATATAGGTCGACTGGGAAAATATTTATCCTGGATTGTTTTAGGATGGAACCATCTGTGCTCTGTTTATTTTAAAAAAATAGTTATCGTATTGGCCCTTGTTAGCAAATCCTGAGAGCTAAACTAGAAAGTAAAAAAAGGGACCTAAATTATGAAATGAAAATTGGATGAGGTAGCTAGATGCTGCAGTGGAGAGAGTGGCAGACTTGGAGTCTGGAAGACTTGAATTTAAATATAACCTCAGACACTTACTAGCTGTGTGACCCTAAGAAAGTAGCCTAACCTCTGTTTGCCTCAGTTTCTTCATCTGTAAAATGGAGATAATTACAGTACCTACTTGTACCACCAAGGCAATATTCACAGCGGTTGCTGTTGCAATGAATATGCTGGTGTGATTCTGAATCGCAAAATATAACAGACTCTCCATATAGAAGCCAGACACAAAACATTTATTCAGCCACCAGAAAGCCAAATCCCAACATGAGTAAACCCAATCCCTCAAAGCAACAAAGTAGTTAATATACATTATCACAGCTAGGAGCAACTCCATTCCAAAGTCCGCCCCCCTGCTCGGGCCTTCCCAGAAACGCTCACAAGTCTAGCTGCCTCCTTGCCTTCTGCAGCTCTCTCTCACTGCTCTAACTGCTTTGACTTCACTTCCTCTTGGTTCTGCTTCACCATTCCTGCTCCACCCATTCAGCAAGCTCCTCCCACCACATGTGTCTTAGGCTTCCAAGTGACTTATGCAGGTCACATGGGCCTATTAATGGATGGGAAGATCTTCAAATTAAACAAAAATGCATTGACAACACACTACTTTCCAAGATTATTGTTTTGAGGATCAAATGAGATAATATTTTTTACAGTTTTTTAACAGCACACTGCCTGGCACATAGCAAGTGCTCTATTTAAGTAGCCATATAAGTTCCTAGCCTCCCTAATAACAGGACCTGCAAAGGGAAGAAGCAATATTCAAGGGCACATGTTTTCATCAGCATGGCCCAAGAATAGAGGTCCTCTATCCCAAGTTCCTGATCCCTAACCTAGACAGAGGAGAAAGAATTTACTGGACAATCCTCTATTCTTAGAGAATTCAATAATACAGCCTAACAGAGGAGTTTCTGGAGTCTTTTATTAATCCCAGCTTTAGCATTGTAGCCTCAAGTTTGGAAGTTTAAGAACCCAGTCTTCCAGGAAAAGGTGTTCTTGAGGTATTCTTGACTCTTGGCAAGAAGGCCATCATAAGCATGGATCACATAGAAGAGAAAGTAATAATGGACTAAAGTCTGAACATGTGGAAGGCAAAAGATCTGAATTTTTCCCTCTGCTATGACAATGACTAATCTAAACAGTATAAAAAACAATGGGAAATAGATTAGCTTTCTTGAAACATCAAATTCATTTCCCATACGCATAGCCATTGTGTGTGTGTATGTACACATACATTGAGTCTCGTGGAGTTAAATGACTTGCATGGAGCCAGGTAACTAGCTAGTATTAGAGATAGGATTTGAATTCTACCTCTGTCTTCTGAAGCCAAGTTTCATGCTCTACCACTAAGTCACAAAATGTCATCTAAAAACAAGCATGTGAAGCATCTAGAATACCTCACTGTAAACAGACTTTCATCAATAGTGAAATTAGATCCTATCCTTTCCATCATAAAATTAACTGAAAGGTACCAAGAGCGTGAAATCCTGTCATGCAATTGTCTGTTGACTACCAGAAGTATCTGATTCAGGAAAGCCAAATGCCACTTTAAAGGCTCTCCTCCAATAAGATGCCCCATTCATATTTTAAAACTGTGTCCATCAGCTGGGTGATACATTGGACCTAGAGTCAGGAAAACTTGAGTTCAAATCTAGCTTCAGACAGTAGCTATGTGACCCAGAACAAAGTCATTTCATTTCTGTCTCTATCAAGTTCCTCAACTGTAAGAAAAGGGACAACAACAGCACCTTTATTCTGGAATTATTTCAAGAATCAAATGAAATATTGATTTAGCACTTTGGAAACCTTAAAGTGCAATGTGAATCCTAGCTATAAGAAAAATCCATGAAACATATAACAGAGAAGTTTTGTTTAATGAATCTAAATCGTAAGAAGTTTTCTGACTCCAAGTCTAGTTCTTTATCTGCTCTGCCCCCTAGCTGCCACACTGTGTTACCTAACTGCCTTATCATTTGGGGCTGCTAATGTGGTACTTTCATGCCCTCTTTGATTCCATTTGGTCCTATACTCTCTGCTTAGTACTAGATCCTGTCCTTGGCCCTTGGAAAATTTCAGGCTATAACCTGTTTTACAGGTCAAGCACCCATGTTACTTGCCTGACTTTGGTCTGTCAGTTCAATTGCCCACTTTGATTAAAAGTTCGAGGAAAGTGATCTGGTGTGAGGTCCCACATTTATCTTCCATTTTTCCTTAAACGATTCTGTATGCCCATCTTCTCTCCATTCGCTTTTCAAGATGAAATATATCTGGTGCGCATGCTTTCATCTATAGCTTCCTATCCATATATGAGTATTATTTTCTTCACAATGTTCCTCTTTTTCCTGTCTCTGAAGAAAATGCACCACTCTCCTTTCAAAGGACAATAGCTTTATTCATGTACTGAATCCGATCCTTTCTCACCTTCTGTAGAACCTTGGTGAGCCTCAAACAATTTAAGGCATTTGCCTGTGGAAACATAACTAGTGTTTAAGTGTCAGAAGCAGTATTTGAACTCAGGCTTTCCTGAAGCCAAGTCTGTTGTTTTGACCACTATGCCATATAATGTCATCTGAAAACAGAAACATTTGCTGCACCTTGATTATTACTATCTCCAACATCTTCTATGTTGCTCACCTCACTAACTCATTTTCCTTTGCTTACAAGCATGCACAGACCATCCTGCCTACAATTAGAACTATCTCATTGGCCCTGTTCTCCTCTTAAACCCTTAGCTACTGGCCCATTTATTTCTTCTTCATTACCAGATTACTCAAATCATGCCCATTTCCTCATCATAGACTATGATCTGGCTTCAGCCTCAATTACTCTCTTGAAGTTGTTTATTTACCAGTAATCTCCTAATCAAGTTTAATATGTGTTTCTCTGCCTCATTCTTTTTTTCACCTTTCCGTATTACTTAATACTCTTGTCTGTCCCCTTCTTCCTAAAAATATCTCCTCCTTTGGCTTCCATGATGTTGCACAATTTTCTTGGTTTGCCTGTGTAACTCACTTTTTCTGCCTTTCCAATTTCTTCTCTCCACCCCATTAATTCTTCCTCAAGCCCAAATCTTTAGGCTTCCTTGCTCTTTACCTTCTCTCCCTTCAACTTCAGAATTAATCTTCTCCTAAGCTTTCAGTTATTACCTCCATAGTAATGATTCCCATCACATTAGGTTTGGTCCTCTGTTCTAAGCTGTTGTGGTCTTTGGAATGCCAGTCATGTCATCCAATAAATGTTATTCCTCACCAGTAAATTGTGGGAAGGTCAGTACCAAGGACAGATCACTGGAGGCACAAGCTAGAGGTCACCTTCCAGGTTGGTTGAATTATATTCGGGGAATATTTATTAATTACCTACTATTACTAAGACACTTTGCCAAGTATGTGATGATTTACATATACATACATACCTATATGTATATATGTTTATGTGTGTATTATATGTGTGTGTGTAAAAATGTATATACAGGTATGTATGTGTATGCATGCATACATACATAATACACCCACATACACACATACATACACACACATATATGTGTAACCATGTCATCGATTTAGAATAGGACAAGAAAAGAGAACCCACTTTCATACTAGTCATACATGTTAAGTAGAGGGAGAAAAGTAACTCACGTACCCTTTGCCCAACAACCAGCTATGTTTTCATGCAGCCTTCTTTGAGCTTCACTTGTGCAGTACAGAGCTATTCCTGGTGTGGTAATTTGGAATTCTACGATTTGTTAGCATTTCATTCATGCTTTAATTTTGACATTTGCAATAGACAGAACCATGCCCTTTGACATCACGGTATGACATAGAGCAAAGAGTCAAGGAAAATTACGTTCAACTTTTGGCTCTGACATTTACTAGCTTTTTGACTATACCATTCACTTAAACTTTCTGATCCTTAATTTCTTCATCTGTAAAATTGGAGTCATAATGCTAGCTTTACCTATTTCACAGGACTTTTGTGAAAGAAAGCTCTTCGTAAGCTATGGATTACCATGTAAATATGAGTTATTATTATCTCATTGAACTGTATCTCTTTACTTTTTGATTCATTCTCAATAGAAGGGTCCTTTGGAACCAACTTTACCAAAAATTGTATGGGTTTTATTCTCCAATATTACCCTAGTTTTAAAAAAATCTGCTAATTATCTTTGGGGGAAATAGATAATTTTCTTAATCTCCCAAACCCCATTTATTTTTCCACAGTTGAACTTTTTAATGTTAACATTTTAAATAAACATATCTAGAAAATATGGAGGCAAATTATTAGATCTGTACAGCCTACTTTGGCTACATGTTTAGTTAACCCTTAATTCAGCTTGATTAAACTAAGTTCAGTTCAATTCAAATATTCATTGTACATTTATCGCTTTCTTCTTTTGCAAAATGGAGAGGAAATATGAACAAAGACAATCCTAAAAGTAATATTATCACATTTCAAAATCATTAACTTATTTCTATGGAGTAGTTAATATCTTGGGCGAATCTGACTTAAAGAGTTTTAAGAACTGGAAGGGCATATGTTGTATCTTACATACCAGTAAGCGCATGTATGAAGAAAATCCTCAGAAATTTAAGTTGAGAAATCAATTTATTAATTATTCAGTGAAACTCAGTTCACCTATGCCACAGTAATACAATCTAAGATGCTTTTATTAAATACCTATTGAACCAGGCCAGGTGCTAATCCCAGCTACCAGAGAGACTAAGGCTTGTGGATTTCTTGATCCTGGAAGTTCTGAGCTGATTGGGCTATGCCAATTGTGTGTTCACATTAAGTTTGATATCGATATGGTCAACCCCATGCATCAGGATGGGGAGATGAAGGTACCAGGTTGCCCAAGGAGGGGCAAACCAACCAGGGTTGGAAATGGAGGAAGGCAAAGCTTTTATGTCAACAGGTTGTGATATCTGGCTAATGAGTAGCCCTTACATTTCCAACCTAGGTGAGATGGGGTGACTCAGTCCTAAAAAATGAATAAATTAAAAATTATGCCCTCTTTGCCTCAGGCACTGCTTTATACTAAGAACTAAATAAAAGATAATCCCTGACCTCAAGATTATATTTTATACTCAGGAATGTAGAATAACCAGACAGATAATCCAGAGGTCAAGTATATGTGAAAATTTACATTTGTAAAGTACTTTAGATTTACAAAATATGATTTAAATGATCTCATTTGATCCACAAAACAACCAACTACATTAGGTAGGCAGGTGAATAAGAGACTCAAAAAATTAAATTACTTTCCTGAGGCCACTCAACTATTGAATGGTAGAACAATCATAGACCTTGGTCATCTTATGATATCCATTGCAGTTTGCATAGTGCCTAGTTAACTCTTTATTGACTCATTCACTGTATCAAGGTCTCAAATCACTGGATCATAGATTGAGATCTATGATGGACTTCAGAGATAATTTAGTACAACTTCTTTGGTTTCCAGATGGTGAAACTGAAATAAAAGAAATTAAGCAATTTTACCAAAGTCATACCAGAAATAACTGGTAAAACCAAGATTAGAGCCCAAATCCTCTCACTCAAAATTTAGAGCTCCCTCCGCTCCCCCCGCCCCACCATTGCGCTACATCACTGCTCATCAATCTATGCTCAAGTGAAGGGAGGCCACTAGAACGTCAAGGCATGTACTACACCAAAAAATTCTTTCAGGACAAAGTTGTTAATTTGAGAGCCTCTAAAACTATTGCTTTTTCCCCTTAACATTATTCTTCACTGTGAACGTACTTTAGAGAAGAATTTCTGGAGTCCTCTTCTATGTGTTTCTGCTTTTTGTTTCCCTTCTGACATAAATTCATTTGTTATTCTTAAGCGAGTTGTACAGCCCTTTTTTTATCCACATCAAGCTTGACTTACCACATGAGCCCCCTTACAGAGCAGGCACAGCGTTCTCATTGTTGAGTGTGTGTTTTATTTCATTTCAAGCAATTGATGAGTCAAAGTAGCATATCATTTTCCATCTGTCTTGTTCCTCGGCAGATATTAGAAACAGCAGAAGTCTCATAAACTGAGGCTTCGTGAGAAAAATCCCATGTGTAGATTGCTTTATTTTACAGTTTTACTCCAAATGTTACATGGTGCAGTGAAAAGAATACTTAATTTGCAGTCAGAGGGACCCAAGTTCAAATCTCAGCTAGGCTACTTACTATAAGCTTTAGAACTCTGAGCAAGTAACTTCTTTGGCATTAGTTTCTCCATCTGTGGAATTACTGGGTTGGAAAGAATGATTTCCAAGGTCATTCTCAGATCTAAATTTCTGAAGTCATATTCATTGTTAGTGGTCTTTATCAATCTACAAATGGTAAGTCAATCAATCAATATACTTGTAGAGTACCTTTGTGGCACTCAAAGTGCTCTGGCCACGAAAAAAAAATTACACAACTCGTGCTTGAATTTGTGAAATGTAACCTGGTTGGAAAGGCAGGGCACGTATATTCACACAAAATAATTGGCAATTAATACATAACACTATGTGTATATAATAGATAACTTGTTTTTTTTTTTGGCAGGGCAATTGGGGTTAAGTTACTTGCCCAAGGTCACACAGCTAATACATGTGTCAAGTATCTGAGACCGGATTTGAGCTCAGGTCCTCCCGACTCCAGGGCCAGTGCTTTACTCACTATGCCACAAAGCTGCCCCAATAGATAACTTGGAAGAGAAAAGAGGAATGTCATACATGCCTTAAATGAACTACAACATGTTACCAGTAATAATTTGCTCAAGAGAAGTGGTAAAATATATAATATTAAGGACAGACATAACCAGAAAACTAAGTGGTCTGGTCATCTAATTAGACACAGGTAGTGAAGGGAGAAGAGTCAAGAGTCAACCTGGAGTCAAGAAGACTTGTGCTACTAACGTCCCTATCAATAGCTGAATTATTCAATAATCTCATGGGATTTATTGTTTCATAATTTTATAAAGTATTTTATTTAAATAAAGTCTTAAATTTCACCTTCACAAAAGTTCTCATGCATCATAAGTTAAGATTATGAAAGATTCCTGGATAAATTAAGCAAGATTGAGAACTTTTTTTTCCATTTTTTTTTAATTTTTAGATTGCAACATACAGTTCTACATAATTTTGGGTTCCAGATTTTCTTCCCTCCCTCCCCCCCCTCCCCAAGAAGGCATGGCGTCCCATATAACTTCCAGGTATAACTAGGC
>CM053622.1:103313595-103366164 GCA_028646595.1 Phalanger gymnotis
AATTTGCCCCAGTCAGAGTGCTCGCAATTTCTAACTCTCTCAAATCTGCTCAGATTCACTTTTTTTTATAGGAATCCAACAGAACTTGTGAGAGAGCTCCGGCAAGACGCTGTTTTCATGTGGCCATCTTGGCTCCGCCCCCCTTGTCCCGATTGAGAACTTTTTTAAGTTCTCTGGAAAAAAAAATGTCCAGGTGTGATGGCTCATGCCTATAACCCCTTCTACTCAGCACAGGCTGAGGTTGGTGGATCACTTGAGCTTAGGAGGCCAGAATTGTAGTATCTATCAGGTGCTAAAAATGGTGAGTCCTCAGAAGTTTAGGTCCACAAGGCTGCCTGAGGAGGGGTGAACTGTCCCAGTTCAGAAGCGGAGCGGGTCACAGCTTCAGTGTGGATCAATAGTAGGTTCAGAACCATGAGTAACTGCAGCACTTCCAGAATGGGTAAGAGAAAGACATCTAGTCAAAGAAAAAAAAAAGCATCACATTAATATCAAGGGAGGCATAAAAGCGAAAGTTGTATTCCTGCTAAAGGAATTCATCTCTTGTGTGGATGAAGTCCAACTAAAAGCCTCAAATAAAGCTGGATTACTTATTTATAAGGAGGTCCTTCTTAAGAACTGTTTGACTTTAGACAACTCATTTGACCTCTCTGAGTCTTGGTTTTATCATGTGTAAAATGAGGGCATTGGATTGCATGACCTTTATGGTGTGTTTCAGCCTTAAGTTTATGATCCTATGATCTACAACCAATGCTCCTCTTTGTAGATGACTTTCTGTAGGCATTAAGCCCCAAAATGCTATAGATGCACCAAATATAATTCATAATTCCTGAAAAAGATCTTGTCTACCAACAGCCATAAGACTTGCTCATACATAGTGGCTTACAAAAGGCCTACAAAAATACTTCATAGACATTATAAAAATCCATTCAAGAAAATCTAAGTGAATGAATAATGTTTATTTTCCAGATGATATAGTTGGAAGGGCAACATGTAGCAAATATGCATCTATATCAATTTCTAAGTTTCTATCATCATTGATATAATCATCAATATCATTGATATCTCAATCTATACCTATATCTGTAGCTACACCTACATCTATATCGATATTTATGTGAATCCATGTGTATGTACATACAAGTATATTAGGGGAGGGGAGAAGAAAGGGAAGGAAGTAATGATTCATTCAATATGTACTGTGAGCTATCTATCTACTGTGAACACTATGCTGACCACTTTTACAAGTGTTACTTCATTTGATCTTCACAAAAGTCCTGAGAGGTAGGTGCTATTAATATCCCCACTTTACAAATGAGGAAACTGAGGTAGACAGAGCTTAAGTGATTTACCTAGTATCCCAGTAAGTTTCTGAGGCCACACTTGACCTCAGATCCTCCTGACCTCAGGCCCAGTGCTTTATCCACTATGACACCAAACACCTTCAGTGTGGAGGATATATAAAATATGTGCATATAAGTATGTTTTTGTATACCTATTTTTCAGTCATTTCAGTTGTGTGTGACTCTTGATGACTCCATTTGGAATTTTCTTGACAAAGACACTGGAGAGGTTTACCATTTCCTTCTCTAGCTCATTTTACAGATGAGGAAACTGAGGCAAACAGGGTTATGTGACCTGCCCAGGGTCACACAGCTAGCGAGTGTCTGAGGCTGGATTTGAACTCAGGTCTTCTTGACTCCAGACCCAGCATTCTATCTACTGTGCCACCTAGCTGCCCTATGTGAATATATGTGTATATGTATATATGTGCATGTTTATACACATGTACACATGCATGCATACATACATGTATACACACATATAGTGTTTGTGTCTATCAAATGAGACAATGTTTGCAAATTGTTTAGCACAGTGCCTGGTACTTAGTAGACATTATGTAATACCTGTCACACACATGTACCTGCACACATATACATATACATATACATATACATATACATATACATATACATATACATATACATATACATATACATATACATATACAAACACATACGTATAGATCTATCCATAGATACACATACCTGCATACACACATTCATGCACAAACACACACACACACACACACATATATATATATATATCCATCCATTCACACACATATGTACACAAACACACACACATATAGATCTATTTATCTATACATCAACACACACACACACACACACACACACACACACACACACGTGTAGGTCTTCTTGCTGTTCTTCCAATTAGACACTTCACCTCCCTAGACAATTCATTTCAACTGGCTCTCTCCTATGTTTATAATCCTCTCCTTCCTCATCTCTGTCTTTTGGCTTTCCGGTCATCCTCCAGGTATCAGCTAAACTCTCATCTTCTAAAGGAAACTTTTCCAAATTCTTGTTAGTGTTAATTATGTTCTATTTATCTTGTACCTTTTTGTATCTAGTTGTTGACATGTTATGTCCAAGACTGGATTGTGAGCATCTCCAGAGCAGAGATTCTCTTTTACCTTTCTTTGTCTCTTCAGTGCTTAGCACATTGCCAGGCACATGGTAAGCACTTAAATCAATGTTTATTGATTAATTATTTAGAGTTTATTGATTAAATATTTATAGCTTATTAACTGTAATAGTTATACAGTTGTTATTATTATTAACTAGTTATTATATTAACTATTTATAGGTTCTTGATTAACTATTAATACTTTATAGTTAACTATAACTAATAGTTTATTTACTAACTGATTTGTGAGTCCTGCCTGGACTGTTGGTAGGATAGGCATTGGATTTGGGGCCCAAACCCTATGTCGCCCTGACATTGCATCCAAGTAGTATGTAATTCCAGAGTTAAATGGGTTTTAGCTAACATATCTTTCATTCATATTGCTACTTGTATAATCTTCCCAATAAATAACTTAGGTTTTATGACTTTTTTCTCATGTCACCTGTCATTATCATAGCATTTTATATGACAGTCTTAGCCCCAGCTCATTTTACCTTTTAGCATACATACATATTTGCAAATACAGTATCACAGATTTAGACCTTGATTAGAACCTAGAGGACATCTAGCCCAACTCTTTAATTTAACAGATGAGGAAACTGAGGCCCTGAGAGATTGCACGACTATTCCAATGTCAGATATGTAGCAAGTGACAGATCCGGGATCTGAACTCAAGCTCTCTCCTTCCATTCCATTCTAATGTTTAATCCCCCTTAATTGTCTGAAAGATTCCTGGGGAAAGGGAGTGTGTCTCATTAAATCTTTTTATCTTCAATTGTTTGTTTGTTTTAATTGTATCATCTCAAATTGAATGAAACAATATTTGGTTGTATATCAAAATGAATGGTTTTAGAAATGAATACTTCCAACTGTTTAACCCTAAACCTTTTGTTCCGTGGATTTGGCTGTCTACCCAGAACTGTACGAAGGTGCTAAAAACTGAAATCATTGACAGCCAGACTTGGTCCATGACACTAATAACAAATGATATACTTATGTTCAATCATGAGGATTTTTAACTGGCATACTTCTTTCAGGGCAGAGGGGGTGGTGGGGAGAAAGCACCTGGTTGTTCAAAATTAGGCTAAAATAAAAAGGAGTTACCATGAACTTGCCTCATGCCTTTCTTTCATTCAAAGGTTTGTTTGGCATCATGTAGAAACAGCCCAAATATCTGTGCTGTCTTTGTTATATAACAAACTAGGAAGCAGCCCTCATTTTAGACAGGTGGAATATGACATTGCAAATTCAGTCTGATTTCAATTCAACATGAATTTACTAATCACTTTCTATACACTAGGAGGGCAGTTAGGCGATGCACTGGGCCTAGAGTTACAAAGACTCATCTTTTTGAGTTCTAATCTGGCTTGAGACACTTACTTAGCCCTATTTGCCTCAGTTACTCATTTGTAAAATGATATGGAGAAGGGAATGGCAAACCACTCCAGTATCTTTGCCTAGAAAACCCCAAATGGGTCCACAAAGAGTCAGACTGAAAAACAACACAATGCAAAATGTGCTAGTAACTGACCAAGGAACACCACATCTCTGCCTCTAATTTTTGTGGCTGCTTTCAAGACTTAGCTCAAATCTATGTTTCTGCAGCCCTCTCCTGGTTCCCTCAATTTCTAATGCTTTCCACTTTCAGATTATCTCTATATACTCTGCATATGTCATATTCACTTACCCCCCTCACCATCCCCTGCTCCCCACATTAAAATGTACTCTCGGGGCAGCTCTGTGGCACCATGGATAGGGTACTGGCCCTGAAGTCAGGAGGACCTGAGTTAATATGCAACCTCAAATGCTTACTAGCTATGTGACTCTGGGCAAGTCGCTTAACCCCTATTTGCCTCATTTCCTCCTCTGTAAAATGGGAACAAACTGGAAAAAGAAATGGCAAACTGCTCCAGTGTCTTTGCCAAGAAAACCCCACAGATGGGGTCATGAAGAGTGGGACATGAATGAATGATTGAATAATAACCACGTATACCAAATATATAGCCAATGTACATCAAAGTTGAGACTTGAACTCAAGACTTCTTGACTCTATGGCTATTTCTCAATCTACTATACTAGACTGCTTCTCATTTCCTGGAGTAGAATACTATTATGCTAAACAAGACAGCTTATTGTATGATAGGTCTGACATAGACGTGAGCAAGCAGGGGTCTCTAGGAAAGTCCACTTGAGCTGGGACAGCTCACAACCTGGTAGCACATAGAGGTTGCTATCCCTTTCAGAGTAACAATGATCATGTTGATTTGTTTATAAATCCCCAAGCAAGAGGCAGAAAGATGTGGTTGCTTCTACCATTTGAGGAAATAATTTGGATATCTTTCCTATACTTTCTTTGCCACTCTCCACCCCCCACCTAAAATCAAACCAAAATCATAGCACATAAACACACAAAGAAAACAGGTGTTCTTCACATAATACTTACTTTGTTGGTGATTTAGAAAATAAGGTTTCAATTTACCTCTGAGGTCTACCATATTCAAATGGTTATTTGCCATTATATGAAATTAACCTAAAGCATCAATATTCAAGAATTTTTTCCATTCTGCAAATATATCTTCTTTCTATTCCTGAATTTATTGCTACCAGTGCACATTATTATCATAAATGTTCAAGTGCTAATGCTGAGGTAAATGTGCTCATGTTTGCTGGTTTCCACTTGACTTTCTGACCTTTCTTTTTGACCAGACTTGATAGAGAATACTGGGAAGATATTTCAGTTAATTTCTAATAATTGTCAGATGGAGGAATAGGGCCTCTAGGGATTGAAAAAGACTGAGGTCTACATTGTGCCTCCTGGCAGTCCATGGACAGGGCCTCTCTGACTCATGCAGAAACCAGACTTTGAATGAAATTATGGTCCCAGGGAAATCTATCATAAGCAGAAAGTCAGAGCTAGTTGGGGAGTGGGGGATGCGAGACTAGGGTGGAGATAAAGTCAAGGGACTGAGCCATGTGGTTGTTAACGTAAATGTACGTGAGTTGGGAGTTCCCCAGAGTTATAGCCAAGATGGAAGGAATTACATCTCTATCTGAAAAATCCAAATCAAAGAAGTCTTCAATTTGGCAAAAGCAATTTTTTGTGGGGGAAGCCCAATCTGGTTGAAGCAAAACATAATAGTAAGTCAGTGCTCTGTGCCAAAATAGGCAGCTTAAGTCTCCTCTTATTAAGAAACCTTTAAAGCTCTCTAGGGTGGAATGACCAGTGTCCCACACCTCAGACGGCAAATGGGATTTAATCAGTTATAAACATTACAAGTTTTAGCAGCTGAGAAGAACAGAGGGCAAAGTGATGACACTTACTTTGTCAGCTAAGCAGTTTTGATTTATGTCAAGTGTAAACTAACCCCATAGCAGCAAGGTTTCAGCCAGATGGGCCTGGTTACTTGGTTTCTTTGAGAGGTGTAGCTCTCATAACAGTCTGTAGGGAGATCCTCTTCTCATAAAGGGGGTGGGGATGGGAGGAGGAGAAGGCAGTGTAATGGATTTTCACTGCACTCAAACAAAAGTTTTATTGATGTATTTTGTTTTTTACATCATGGTGGTTTCTGGATATTACGATATTACTCCCCATTGCCCTTTCATTGAACCCTCCCTTATAAAAAATAATAGTTAAATAAAACTGAATTAGTGGCAGTCTCAGAAAGTGTATGTAAAATTTTGTCATTGTACTCTTCCCTCTCTTATTGAGAGGCCAGAAGTATGTTCATCATTAATTTTGTGTGACAAAGATTATTTATTGGGATTAATATAAAGTTCAAGCAACTTCCAATGTTTTTCTTTGTTAGTTTACTTTTCTATAGGTCGTTATTTATAGTAAACTCTTTTAAGTCAGGGACTGTCCCATTTTTATCTTTGTATGCCTAGTACTAGTATAGTGCCTTACATATAACGGCACTAAATAAATGCTAATTGAATTGATTTTTGTAGAGATTGTTTCATAAACGTAAGACCTCCATGTGTCTTTGTAGTATTTTAGAGTTATTTTGAATATAGTTTGCATATGTGTCTACATATGTGTATATTATATATAATTTTTCTTTCCCTGAGTTTTATTAGTAATGTATAATCAACCAATCAAAAATCATTTATTAGACACCTACTTATACATAATAAAGAAAAGGTGATGAGGCTAATTTTGTCTATTGCTACTTTCCTGAAGTATTTTTAAAATTATTTTCCATTAGAGTTCTTTAACTAAAATTTAACTAGACTACAGTCTTCAAATAAAAAATAAATTTGTCTCACTTTTGACCAATGTTAATTCTATCAATTTTTGTTATATTTTATTCCTCTGACCAGACTTTTTGGTATTTAATAGAGGGCTGCACTTGGAGACAGGTAGAATTGGGTTTGAATCCTTACTCTAGTATTTAATAGCTAGATGACCCTAAACATGTCAAATTACTTTCTCAGCTCCAGTTTTTTTTAAATATGTAAAGTGAGGATAATGATAATCATAACACTTACCTTCCATTATTATTGTATGAATTAAGTGAGACTACACACACAAAGTACTTTATAAAACTTAAGTGCTATGTAAAATTGGGCAACGAGGTGGCATAGTGGATTGAGTGCCAGACCTGAAGTCAGGAAAATGCATCTTCCTGTGTTCAAATTTGGCTTCAGACACTTACTAGCTGTGTGATTCTGGTTGAGTCTCTTAATGCTGTTTGTCTTAATTTCCTCATCTGTAAAATGAACTGAAGAAATTGCAAACCACTCCAATATCTTGTCAAGAAAACCTCAAATAGGGTCACAAGGAGTTGGACATGAATGAATTGAATGAACATATTAATATCAGCTGGACATCTTTGTTTTTTTATATCTTCTTATTATTCCTATATTATTATTAAATAATGCTAGTTGTGAATTTTACATAGATATTTTTGTTATACTAACAAAAAGTATTTTATTTCCTATATTTTAATGAATTTTCAAAACAAAAATAAATGCCATATATTATTGAAGACTTTTCATGAATCAATATAATCACATTTTTTAATTATTTTTGCATTATCACATTAATTGTTTCACAAGTGCTAGACTAGTCTGGCATTTCTGGTATGAATGAACCTGGTAAGAGTGAAATTTCTAATGTACAAATAATGATCTCTTTCTTAGTATTCAATTCAGTATTTTTACATCAATAGCCATTGATGTTATATTGTTATAGAGTTAATTTTTTTATTTATCTCTACCTTTAAGAAATATATAAATACATATGCACATGTGTACATATCCACATGCACACTTAAACATATGTGCACATGCAGCACGTTTAACCATTTGTTTTCTATGGCTTGTCATTGTGTTGATGAGTTACTCAACTTTTTGAAGTTGTTTGCCTTTACAATTTTCTTGTTTATAGAAATTGTTCCTCAGGTTCTGCTCACTTCACTCTTCATCAGTTAATAAAAGTCTTCTGAAACTTTCCCCTTCATAATTTCTCACAGCACAATAGTATTCCATCATACATATGTAGGTACATGTATATACACGTATACATATGTGTGTTTTTGTTAATGTTGAGCCAGCCCTACATTCCTGGTATAAATCCAGGCTGATGTTTGCTATAGTCTCCTTGCTAATATTTTTTGGAAAATTTTTTTGCAATGATATTCATTAAGGATATTAGTCTATAGTTTTTCTCTTACTGTTTGAATCTCCGTGATCCAAACAAATGTGATGTTGTACTGAGAAAATAATTTTATATCATAGAAAACATTTTGACTCCTTTTCCAGTTTTGAAATACTTTGAAATACTGTGAAATAATTTGTAATATATAGATATAATATATTATTGTACTGCAAGAAATGAAGAGTTGTTTCTGATAAACTTGGTAAGACTTGTATCAACTGGTGCAGAATGCAGCAGGCAGTACCAGAACAATTAATATTATAGCATCAATGTTTTAAAAATTAATAAATCTGAAAGCTTTAAAAAATCTAGTCAATGCAACAAGCAATCATTATTCCAGAGGATTAATTATGAAGAGTGCTACTCACCTTATCTTAAAGAAGTGATAGACTAATATGTAAAATAAATTTGCTTGAATATTCTTATATCTTAAAAGAGTTTTGCATTTTCTCCCACAGGTTAAATATAAGGAATTGAGAAACAATTCATGAAATTAAAAAAAAAGTAATATGTTTAAAAGTACAGAAAAAAAATTGAAGCCACAATGAATTCTTATTTTCACTTTGTTTATATTTTGTCATTACTCACATGTTTTTGTTTGCAGACTATATGCTCCTAAAGGGCAAGAACTTTTTAAATTTTTGTCTTTCTATCTGCAGTACCAACACAACATATGGCACATAGTATTAAGTACCTAATAAATGCATGTTGATTGATTATAATATGATAGAGCTAGTCCTAGATGTGGTTTCAGAGGTCATATTGTGCGATCCCTTCATTTTATAGATGAGAAACTGAGGCCTGTAGAGTTTAAATGCCTTTCCTAAAGTCAGAGTTAGTAAATATCAGAGGTGTCTTCTGAACCTAGTGCTCTTCTTACTATACTTTTTTATGGTCATTCTCTAATTACCTATATTTGACAAACTACCCTTGATTGCATTTCAACACTCTTACTTTCCATAAGTAACAGGTAAAAAATTACTTGATTTGCTTCTGGCAACCCCAAACTTCTGTCTAATATGGTGGAAAAAACACTAGGGTTATAAACGGTAGATATGATTACGGTTTCTTTTTCATCTCTCTTGACCTCAGAAAAATGAGGGGTTTGGGCTAAATGAACTCTTAAGTCTATTCTATTTCTAAAGTCCTTTATTTAGACTTTTCAATCCACCCTTAAGCAGAAGTATGTAACCTTAGGATTGAGAACTTTTGATAGATAGATAGATAGATAGATAGATAGATAGATAGATAGATAGATTGATAGATAGATGATTGATTGAGCTACAGAGATAGAAGAGATAGAGATATGTATATAGACATTTAGAGTTAGGAAAAATGATAGATTTATAGAAAGGGATATAGGTAGATAGATTCATGGAGATAGCTCATAGAGATAGGTAGCTAATCTGTAGAGATAGGTAGATAAATCTATAGGGATAGATATATAGATAGGTAAACTGCATTTCAATGCATTTGTTTCCTTTGTAATTCTACACATTTTATTTTATTCATTTAAAAACATTATTCTGAGAATTGGCCGAAAGTTTTAATAGTGTGCCAAAGAGTGTCCATGACACATTAAAAGTTAAGAATCTGCCTTCTGATCCAAACTATGTGAGTTCCCTTCTAAAAGCAAACAAACAAACAAAATCCAAAATTAAACCACCAACAACAACAATAGTAACAAATAAAAAAACAAACAAAAATGGAGCACATTTCTTACCAGCTCTGGTGTCATCAACTCTGAGTCTCTGGAAGAACATATTAACATTTTAACCCTGTGGTCTCGATGTCGACATCACTTGAATGTTGGGAGCTAAGTGGAAGAGCGAGTAGTCACCCAGAGCCTGGCACAATGAGTATTTGACAATGAGAAACAACTGGATCGTTTTCTAGTCTTTTTTTTCTTACTTTTAAAAAATGATCACTGCCTCTGCTCAGCAATTATAAGCAAATGATGCTTGTGGTTATGAGTTTAATAGCCTTGTGGGTTAGTTTCACCTAGTTCTGTAGCAGCCAATTATAAGTGATTGGCTATCTTACATATGTATAATCTTGGCAATGGAGTCTTTGGGGATAAAATGAGGATATATCGATGAGGAACCATAACTAGGCTGAAGAGACAAGGTATTTGTCCCAGGGTACCAAGTTTTGGGAGAGTCCATGTCTTTTACCTATGGTCCTACTTGTCATTCACACATATAATTTTTAACTCTGGCAATTTATCATGGATGCTCGTATTGTTCTCTCCTGGAGTCAGGAGAGATAGCACATGGTACCATACTTTTACCCTTCCTCCTGTTTTCCCCTAACCCTGCTCCCTGACCCTTTTTGGGCATCATAGAAATCAGCTATACTATGATGGTGAAGACTAGACTGGGTCATTAGCCTCTCTTCTTCAGTGTGACTCAGTGGTAAGTGGTTCAAATGAAATCTACCAATGGCATAACGAAGGTAATGCTGATGACCATGAGAAATGGAATGCCAAGGCCTTCTCATACTCCATTTGATCTCTTCCAAATGTGCAGCAACGGTTTCATAGTCTGAACTCTAATCCAAAGCCCGTTTCTGGGTTTTCTTGCTGCTGGATCTAGGAATTAAAGTGTCATATCCATTACTTTATAATAGAACCTTAGAAATGTCAATGTCACTTTACGAAGAGGTCTTTGTTTGAAGCTACCCCAGTCCTTTGAGGACTTCAAACAATCAAAGGCAAAAGCAAGGCTTTCATTATCTATGAGGTTCTGGTGTGGGGGAATGTGTTGGTAAGCAAAATGGGCTCTTAGCACTTAGTTCAACCAGATGCCCTTGAAGAGTTTGGCTTTTGTTAATTCAGTATATTTCATTGAGTCTTACTAGGTGCTAAGCCCCAGGCCCAAACCCCTATTAGGTGTAAAACCTAGGTGGGTGTGGATTGGTAACTAAGGTGGGGCCCAAGGTGGGGCTAACTAAGGGGAGGTGCTAACTCCAGAGCCAATCACGGGAGCCTAAGTTCTGGTCATTCAGATGATGTTTGATGACATCTGAAATGCTTTAAGAAGAGAAGACAGAGCCATTTTTGCAGGGCTTTCACTCTTGATGGTGAGTGATGATGACACGGAGACTCTGGGCAGCTGTAGCTAAGAGCCCTCTAGCTTGTAAACTCAGATGCTGAGACTTTGTTAAACTCTGGTAACTATGTATTGGGATTTGAATCAGACAAGGTCTGTCTGTCGATGTTTGTACTTTGTATTTTGCTCTGAAGTTCAGGGTGCTGGTTTTTTCCCCTGAACTAAGTGAATGATATTTGTATGCTGAATTAAAGTAAGCTTGGCAACCCCTTAACGTTGCTTTCCTTACTAAAGCAGATCAAAAGAACACGTGCTTTTGCAGTGTGCTGGTAGCGTTCTTTTTGTTGGGCTTGTGTTGGTCTTTCACCCCCACAACAGCTGCTAGCCGGATTGTTGAAACAGGGAAAATCTTCAAAATCTGATTATAGAGGCTATAAATCTGTCAATGGGCTTGTGGGACCTCCAGACTGACTTTAGTCCTTTGTCCAGAATGGTCATTTGTAAGGCCCATTGGAGAGCAACTCATTCCCAGAAGGACACTATTATTTGTTCACTGTTTCTTCATTACTGCTTTAGACCTCACAGGAGAAAGAGAGGAGGCTGGGACCTTTTTGGGTAAAGCAATATTATTTAATGCCTCCTCTCCATCCTGTTTGAAATCAGGACTTTAAGGATCAATAAAATGACAAGGCTAGGCCTGTATTAGGGTCTAGGTGATTTAAAACATCCTAAGAGAGCATATCCACTAGAGCCGAAAGCACGGTACTTAGCTCTGAACCACCCGCCATAGAGGGATAGAAAGCTCAGAGCAACAGAGAGAAGAACCCTGCCTTTGGACAAAGAGGCAAGAGAACCAACCCGAGAGCAGGAAAGGAAGTCAGATTAATGAGTATCCAAAGAGTGAACATGGGCGTTGGGAATTGAAATCCTGTGTGGCAAAGGTCTCTTATAATTGTTTGCAGAAAGTTCTTGCTTTAATTCACAACCCTATGATTATTTCCCCTGCTCACCAATTAAATCTAACTTAATAAGGAGACAATGCAGAATAATATCTCTCGTCTCTCTCAGCATCAATGGAACTGGGTGAAGAGTACAAGTCTGAGGTTGGAGGGGAAGTAGAGTCAGGAGGGTGGGGTGTGAACTGTTCTAGGCTTGGCCCATGTGGGGAAGAGAGATCTCCTGAGGTATGTGGAGCTCTGTGACCCTGGGAAAGTTACTGAACCTCTGTCTGCCTCAGTTTCCTCAGTTGTTAAATGAAGGCTAGCACCTATGTTGCAAAGTAAGGATTAAATGAAATAATATTTATAAAATGCTTACCATTAAGCCTGGCACCTAGTGGTGCATAATAAGTGTTTATTCCATTCCTTTTCCTTATGATTGTTTTGTACATTGCAATGATTTCATTTGTCCTGGCATAGTGGATAGAGCACCCAGCCTAGTGTCAGGAAGACTTGAATTCAAATGCATCCTCAGACATTTACTAACTGTGTGACTCTGGGCACATCATTTAACCCTGTTTATCTCAATTTTCCCTTCTGTAAAATGAGCTGGAGAAAGAAATAGCAAACTACTCCAATATCTTTTCCAAGAAAATCCCAAATGGGGTCTCAAAGGGTTGGACATGTCTGAAAATGACTGAATGACTGAATGATTTCATTATTATGCAGAACTTCTTGTATGGAAACTCCAGTGATGCAGATGAGCAACTGTCTATAACCTATAGGTTTAGAGAGTTGCCTGGGGGTACTGAGTTTTTAAGTGGCTTATCCAATCTCACCCAGCCAATAGCTGCCAAAAGCAGGACTCCAACCCAGGCCTTCCTGACTCCAGTGCCAGCCTGACAGCCAGCAAACCATTTATCCACTATTAAGATACATGATTCTAAATTATTAAACAGAAAGTCAGGTGGTTTCCAGCAGCAAAGCAGATTCTCAGGGACTTTTCTTGTGAAAATAGATTAAGTCTCTATTCATGGTTCACTGTTTCATACTTCAGGAAGTATCTTGAAGAATCAGGAAGTATCAAGTCCCGTTTTGATTTTATACCATTGGATTCAGGAAATGTTTCAGAAAATAGAGGAATGTCTTCCTGGAATGGTAGTTCAAATGGATAAAAGACCAGGAATTCAGAGACCTGGCTTTTTTCTGTGTTTAAATACTGTGTGGTAAATCATTCAGCAAATTTGGGGCAGTTTAATTATCTATAAAATAAGAATAATAAATGAATTGTATTAAAAACAAATGAAAATAAACAAAAACCCCACCACCAATAGAGATAAATAGTACAATGGATATTTCTTGATGTAGGGTAACTAGTTTGTTCTCTATGCAGGGGAGTTCATTTAGGAATCCTTAGTCAATGAAAGATTTTAAAAGAATGTTCACCAAAAGATAACCTTGCCCTAAAATACCAACTTCCTTGGTAGACACATGAACTTTTAGAGGCGTAAGGAAGTGGGAAGGTGATCTAGCTCACTTCCTTCATTGTAGTGATGGGGAATGTTGCTGTTGTTTCGTCATTTAAGTCCTGTCCAACTCTTTGAGACTCCATTTGAATTTTCTTGGCAAAGATACTAGAGTGGTTTGCCATTTCCTTCTCCTGTTCATTTTACAGATGAGGAAACTGAGGCAAACAGGGTTAAGTGACTTACCCAAAGTCACACAGCTAAGTAAGTTTGTGAAGCTGGATTTGAACTCAGGTTTTCCTGACTCCAGGCCTGGTGCTCTATCCACTATGCCACCTAACTGCCCCAGTGATAGGGGAAGAGAAACTAAAAACTGAATGAATTTCCCAATGACCGACAATCAGTAAATAGTAGAAGCAAGACACAGACTCAAGTCTCCTAATTCCAAACCCAAGGCTCTTTTCTTCTATACCATGTTCCTCTCAGTCATGGAAAGTGCTTTTCAATTATCCTTCTATAGGATAAGTCATTGGTATATGGGCGAATCAAATTAGCGATAGGCAATCTTCACTGACCAATTCCTTGGACAGTCTTGTAGGAAATATCAAGTCTTGTTTTGATTTTATACCATTTGATTCTTCTTTTTCTACACCCTGCCCCCAAATCTAAGATTCTAATTGTAAGAGGTAGGATGGCATTATGGAAAGATCATTGGCTTGGAAATCAGGAGACCTGGTGTCTGTATCATCTTGGATAAGGTAAATCCCTTCTCTCGGCTTCAGTCTCTTTACATGTCAAATGGGTACACGCATATATGTATGTGTATATTATATAGATATATGTGTGTATATGTATGCACATGTATGTATAAAGGCATGCATATATGTATGTGTATCTATATTAATGTATACATATAAGAATATACAATATACAAATGTAATATGTATATATAACATGCATATATGAATATGTATAATCTTGAAAGTCATTTTAAGCATTGATGAGAAAATGTTTTCTGTTGCTATTGATTCCATTTTTTATTTCTCAAAATTGCCTGGCAACCAGAATGTTTAGTCAAAGGATATACTTGAGCTTGGTGGCATTAACTTTCTAGAATTGAGCCTGTATACTGGTTTTCTTAGTGGGCACAAACTTTAATAAAAATTTTTAGACTTTTTTTTATTTTTAGTTTCCAATGCTCAGTTCCACAAGTTTTTGAGTTCCAAATTTTATTCCCCTCTGTCTCCTTTCCCCTTCCTCCCCCAAGACAACATGTAATCTAATATATGTTCTACACATACCTTTGCATTAAACTTATTCACACAGTAGTCAAGTTGTAAAGAAGAATTATGACCAATGGAATGAATCATAAGAAAGAAGAAACAAAACCAAAAAAGAAGAGAAAAAAAGAGAGAGGGAGAGCAAGTAGTTTAAGTAGTTTGCCTCAATCTGCATTCAGACTCCATAGTTCTTTCTCTGGATGTGGATGGCTCTTTCCGTCATGAGTCTTTTGGAGCTGTCTTTGAATTCTGTATTGCTGAGAAGTGTCAAATCTATCAAAGTTAGTCATCACAGAAGCAATATGTCTGTGGTTGTGTACAATATTCTCCTGGTCCTGCTACCCTCATTCAGCATCATATCATGTAGGTCTTCCCAGGTTATTATGAAGTCCATATGTTCCCCATTTCTTACAGCATAATAGTATTCCATTACATTCATATCCCAGAACTTGTTTAGCCATTCCCCAATTGATAGGCATCCCTTTGATTTCCAATTCTTTGCTACCACGAAAAGAGCTGCTGTAAATATTTTTGTACAAATGGGTACTTTCCCACTTGTGTGGGAAATCTTGTTTTGTACCCACTCGTGTGGGTGTCTTTGGGATACTGTCTGAGAAGTGGTATTGCTGGGTCAAACGGTATGCAGTTTTTTGTTTGTTTTTTTTTTTGGCAGGGCAATCGGGGTTAAGTGACTGGCCCAAGGTCACACGGCTAGTACAAGTGTCAAGTGTCTGAGGCCGGATTTGAACTAAGGTCCTCTTGACTCCAGGGCCTGTGCTCTACTCACTGCACCACCTAACTGCCCCAGGGTAAGCACAATTTTATAGCCCTTTGGGCATAGTTCCAAATTACTCTCCAGAATGGCTGGATCCATTCATAATTCTGCCAAAAATTTAACAGTGTTCTAATTTTCCCACATCCTCTCCAACATTTATCATTTTCCTGTTTTGTCTTGTTAGCCAATCTGACAGGAAAGATGTGGTATCTAAGAGTTGCTTTGATTTGCATTTCTCTAATCAATAGTGATTTAGAGCATTTTTTTCAGATGACTATAGATATCTTTGATTTCTTCCTCTGAAAATGGCTGGGTCATATTGTTTGACCATTTCTCAATTGGGGAATGACTTGTATTTCTATGAACTTGGCTTAGTTCCCCGAATAATTTAGATATGAGACCTGTATCAGAGACACTGGTTGTAAAGATTTTCTCCCAATTTTCTGGTTCCCTCCTAATCTTTGTTGCATTGGCTTTGTTTATATAAAAACTTTTCAATTTAACATAATCAAAATTAGCTATTTTGCATTTTGTAATGCTCTCTATCTCTTGTTGCGTCATGAATTCTTTGCTTCCCCATAAATCTGATAGGTAAACTATTCCTTGCTCTCCCAAATTGCTTATAGTATCAGCCTTTATTCCTAAATCATGAGCCCATTTTGACTTTATTTTGGTATATGGTGTAAGATATTGGTCAATGCCATTTTTCTGCCCTACCATTTCCCAATTTTCCCAGCAGTTTTTATGAAATAGTGAATTCTTAGGCCAGAAGCTGGATTCTTTGGGTTTCTCAAAGAATAGATTGCTATAGTCGTTGACTACTGCATCTTGTGTCCCACTGATCCACTACTCTGTTTCTTAGCCAGTACCAAGTAGTTTTGATGACTGTTGTTTTATAGTACACCTTAATATCTGGTATGGGTAGGCCACCTTTCCTAGCATTTCTTTTTATTAATTCCCTTTATATTCTGGACCTTTGTTCTTCCAGATGAATTCTGTTATTATTTTATCCCACTCTGTAAAATAATTTTTTTTGGTAGTTTGATTGGTATTGCACTGAATAAGTAAATTATTTTAGGTAAAATTGTCATTTTTATTATCTTAGCTCAGCCTAGCTAAGAGCAACTGATGTTTTTCCATTTAGTCAGATGTGACTTCATTTGTGCAAAAAGTGTTTTGTAATTGTGTTCACATAGGCCCTGGGTTTGTCTTGGCAGATAGACTCCCAAATATATTATAGTGTCTATAGTAACAATTGGGCAAAATAATTCCTAATTATTGTTTTAATTTCTTCTTCATTGGAAGTGAATTCACTCTTTTCATTTTTGATACTGATAATTTGGTTTCCTTCTTTCTTTTTTAAAATCAAAATTGACCAAAGGCTTATAGATTTAATTGTTTCTTTCATAAAACCAGCTCTTAGTTTTGTTTATTAGTTCAATAGTTTTCTTGATTTCAATTTTATTAATCTCTCCTTTTGTTTTAAGTATTTCTATTTTGGTATTTAATTGAGGATTTTCAATTTGTTCTTTTTATAACTTTTTTAGTTGCATGCCCAATTCATTGTTCTCCTTTTTCTCTATTTTATTCATGTAAGCATTTAGAGATATAAAACTTCCCCTAAAAACTGCTTTTGCTTCAACCCATAAGTTTTGGTATGTTGTCTCATTATTGTCATTCTCTTGAATGAAGTTATTAATTGTTTCTATGCTTTGTTCTTTGACCCACTCATTCTTTAGGATTAGATTATTTAGTTTCCAATTAAGTTTTAGTTTATCTTCCCATGGTCCTTTATTACAATTAAGTTTAATTGCATCATGATCTGAAAAGAATGCATTGAGTACTTCTGCCTTTCTGCACTGGATTGTAAGGTGTTTGTGCCCTAGTACATGGTCAATTTTTGAGTATGTGCCATGTACCACTGAAAAAAATGCATATTTTTTTTTATCTCTTTCAGTTTTCTCTAGAGGCCTATCTTATCTACCTTTTCTAAAATTCTTTTCACTTCCTTAGCTTTTTTTGTCTGTGTACTGTTTTAAAGAGCTTGAGGCTAATAATGTTCTGATGAAGATGAGAGACCATCTAACCAAGATTCTAAAGGGAATGACAGACCACTCTGCAAGTAAGAAAGCAAAGTCTCTCACTCTCCTTCCCCAGGTAGGACCTTTGCTGATCCATGGGTGAGTCAAGGGCTGATAACTTTTCTTGTAAGCATTTATTGATCTCCCTTAATCTTAGTATTTTCTATTCCTTAATTATTTCCTATTTATCATAATTATACCCTTTTTGTACATAGTTTTTTGCATGTTGTCTCAAAGTGCTTGTCACAGCACCCAACACATAAACATTTAATAAACATTTATTTACTGACTAACTAAAGGTAAATGTACCAGTAAGTGCTTGTGAGTTATGATTTTTGAGAGAAGGCTGATCCTTCCACAGTACTTTGGTCCTGAGGTATATTTGTTAAGGGGACACTCTCTACCCTATTGGGTGTTAGCCCTAGGAGCTACATGCTATATTTTAATCACCTGTCAAAAGCTATTTGCTTGACAAAGCCAAGGAATAAAGTCTGGAACTGAGAATTATTTTTCACCTAACATGCAGGCCAAATGAATAGGAATTTTTAAGTCAGAAATATGTATAATCTTTGATTTCTCTTCTATATTTCTAATTTAAATACCTTTAAGTTGAGGTGTTTTTATTTTTGTTTTTATTCTATTCTATTTTCAGAGAAACAAACTAATGGTGGCTCAGGGAAACTAACAAGATTTTGTCTAATGTAATAATACTTGCATTGCCTACCTCATAGGCTATGATCAGATTCCAATTAGATGTGCTTTGTAAACTTTAAATACTATGTGAATGGTAACTTTTCTTATGGTTTCATATAGCTTCACTGATGGACCATCCCTTTTTAAGGGCTTAAATTAAAGAGTAGATATAAGAAAAGGGCAGGAATTATTTTCTTTGTTGTTGTTATTCAGTCATTTCAGGCCTTCTGACTCTTCAGGTTCCCATTCAGGGTTTTCTTGGCAAAGATACTAGAATAGTTTATCATTTCCTTCTTGAGCTTATCTTACTGATGAGGGAAATGAGGCAAACTCCAGTTTGTGTTCAGTGACTTTCCTAGAGTCACATATTAGTAAGTGTCAAGTAAGTATCTTCCTAGAGTCCTGAATCCCTACCCCAATTATCCATTAAGGGTAATTGCAGCTAAAATGGACTGATTGGCTGACAGACTAACTCTGACAACTAATTACTCTTCCATTGATGATTTAAAAGTGACTGGGAAGGAAAAATCAAGAGACACAATGACTTAGTGAAAAGTTCACTAGACTGAGAGCTAAAAAACTAGAATCATAGATTTTAGGTCTAAGAGAGGTCTTTAGAGGTCAGCAGTCCAACTGCCTTATTTACCTATGAGGAAGCTGGTGTTCAAACTGGTTGTTACTTCCTTAAGGTTACAATGGTTGCAAGTTGCAGGGGCAGGATTCAAATCTAGATCCTCTGACTCCAAATAAATAGTATATGTGTGGGGACATGTGGACAAATCTAGATCCCCTGACTCCAAATAAATAGTATATGTATGGGGACCTAAAATGGAATAGACTGGAAAGACAGTGTCACATTCCGCTGAATTATACAACAGAGACATTTAGATTTTCTGCCATGAGATAATCAGATATGCCTCAGGAGATTCATGAGTAGTTAGTGTAGGTGTTCTTAGCCTGTGGATGATTTCAAGGGATCTATAAACTAGAATGGGAAAATAGTTACATCTTTTTTCACTAACATCTAAATGAAATTTAGCATTTTCTTCTAGTATGAAAGAATATAGGCAACAAATATTATTTCGAGAAGTGGTGAATAATCTTCACCAAACTGCCAAAGGGATCCATGATACACAAAAAGTTCAAGAACTTCTCACAAAATGGATTAATTGCATCTGGTGATTTAAACAAAAATAGTGTGCATGGATCTGTGAACACACATAACTGTAGTGAGACCTGTGACTTATTATCTAAGACCTACTACCTAAGAGGAAATAGTCAATCTAGGAGCACCATGTTTACTATGTGTTTATACTGGGATAAACACTTGAGTATACAAAGAAAGGCAGAAACAATTCTTTGTCTTTAAGGAACATACATTTTAATGGGAGGAAAAAATCATGTCAATAGCTAGGTATACACAAGGTATATGTAGAGTAGATGGATTTGAGAAAGGAAGACACTATATGGTGGGGGACAGGGACCAAGATTTGAGCTGAGTATTAAAGAAATACAAGGAGGCCAAGGAATGGAGGTGAGGGAGACAAAGCTTTCTAGTTACAGCAGGAGAAGTGGAGGAGAAGACAGACAGTGTAGTCAGGGAGGCAAGAGGTGGAGTGTCATACTGGAGCAACTTCAGATAGGACAGTGTAACTGGATTGTAGCATTTATGGAGGGAAGTAAAGTATAAAAATACCAGAAAGTTAGGAAAGATAAGATGATAGGATCAAAGATTTAGATTTTGAAAGTATTTTAGGCATCATAAGGAAACTATCAATAAACATTTATTGAGGGCCTACTATGTGCCAGGGGCTGTGCTAAGCTCTGGAGATATAAATGCAAATAAAAACAAAGTTTGTTATTGCCCTCAAGGACAGCATAGAAAAGAAGACTGAAAAGGATGGGGGCCAATAAAGAATGTCACACGGGCTTGATGGAGAATTTCAGAGGAGTGTAAAAGCATTGGAGCTGGTGGGAAATAGGAAGAAAAACAGTGTCAAGTCCCCTCCTTAAATGAAGACCCTGGAGCCCATGGCCTTGTCTTCCAGTCAGAGAGTCCAGTCAAAAGGCCAGAAGGTACTAATGAAATGTGAGGACCAATCTTGCAGTATAATATGATTGTCCAATGATGGATTTCGTAGGGAAGGAAGGCACGATGGAGGGTTCTAAAGAAGTTACAAAGCAATGTAGATTGTGAGAAATAGGAAACTCAGGGAATTCAAGAGATTAGTGGGTAATATGATGAAGAATAGGTATCTTTTTTTCTTTTCTTTTAACTTTCAGTCAGATTAGCAATGGGTTGGTTGTGATTTCAATACAACTTAGCTAATTTTAAAAGTTAAATGGTAAGAGATTTCAAAATAATCCTTTGGGGACTTTGAGGACACTGAAGAAGAGGGATTAGAATTGCACTGTGGCAGCCAATTCAGGGCATGGCTTCCAATACAAATGAAAGCACACCAGTGTTTCTCAGAGGACACTTGGATTCCCTTTCATCTTAGATCATGAAATGACATAATACAAGTTAAAAGTGCTGTATAAACAGCAAGCCTCCAATATGTAAGATGGAAGAGTAGTCAGACAGAGAGAAATAGGTGGAGGACTTATTATCATAATTCAATTCATTTATCTATTTACACCTCTTGGTGCATTACAGGGATCAGAGTCATGGTTCAGGGAAAAAAGAAATGGGGGGGAAAAGAGAAAAGACTAGAAATCATATGTTTATAATCCCATGCATTTTGTTTCCATCCCTGTTCAGACAGACAGAAGACAAGCTCATCCCTCAAAGCTTCTGGTTTCCCAGTCAGGTTTTGAGGTTTTGTGGGGTCTGGTATACAATAAATCCCTTCATCCCAGCATAGTGACTCTTCCTATAATAAAAGGCTGGTTACTTATACAGCAATTGAAGATCACAGCTGGCATTCCAACCTGGGTGTCCTGACCACAGAGTCAGAGCTCTTGGTGCTCCAAGCATCCCAGTCTGTTCCCTGGGAGTAGAGTTGGGGATGGGACTTAGAGTTATCATAGGGAGGCCATGGATCCCAACATGGAACCAGTTTTAAGGTCAGAACTCTTGTTGCTTCAAAAATGATGTCTGAGCTCTGAGAGCTGCATGAAAGCACCATAAGTCACCGCATTTAATGATTCAATATAAAAGATACCTGCTGCACAATCGACAGAAAATTGACGTCTCATGCATGCATACATATGTATTGGTATTTTTCAAATGTAGGTAGAATGCAAATTCATATAATAATAGTAGTAGTAACGAATAACAGTTATATAGCCTTTACTATGTGCCAAGTACTAAGATAAGTAGTTAACCATTACTGTATTAGGTCCTTGCACCAATCCTGGGATATAGGTGCTATTATTACCCTCATTTTACAGGTGAGTCAAACTGAGGTTATGTGACTTGCCCTGGATCACTCCACTAGCAAATATCTGAGCCTGAATTTGAACTCAGATATTCCTGACTCCAGGCCTAGATAGAGCTTTATCCACTGAGCCACCTACATACCCCTAATGGCTAATTCTTTTGAAAGCAGAACTGAATTCATACTAGATTTTTGTCATTGTAGGGCAGGTAGGTTATACAATAGATAGAATGCCTGGTCTGGAGTCTGGGGGACTTCTCTTCCAGAGTTCAACTTTGGCTACAGACCTTTGTGACCCTGGACAAGTTACTTAACTCTGTTTGCCTCAGTTTCTTCATCTGTAAAATTAGTTGGTGAAAGAAATGGCAAACCACTGGAAAAAAAACCCAAATGGGGCAATGAAGAGTTGTGAATATAATTAATATATATAATACATGTATATTATATATATAGTGAATATAATTAATATAGTGAATAAAATTAAAAGTAGGATTGTTAACAGCTTTTTGATCAGTCTTTCCTAAAAAGCAGATCAAAGAACCTATGCTAGCAGGACATCCTGGGTATGCTAGGGTCTTTGCTGTTACACTAGCTAATATACCTCTATGCATAGTAATTGCTTATTGGATGTTTGTTGAATAAATGATTTCATGTATGAATGAATGAATGCATATTAACAAAGACAAAATTCTAATTTAAGTAACAATATTCCTTAATTCAATTACTATACTTCCATGGATAAAACTTGATTTTCATGGAGGTAAATTTCTAAAATCACTATGGAAGACAATGGCTACAATAGCTAAAAAAAAAAAAATTTTCCCCTTCCCTAAACAAATTTCAAAAAATAGATGGGTTTTTTTTTGAGGGTAATAGTTATATATGCAGACATGGAACAATAACTTATTTGCTACATTATAATACTTTTGTGTGTGGCTTGGGCTAGATGGCTGCTGAAGTCTTTTGACTCTTAAGTTCTGTCATTTTTCTGTGAAACAATACCTTATAATTCATGAAAAATATGAAAACAGTATTCAATTTCATCTAGGTCCAGGACTGGACTGAAAGTCTTCTATCTGATGACAGGTAAATTTGGGAAGGCTCATTAACAGAGGATGAACTCAATGTATGGGGTGGGGAGGTAGCCTTCCTAACAACTAGAGTTGTCCAAAGGAGTTGCTTCAGGAGGTGATGGGTTCTTCTTCATCAGAAGCCTTCAAGCACAGGCTGGATAGCTATTTCAAATTTAGTAAATTGTAAAGAAGGTTTCTATAGAGGCATAGTTGGGCCTAGCTAGTGTCTGTGGTCTTTCCTTTCAATTCTGAAGTTCTGTGATTCTGTTTTGACCCATAGCAGTTTATTACATGCTTTTTAAGGCAGAGTGGTACAGTGGTCTGTATCAGAAAATCTCAAATGGATAAAACTATATATCCTTAATGAACTTAAGTCATATTCATAATATTAAAACAGAGGAAGAAAGATGAGAAACACAAACAATATGACCAAGACACTGCCACTATCCATTATCTTTCATTTATATAATACTATCTTTCTGGCTACAAAAACAAAGCTATGTTGTTTACTCCCTATCCCATCCCTCCAGCTAGTAAGATATGATAGGATAAAAACTTGATCTGCTTAAAGGAATAGGTTTCCTCTTCTTCCTCTTTCTCTTTGCACACCCAATTCACTATCTTCATCTAGTAATTCAGTAGAAATCTGTACTGATTTCCTTAAGTGTCAGAGTCACCTTACCCCAATAATATATACTGATTCTGCATATATAGTGCATTTGCTTATCTGAGAACAGTAGAGCATAAGCTTCTTGAGGGCAGACACTATTTCCCTTTTGTATTTTTATCCCTGCCAACTAGCAAATTGCCTACCACACAGCAAATGTTTAAAAAAAATGCGTTCGTGTTTGGTTAAGGTATTTACATTTTAAAAAGCTATCTCCTCTGCAACAAGCAAGGGGTTTTCATTGGAGTTTCCTCATTTTTCTCTTTTTCTTCAAAAGTCTGAAAAACTATAGTGAAATTTTTAGTTTAAGAACGGAGTTATTATTCAGAGAAAGTGGTGAAAACCCCCATTGGATTCTGAAAGTGAAATTGGATGGTCATTAAATGAACATGCTGTAGCAATGCAGCTAGTCCCCGGAGAGTTTGTTTGATGACCCAATATTTCTTGTTCATCCCTAGTTTCTATGATTCCTAAACAAAAACAAAACATGGTTTCAGCTGAAGTGGGTAAAATGCAGATTCTGAGAAATGTTTTCTTGCTCCGTGTGGTAACTCAGGGGTAATCCAGCTCATGATGTAAGCAGGCCAGAGCACAGATTCTCAGAGTTCGTCAGCAAGTAAAGCCTTCAAGAGAGAATGGATTCTCATTAGTATTGGCCAGCTAACAGGCGACATATCTTTACCCAAAGATAAAGAAGGCCAAGTGGAGGTCCAAAGCTCTCTTCAAATAAAAGACAATTCTCTTATGTGGGAGTGAGGGGCACTTTCTCTGTCTTAAGGTGGAAACGGTCCATATTCCAAACCTCAATTTGTCTCAACATTGGATTGATTCTTCTCTCTAAGAAGGTGACGGAAATGATGAAGGAAAGCTAAAATATTTGAATTTATAATATCCAAATCATGATGATTTGTGTTCCTTTGCCATATGTGAATTGTTTACTATTAGCCATAATGATGATGATGATGATGATAATGAAAATGATGATGATGATAATAGAATAAAAAGCCCTCTGTGGGCAATAGCCGTATGATCTAAACAAATAATATGTCACAAAAACCTTTTAATAAGTGACTGCCTTACAAATTTATCAGAATCAAAGTCAGTAAACATTTATTAAGTGACTATTTGCCAGGAACTGTGCTAAGCACGAGGAATACAAAGACAGTCCCTGTGTGCAAGGAGATTACAATGGGGGATGACAACACACACAAAGGAGCTGAAAAAGAGGAGTTGGGGGGTTGGAGGAGTGATAAGGTGACATGGGAGCATGATGGAAAGTTCTAAAGACATCCCAAATCAGTATAGCTGAACAGAAATGAGGCTATATTATTGTAGGCTGTAAAAATGGAGTTCCTACCCAATATATGGTGAGATACAAACTGGTGGCTAAAATTATATAATAGTTCACTTGCTTCCATCGACAGATTAAAAAAAATTCACATGCTACAAAAAGGCCTCAAAATATCCTTGAGAATTCATCAAATAAACTGGAACCAGACCATTATTATTGATAAAACTGTGCTGATGATCACTCAGGTATAGTGTGCATCTATAAAAAGTAAGTGACAACATTTTTATTGATATCACCATCCAAACACTCATAAACCATAAGGTATGGGAATAAAAAGATTTAAAAATTGAAGTCCTAACATTCTGTAACAATGTAAAATTAGGCCGATGCCATCCCCACTGACCTATTGGCTATAGGAATTTTACAGAGGATGCTTTTGGTGAGCATAAGGAGTGATCTTATACCCCAACATTTTTGTTCAATTATAAAAGGTAATTGTTTAATCCACCTTGTAATAGTCGGCTAAATATTAGCTATAAAAGAATAATAGCAAGATAGTGACTTATCCCAGTACTGTTTCTATCTGAACTCTACCAAAGGAGAGAACAATATGAACACCAATGGCATTTATACAATATTGAAAATTTGGTGACTGCTTTACACACATCACATCATTTAAATCTCATAACAATCCTGCAAGACAATTGTGTGATTATCCACATTATACAGATCATGAAACTGAGGTTAAGAATAAAACCCAGGTCCTCTTCACTTTAAATCCAGCACTCTGGATAGAGTGTATCAGTATGTTGCACAATGAAACTCAAATGGACTTTTCATATCTATTCATATAACCTTTTTGTGGCATTAATCCCATAGCCTTGACAGTTGATAAGATCACCAGTACATAAGTAGAAGGGACTTTTGAAGTCATTCAATCAAAGCCCCCATTTTTTTTAACAAATGGAGTCCTATTTTTAACTGGTAAATTAAATGTTTTGTCAAGATAGTGTCAGAACCAGAATTTAAATGTAGATCCTCTGACTACAAAAGTCAATGATCTTTCAACCTCACCAGTTTATTAGCTGAAGGTCCTTAATATCAAGTGGTCTAGCGGAAAGCCCACTGAGTTAAGAATGAGAAGAGCTGGATTTGAGGCTACACTTGGTTTTGTCACCCTAGGACATTATTTCATTTCATCAGGATGACCTTTACCTTTTCTATCTATAAAATATTGTCAATTATATTTGCACCAAAGACTTCACAACAAATCTTTAGGGAGCAAAAGTGAATATATATTTACATGTATGTATACATATATATGTACATATACATATTATATATATGTACATGTGTACATTCACACACCTGTGTGTATGCATTGTAATGTTCAAGTGAAATAGTGAATAAGGAGGATTTTTCAAAAATTAAAGCACTATGTAAATGTCAGTTATTAGTAATTAGTTGTTAGTAGTAGTAGTGGTAGTAGTTCGTAGTAGCTAGTAATAGCAGCAGCAGCAGCAGCAGCAGTAGTAGTAGTATAGTAGTAGAGGAAGGAAAAGAAGAAGAAGAAGAAGAAGAAGAAGAAGAAGAAGAAGAAGAAGAAGAAGAAGAAGAAGAAGGAGAAGAAGAAATCATGATCGTTGTTAATATCTAAAGTCACCAGGCCTTGAGTCTGATGATAAAATTAAATATATATATATAATGTTTATATATATATATATATGCATTTATATATAAATTCTAACATTTCTCCTTATATAAATTACACAATCGTTTTCTTCAGTGGGTTCAATTACACAGAATTCCTTAATTGCCTTTTATCAAAAGTCAATCTACAAGCATTCATGACACACTGAAAGACAAAGGGAGATACAGAGATAGAAATGAAAGGATATCTGCTCTGAAATTGCTTAAAGTAGCAGAATTTTTGACTTCATGGAATTAACGATCTGCTTAAAGAGCCAATGTAGGGAGGGAAGGACACAAAGTACACGGTTAACTCCAATGCAAAATAAAATGTACTAAGGAGAAAGGCAGAGACGGTGTTCTAGGAACAGTCTGATAAATATTAACTGTAACAGAATAATAGGAAGATAGTGATTTATCCACAGTACTGTTTCTATGTGAACTCTAGCAAAGGATAGAAAAATATGAACAGCAATAGCAATAGCCTTTATTGAGGAAAGAGAGAACCATCAGCTGGGGAAATCAAGAAGTTTCATGGAAAAAGTAGTGCTTAAACTGAGCCCTGAAGGGAAAGAAAAGAAGGAAGCTCATTCCCAGCATCGAGAAGGAGGCCTGCACAAAATGTACAAAGATAAGGAACAGCATGTCAAATTCAAAGATTAACCACCCACAGCTTAAGATGAAGGTACCCACTGCTCAGCAACCTACTTCAGAGATGGGAGATTGTGTTTGATTGCCAGAGGTCAGATGTGTGTTTTTAAGAACAAATTTTCTGGACTCATCATTGCTGCTTAAATGCCTCTTGGTTGTACCTTTTTGTCCTAACTCTCTAGTGGTATAGGATCTAACTATAGATGATAGATGACCACCAGGGAAACAGATGCCAAAGCAGAGTGTGTGACTGACAACCACTAGGGCCATACAAGCAATGCCAGAGAGGAAAGTAGGGAAAACAAAAAATAATAATTCCAGACCACCATGACTGATCAGCTGCAAAGCTCTTGGAATCTTATCTACCATTCACTTCCTCTCTCTCTCTCTCTCAGACCACATGGAAACACTTATAAGGGCTGAACTTGTCTGACCTGGGCACACCAGCACTGAAGGCAATTCAGAATTGGTTTAAATGTTTCATAGATGTAGTTAAGTCAGAGACTCTTGTCTTTGCTGCATAGTCTCAGCTGAGCTCCTCTGCCTATAGTAAGAAAATTTATAAAGTGTAAGCTCTTCATTTTGTTGGATCCTTATGAGAACCCTATGTGGTAGGTACTACTATCTTGCTCATTTTACTGATGAGGAAACTGGGGTTGAGAGAGGTTAACTGACTTGCCTAGGGTCATACAGGGAAGAAGTATTTATTTAATGCCTACTATGTACCAGGCACTTTGTGAATGATTTCAACAAATAGTATCTCATTTGATCATTTCAGCATCCCTTGGAGGTTGTTGCCATTATTATCCCCATTTTACAGTGATATAGTTAGTATATGAAGAAAGGATTGAAATCGGATCTTATTCTAGTCAAGTCAACAAATATTTACTAAGCTCCTACTATATTCCAGCTTTTGTGCTAAACCTTGGGAATACTGAGAAGAACACAAACAGAAAGACAGTTCTTTCTTTCAAGGGGCTCAAATTGTAATGCAGGAACCAACATGCAAACAATTATGTACAAACAATATATAGAGAAGATAAATATGAGATAATCTCAGCAATAAAATAAACCAGTGAAATTAAGGAGAGCTGGTAAAGAAAGTGGGATTTTAGCTGAGAAATAAAAGTATGCCAAGAAATCCTAGGAAGCTAGGAGGCAAGAGGAGAGTTATAGGTGTCTGCATCAGTCAGTGAAAATTCATAGTTAGGAGATGGTGTATTACATGCAAGCAACAAAAAGCAAGCCAGACCATGTAGATAGGAGTGAGGCATCAGAAGCCTGGAAAGGCAGAGTAATACATTTTAAAGAAAGCATGGAACCAAAATAGGATATTCCCCAATTATTTAAAAGAAAAAAAGAATTGGCTGAATAAATGGCCTAGACACCAGAAATAATTAGCAGAATAAAAAGATCTTTAATCTACAGTGGCAAGTCTCACCAAAAGGAATAGAATTTTAGAAAACTTAGACATATTAGGACTCGGGAGAGTATTAAATGGGGATATAAAAGAATATTTTTCAGTTGCATAAAGCAGCTAAAGAAAAACTGACCATGTATTAGGACATATCTCACAAATAAATGTAGAAAAGAAGAGATATTAAATGCTGACGTTTCAGACCACAATTCACTAAAAATTGCTTCCATTAAAAGACCTTGGAAACATAGTTTAATATTAATTGGAAAGAAAATAATCTAATCACAAAGAATGAGTGGGTCAAAGAATATCATTAAGGGTAATGACAATTATGAGACAACATACTAAAATTTGTGAGATTAAGCTAAATCAGTCATTAGAGGAAAATGTGTTATCTTTAAACATTTATATCAATAAAAGAGAGAAAGAACATATCAACAAACTAAGCATGCAACTAACAAGCCGGCTAGCAGCTTCTGTGGGGGTGAAAGATCCACCCACAGCCAGCACCCAGAAAGCACAGGTTCTTTTGATCTGCTTAACTAAGGAAAGCAAGGTGAAGGGGTTTGACAAGCTTACTTTAATTCAGCACACAAATATCATTCACTTAGTTCAGGGGAAGAGACCAGCACACCGAACTTCAGAGCAAATTACAAACATCAACAGACAGACCCAATACAGATTCATAGTTACCAACATTTAGGTTCAGCCCCGGAGCTCAGAACTTGGGCTGGCCCAGAGTCCACCACTGCTTTGGGAATGAGCTCCAAGGAAGAGGAGGCCAAGCCCTGGTTTTATATCTTTTTCAGCGTCAGGGGTGAGTCACAAATGCGCCTCACCCACGTGACCTAAAATCTTCACAAAGAGGTGATTTAAACCCATGTGGTCTAAAAGCCTCTGCTGTCCCAGACATGTAAACTAGGCCCTCCCTGGAGATAGCCCCATCTTGGGCCCCGCCTTAGGTGCCAATCCACACCCACATAGGATTTACACCTAATGGGGCTTAGCACTTAGTAAGACTCACTGAAATACACTGAATTACTCAAAACAAACAAAAGCCAAACTTTTCAAGGGCACTTGTTGAACTAAGTGCTAAGGAGCCCATTTTGCTTATCAATACAAGAACAAATTTAAAATCCCCAATTAAATACCAAAATGGAAATCAAAGGAGAGATTAATAAAATTGAAAGTAAAAGAAAGATTGAGGTAATAAATAAAACTAAAAACCTAATTTTATGAAAAAGCCATAAAATAATTGACAAATTTGATTTTTAAAAAGAAAAAAACCAAATTACCATTATCAAATATGAAAAAGATGTATGTAAAATCAATGAAGATCAAATTAAAGCAATTATTAGGGGTTATCTTGCCCACCTTTATGCCAATAAAACTGTTATTTCTAAATAAAATGAATGAATATCCACCAAAAAATAGAAATTGTCTAGATTTTCAGAAGAGTAAATGCAAAATTTAAATAACCCTATCTTGGGAAAATAAATTGAACAAATCACAAATGAACTTCCTAAGGGAGGAAAACAACCCAGTACCAGATGAATTTACAAGTAAATTCAAACAAATATTTAAAGAACAATTTATTTCAATACCTTGCAAACTGTTTTGGAAAAAAAAATATAAACAAGGAGACCTACTAAGTATCTTTTGTGACATTGATTTGGTTTTGGTTATCTAAACCAGGGAGAGGAAAAACAGAAAAAAAAAGAATACTACAAACCAATTTCTCTAATGAATATTGATGCAAAATTTTAAAATAAGATACTACCAAGGAGATTACAGAAATATAACAGAAAGATAATAGGTCAAGCTAGGTCACATTGGATAGAGCAGGGGTCCTGGAGACAGGAAGACCTGAGTTCAAATTTGGCCTCAGACACTAGCTGTGTGACCCTGGGCAAGCCACTTAACACTGATTGCTTCCAAAAAAAAAAAAGTTTGAAAACTATGACCAGGTTGGAATACAGGGCTCCTTCAAAATTTGGAAGACTATAAACATAATTGACCATATCAGTAACAGAAACAACAAAAGAAAACCATAAAAATATATCAATAGACACACAAAAAGCTTTTGACAGATAGGCCACATTCCTATTAAAACACTAGAAAGCATAGGAATAGGCTTTTTCTTAAAATGATAAGGAAAGTAGAAAGCTAGGAAACAATTTTTATAGCCAGTATTTCTGATAAAGTTCTCATTTCTAAAATATATAAAGAACTGATTCAAATTTATAAGAATTAAAGTCATTGCCCAATTGATAAGTGATCAAAGGATATGAACAGAATTGTTCAGATGAAGAAATTAAAACTATCTACAGTCATAATAAAAATGCTCTAAATCATTATTGATTGGTGAAATGCAAATTAAAACAACTCAAGTTTCACCTCACCCCTATCAGATTGGCTAATATGTATAGAAAGGGAAAATGATAAACGTTGGAGAAGACGTGGAAAAATTGGGACCTCGTGCATTGTTGGTGGAGTTGTGAATTGATTCAAACATTCTGAAGAGCAATTTGGAACTATGCCCAATGGCAATCAAACCATGCATATCCTTGGATCCAGCAATACCACTACTAGCTCTGTATCCCAAAGAGATGATAACAAAGGGAAAAGGACCCACAGGTACAAAAATATTTATAACAGCTCTTTTTGTGGTGGCAAAGAATGGGAAATTGAGGTGATGCCCATCAATTTGGGAATGGCTGAACAATTGGTGGTATATGAATGTAATGGAATACTATTGTGCTATAAGAAATGATGACCAGGTAGATTTCGGAAAAACCTGGAAAGACCTACATGAATTGATTCTGAATGAAGTGAGCAGAGCCAGGAGAACATTGTGTGTAGTAATAGTAACACTGCAATGATCAACTATGATTGACTTAGCTCTTTTCAGCAATTCACTCATCTAAGACATTTCCAAAAGACTCATGATGGAAAATGCTATCCACATCCAGAGAAAGAGCTTTGGCATCTGAATGCAGATTGAAACATATTATTTTCACTTTTTTGTGGCTTCTCCCTTTTGTTTCTTCTTTTACATGACTAATGTGGAAATATGCTTCCAAGATTGCACGTGTATAACCTATATATGATTGCTTGCCATCTTGGGGAGGGGACAGGGAAGGGAGGAAGGGAGAAAATTTTGTAAATCAAATCTCATAAAAATGAGTGTTGTAAACTATCTTCTCATGTAATTAAAAAAAAATAAAATGCTATTTATAAAAAAAAGAGGTACCGCTAATAGGGTTGTATCCTAAAAAGTTCAAAGACAAAGAAAAAAAGACCTATATGTACAAAAATAATTATAGCAGCTTTTTTAGGTGGCATAGAATTAGAAACTGAGGAGAAGCCCATCAACTATGGGATGACTGAATAAGTTATGCTATATGATTATGAGGGAATACTATTATGCTTAAAGAAATGATGAAGGATATGGTTTCAGAAATATCTGGAAGACTTACACTAACCGATGCAAAGCATGCCGTGAGCCAAAACAATAGAACATGGTACGCAATGACAGCAATGTTGTAATGATAATCAACTGTGAAAGACTTAGCAATTCTTAGCAATACAATGATCCACAACTATTCTGAAGTACTCAAGATGAAAAACTCCTATTCACCTCCAGCTAGAGGACTGATAGATGATGAGTACAGATTGAATGATATTTTTCTCACCTTTATTTTTCATTTGTTTATTTTTTCTTCTCCACATGGCTGATGTGAAAACATGTTTTTCATGGCTATATATATATAAAAGGCCATCATATTTCTAACCTTCTCAATGGGTTTGGGGACGGGGTGGGAAATAATTTTAAACAATATAAAAATAAATCCACGCAAAATTGGAAAATTAAAAAATCTACTAATAAACATTAAATCTGCCAATGGCTAAGAAAATGCACTCACTGCAAATATTAAGGAAAGAAAATTGGAATAACATAAAACTATTTTGCACCCACTAGAAACCGCAGAAGAAATATGTTCCCCAAAAGTACTGGATGAAACTCAAAACATCATGCCTTGAAAATCTGAGCCCCATGGCTAGTAAAAAATATGAATATTCAATTGGAATCTTTTCATGACATCTTTATTTTTTGCTTTGCAACTTCTACCCATTCCTTGGCATAGTTGCTGGTGCATAATTAGTAGGTGTTTAATAAATGCTTATTTCCTTTTTTTCAAAGTATAAAGGGAGCTTGCCTGAGAGTCAAAATATTTAGGTCTTTTCTATTAACTAGCCATGTAACCCCTGACCAAGTCCTTTCACATCTTTGGGCTTTATTTTCCTAAAATAAAATGAGGTGTTTAGACTAAAAGATCTATAAGAATCCTTCCTGTTTTCACATTCCATAATTCAATGAAATGGCCTTAGTCACAGAAATTCATTGAAAGTGTGGACAGAATTGTAAGTTTTATCCTGCCAGTCTGTTAGGCTCACAACCTACTAGTCATCCTAGATGCCTCACTATCTCTCATTCCCCATATCCACACTGTTGCCAAGGCCTGTTGGTTCCAACTTTGCACCATCTTTCCAATACACCATTTCTCTCCTCTGACTCTGCCATCACTGCAGTAAAGGTCCTCATGCCTTGATTATTGCAATAGTGTGCTGATGCATCTGCCTGCCTCAAGTCTCTCCCCACTCCTATCCATCCTCCATTCAGCACTAAAGTGATTTTCCTAAAATGCAGATCCTGTTTTGTCACCTCTTCCTCCTAATCCTCCTCAGTAAATTTACTTGGCTTTCTATTGCTTCTAGGAGCAAATTTCTCTGTTTCACATTCAAAGGTGTTTATAACCTTGCTTCCTTTTACTTTTATGGCTTTCTTATAACTCAACAAGAACTCTTTGATCCAGTGACACTGGTTGTTCTAAGAATGAGATTCTCCATCTCTTTGCTCTGGGCATTCTGCCTGTCCAAGAATGCTCTCCCTCCTCCACTCCAACTACTAACCCCTCTAGCTTCCTTTAAGTCCCATCTAAAATCCCACCTTCTTGAGCAGAACCAGGAGAAAATTGTACACAGTAACAGCAACATTGTGCAGCAATCAACTATAATAGACAGCACTTTTCATCAATACAATGATCTAAGATAATTCCAAAAGATTCATGGTGGAAAGGGCTATCCACATCCACAGAAAGAACTATGGAGTCTAAATGTAGATCAAAGCATACTATTTTAACTTTTTTTGTATTTTCTTTTTCATGGAAGGGGAGGGAGGGAGAAAAATTTGGAATTCAAAATCTTATAAAAGTGAATGTTGAAAATGATTTTTACATTTAATTAGAAAAAAATAAAATATTATTAAGTGCAAAAAAAAAAAAAAGAAACCCACCTCCTACAGGGACTTTCCTAACCCCTCTAAATTCTTTTGCCTTCTCTCTTTTAACTATTTCCTTGTTATCCTATACATAGCTTGCTTTGTGTATATTTGTTTGCATGTCTCCCTCTTTAAATTGTAAGCTCCTTTAGGGAAGGGATTGGGTTTTTTTGGCCTCTTTTTGTATCCCCAGAACTTAGCACAATGCCTAGCATGTGATAGGAGCTTATCAACTGTTTATTGATTGGTTGACTGGTTTTCCAATCTGAGTCTTTAAGGGGGGGAAAATCTTAAAAATGGATTTTCCCCTAATTGCTTTAAAAGTAATTGGCACTTCATGAAGATTTTCCTTATTTCACTATAAGCCTAAGAGCTAACTTATTCAGATATGACTTATCCCAAAGTGAAGAAATTCTAGAGAATTCTGATTTTGGGAACTTCTTACAGTGGGCCCAATGAGTGGGGGAAAGAACACTACTAGGGGCACGCTCTTCTTGCCTTCAACTATTTGAAGTATTATCACTTATATTACTACTTCCCTCTATACATATTAAAGTCCAGTCAAACCGATCTTTCTATTAGTCACACATACCAATTCCTTTTAATGTTGGCTATTCCCCTGGCTTAGAATATACTCTCCCCTTATCTTCATTTCTAAGAATTCTAGTTTTCATCAAGTCTCAGTTTAAAGGTTCCATCCTACACAGTCTTTTCTGATATTCCCAACCGTAACTGCCTTTTCCTCCCAAATCACTTTTTGTCTATTTTGTATAAACCTACATGAGTAAATGTTCTCTCCTCTGGCTACCTGTAATTTCCTTGAGAGGAGAGACTATTTTCACTTTAATTCTCACATTTCTGGTTCCTAGAATAATGTTTGCCACATAAGTAGACATTTAATAAATGCTTACTGATTCACTGGATAAAAAGATTACACTTGGACTAATGGTCATAAATTTGGGGAAAGTCAATTATAACTTAATTAAAGGGGGAAACGTCCTAATTGTGAGACATCCCTATGTGGAATGGACTGCTTTGGGAGGAAGTAGTTTCTCTGTCTCTGGAGTTTTTCAAATACAAGTCAAGTGACCACTTGTCCAAAGGGTCATAGAAAGGATTCTTGTTCAGATATGGTTTAGATTAAATGACTATTGAGATACAAGAGATCTCTGTATATACAAAATACCCTGCTGCATTTTGTGAAATGTAAATACTGCTTTCTGGATGTAAATAATAATGAACTTTAAGGGGGCAAAGAGGATGAGATGGGGGATGGGCTCCTGGAATTTCATTGGTCCATTCATGCATGCTCCTTTGGGATTCCCTTCCAGCTTTCAGCTGAAATAGGCAGACCCTTTGGAAGGAAAGAGGAAGCACCCTACATGGTTATCAAGTTGGAAAAGATCTCAAACTAGATGGAGCCTCAGAATGTCTAAAGAGGTGGCAGTCCTCCATCTGACTCAATAATCTGTGTTCTTTAAAGGGATCTTTACACTGAGTCTGTCAAGTATGAAGATTAGAGAAACGAAACATTAAGGGAAATTGCATTTTTATTTGGGGTAAATGTAGAGACAACTTCTAGCAGAATATGACTGATTCTGAGCTAGACCAACAGGAAATGGTTTGCAGGAGATAGAGATTCTGGCCAGCTGGCCCTGTGACACTTCTGAGCTCTTGATCATGAGGTCAGAACAATTTTTCCAAGCAGGCCTGATAAATGCAATACCCTTTTGTAACTGCTGATCATGATGGAAGCATTACAGTGGAGAGAGCCTGGAGGGTTCCTCAGAGAAGACCAATGACACCACTAGAGGATCAGGGATGCCTGTGGACATTAGAACTGCACAGGTACTTGTGACAAGTAGTGACTCTGAAGCATGGCTATCTGTCTGGATAGCAGGCTCTTTTTCCAATAAAAAGGCTTCATTGATATGATACTTCATCCCAAAGTACCTCATGCAATGAATTCACAAATTAGATTAGAACACCAAGGAGTTAAACACTTATAGAAAGGTGGAGCATCTCTGTCCTCTAGAAAGGTGGTGTAAACTCATATAAAAACATGGGACACTAAATGGTGTATAAGGATCCTTACAGGTCACACATTGACTTAGAAAACTACATATTGTCATTATCTATGTTCTGTTATATTTTTATTCATACTGTCAATATTTCCCAATTATAATTTAATCTGGTTCAGCTGCACTTAGATTATGATCTAGTTGGCTAAATGTTTGATGCTGTTCTTGAAGAATGAAATGAAAAAAAGAATGAAAATCAAAGATAAAGTCATAGCTCTGAAAGTTAGCACCATAAAGGCCATACAGCTTGTACCTAAACAAGAACCCCTTCTAAATATATTCAGAAGGCAGCGCTATAAAGAGAAAAATGTTCTAGACTTTGAGTTAAAAAACTACCATTCCAGTCGTATGTAAAATGAGGGGAACAGATTAGACAGCCTCTAAGGTCCTTTTCCGCCCTAAATCTATGATCTTCTTATCCTTTGACCTCTAAGCAGTCTGTCTTTTAGCTCTAAATATGACTAGTGGCCATCTAAACTTTAACTGAAGACCTTTCTTTAGTTCAGGGTTGTGCTGGCAAATGCTTAACTGCATCTCAAAAAAAAAGTGCGCACAGTGACATACTTTGAAGTTGAAATCTGCGTGATTAAAACTTTCTTAAAGTCTAGAATTCAAGAAAACAATAAATCAGACCCTGCTTTAAACCATTTGTTTATGCTTGACTTGTGACACTCAGATGTCCCTCATGATGCACTGAGTTTGAGCTCTACCTCAGCACAAATCAGAACCTAAATGACCATGAAGCCACATGCAGACCTCTGGGCAACATACAAATACCCCCCCCCCCCCAAAAAAAAAACATTTCCTCTTCCAGAGGTTTGATAGCCAGATTCAGACAAGATGCTGAGATAAACATAAAGGAACAATAGACCAATGTAAATGAGACGCTGTACCACTCTCTGGAACTATACTTGGCCTTTTGCTTCCATACCATCCTATATATTTTATATTAGATATCACCAGTGAGTGGATAGTTTCATCATGGATCCTTTCAAATTGTCTTGGATCATTGTCTTGATCAGAGTAGCTAAGTCTTTCACAGTTGTTCATCCTCAAAATATTGCAGTTATTAGGTCACACACATGAGGCAAAGTCAATTGCTTCATAGACATAGGGAGCCTTAGAGAATTATATTCACTTTATCCCTTTTAGGACTTGAGAAGTGCCCCTATGCCAAAATAATTATACTTGTGCCTGTGGTGATGATGGACAGTTCCATTCACATGATCTCACCAATCCCAGCTAAGAGAAAAGCTTTTTAATAATTTGTGAGCACTCTTCAGGTGACATGTACCTTGGAATCAAGGCATCTCTTCCATGAAGCAAGGTAAAATTCCAATTAGTGTTATGAGATTTTTCCATAGAACTTGGTTCTAATACTTATGGTGTGAGATCATAGGATCATCAGATTGAATTTGACAGGCACATAACCTCATTATAAATTCTTTTTCCATAGAGTGCTGAAGTCCTCAAGAGGAGTTCAGCTGAATGGAAAAATGCCTAATGAGGCAATAATGGTAATTGCATTTGTAGGCAGCTTGGTGACATGGTGGGTACAGCACTGGGCTTGAAATCAGAAAGATCGAAGGTCAAATCTGACCTTGGGCACTTACTAGCTGTGTGATCCTAGGCAAATCACTTAACCTCTGCCCGCATAAACCTGCAGAAGAAAATGACCAATCATTCCTGTATCTTTGCTGAGAAAACACTATGGACAGTTGATTTGTGGAGTTTCAAGGGGTTAGACATGACTGAATAACAGAATCAAAACCAACAGCATTTATATAGTGTTTTTAGTGCTTTAAGATGTGTAAAGCAGCTTATAAGCATTTTTTAAAAATTTTGTCCTCACCACAACTTTGAGAGATAGGTGGTATTTTTATCTCCATTTTACAGATGAGAAAACCAAGCCAAAGAGACAGCAAGTGACTTCCTCAGTGTTGTACAGCTTGTAAGTGTCTGAAATTTTGTGCTATTTTGCAGCAGGAAGATAGACTACATTGAAAATGGGATCTGAGAATGAGATTGTGTCACTGATTCACTGACCTTAAGTTCAATCTTTCACCCCCAGAGAGGAAATTCCTGGTATCAAATACAAGAACTTACATGATGACATTCCTTGTTTTTAGTGAACTCTTTCTAGGATAATACTGATTCTTGCTTCTTCTAAGTTTATACAAACAATCTTTACATGTACATATCATGTAAACATAAAATGCTATATCAATATTATTTTAATATCTCTTTAAGTAAGGTTTCTGTCACACACTTACATTCAGAGCTTTAAAGAAACTTAGGCATCATCTCGTTCAACACTCTCAATTTACAGATAAGGAAACTGAGGACCCAAAGAAATTAAGTGGCTTACTTGTCCTTCTTCCTGCAGTTAGTAAATGGCATAGCCAGGATTAAAACTTAGGTTATCTGCCTCAAATGTAGGATTTTCTCACTTTATCACACTGTGTCCCACACTATTAAAAAGAATTATATGGGCCACATTGCTCACAATGAAGGAGATTTCAGAAATGTTGACAGGCAGACACAATGCTTTTTCCTAAGAACATACCACAGACCAATTCTAGTGATGGTTACTGACCACTGTCATTAGCAGAGCCAACATCTGATATCAGATTACCTTTTCTATATTTGCTTGATCAACAGGGAGGTAATGTTGTTCAGTTGTTCCAAGCCCATCCAACTCTTTGTGACCCTATTTTGGGGTTTTCCTGGCAAAGATACTGGAGTGGTTTGTCATTTCCTCCATCAATTCATTTTACAGATGAGGAAACTGAGGCAAATAGAGTTTTGTAACTTGCCCAGAATCACATAGCTAGTAAGTGTCTGAGGCTTTATTTGAACTCATGAAGATGAGTCTTCCTGATTCCAAGTCCCAGAGTTCTACCCACTGTGCTATCTAGCTGCTGTAGAAGTAGCATAGAAGAGTGGTTAGTTTGCTCAACTTAGTGCAAAGGAGATACCATTTCACATCCATTCCCTTCTACTTAGCTGTGACAATAGGCACATCACTTAGTAACACTGAGCCTTGGTTTCCTCATTTGAACAAAGGAGACAATAATACTTGTAGTAAAGAATCAGTACAGCAAAATGGTTATAGAGATCTGAGGTTGGAACCAGGAATGCATTGGTTAAACCCTTGCCTTGGATGTACTCTGTCTGTGTGACTGGGTATATCTATCATAAGCTCTCAGTTACGCAGGCAACTCTCTAAGACTGTAAGGTGTAGAACAGATGCAGATTTGTATTAGTAGTAAGAGTTCCCTCACTGGGAGTTCTCCATACCAAGGAAATCGCAAGTCCAGACCAAACACACACACACACACACACACACACACACACAAACACACACAGAGCACTCACTTCCCAAGGTTGCTATGAAGCTCATATGAGACATTGAATATAAAATACTATAAAAACTTTAGACTGCTAGGTAAATTAGATAACAATTAATTACTGTTCTCAGCTCTAATTTCTGTTTTCCTGCTTTTCTAATCTTCATTAATAGATGCTCTCATCTGATCCCTTGGTTCTTCCTTTGACTATTCCCTCCTGTCTGGAGTTCCCTTGAGTTCCTTTCCTTGGCTCATACTCTCTAGTTTTCCCTAACTTGATTCTGACTACTCAATATCCTGCCTCCTTATCTCCAAGGACAGATTTCCTGGTACCAAGCATTCCCTACAAAAATCTTACTTTCCCTTCTTCTCCAATCTCCTTCCAGCTACCTGTGACTGTGACTTTGGTGATTTGCACCAAGCAATATTTATTCAAGTTCTCATTATTAGCCTTATTTTAATTAATATTATTATTATGGTAAGAAAAACAACAGAGGATCACTTTCCCCAGCTAACATAGGCCACAGCTGATGACTCCCAGTAACCCTGGGGGAAGTCCCATTGTATAATAGTTTGGCAGAGCCTTCAGGTAATTACTCTGCAGCCTTTTTAGCATTGCTATGCTTTATAACTTAAGATGTTCTCAGAAAAACAGGACTTTGTTGGTAGGGGGTCATTTGTTCCTGTTGGATACCCCCCACCTTAAGCCGCAGTGCTCTGTGAAATGAGACCCATTACCACAGCAACCTGGGTGCCCCAAACAGATGTTATTGCTCAACACTGGGAATAAACACAGAAAAACAAATTAATCCATTAAATCAAGCTTCCCTTTCCAGAAGAAATTTGTATGATGGAGGGAATGGGACAGCAGAGAAACCAGTTTTAGGACAAAGAACATATATTAGCATGGACAACTTGCTGCATCTGAGTTCATCATCATTATCATCTCCAAAACAAGCATTCTAGGTGGTGCAGTAAATAGAGGAAGGGAATTAAAAGTCCAGAAAGATCTGATTTTGAATCTTGCCTCAGATGTCAGCTAATGCCGTGTGAACCTAGGAAAGTCACTTAAACTTTCTGTCATCTGTAAAATAGTGATGATATCAACACCTACCTGCCTGGTTGTTGTGGGGATCAAATTAGTTAAAATATGTAAAGTATGTTGCAAGCCATAACACTATGTAAAAGCTTTTACTCCTTCTCTCTTTTATTATGTGCCAGTCACTGCGCCAAGTGCTGGAAATCCAAAGAAATGCAAAAACAAGATCCTTGCTCTCAAAGAGCTCACAATGTAATATGTCAGAAGGACCCATGGCTCAAAGCTTACTTTTGATCCTTCTTAGATGCACAACTATGGCCAAGTCACAGTCTGAGGGTAAAATTGTGGGTAATAAGAATTGTAGCACTTACCTTCTGGGGCTGTTGTGATGCTTAAGAGGAATAATACATATAAGGTGTTTTAAAAATGTTAAAGCTTTCTATGAATACCATTATTAGATATTATTATTATTATTAACTAATGGTAACAGTTAGATGGCACAGGGCATAAAGTACTGGACTTGGTGTTAGGAGGATCTGATTCCTAATCCATCCTCTGGCAACTTACTAGGTCTGTGACCCTGGGTAAGTCACTCAACTTCTATCAGCCTCAGTTTCTTCATCTGTAAAGTGGGGATAATATTAGCACCTACCTCCCAGGGTTATTGTGATCAAATGAGATAACATATAAAATTCTTTGGAAACCCTGAAGGGCTATATAGAATGCTTGATAATAATGTCCGTTGTATTTTAGGTTACCCTCTGAAAAGGATCTTCTATCTCTGAATCTATTCTATCCGGATTCTATCTGTACATTATCTGTCTTTATGCTTTCTTTAGCATACAGAACTCTTAGAAAGGAAAGTTTTGGGTTACGTGCCCTGACAACTCTTTTGTGACGTATGTTCTTAGAAAGAAGTATGTATAGAATAGTTTTACACACACACACACACACACACACACACACACACACACACACACACACACACTTTTGCCTAATGGTAGATTTCTCTAGGCAAGGGGGAGGGAAAAAAGGAAAATAAATAAAAAGAAAATTACATGATGACTTTATAATATATTTGAAAGGAATAGCAAGTTGTTCGTCACAGATTTGCAGTTCCATGTACAATCATCTTTTTTTTCTCTTCTATGTTATGGAAATGCTAGTTTTATATCTTAAGTTTGGAATAAAATAAAGAATGGGAAAAAAAGAAAAACTTGCCTCAAACATCGAGAGGTTAATTGACATGCCCAGGGTCAGGAATCAACTTCAGGTTGCCTCTCTTCTAGAGAACCCAATTATTTTAGTGACTTTGATGTTTCAGGTGATAAACAATTTACTCCCCATGTAAGTGCTATCATTACTGAGGCAGGACATTCTGCCTAACCCTTCACCCCTAGATATTCTGTTTATATAAAATATAGAGAATGGATCTGTGATTTCACTGGTATAAGGAAATTCCAAGTGAGAAAAGTCCATTCACTAAATTGAGTTGATACCTTCTCTGCAACTTATAGTCTTTGAGAGTTGTTTAAAGTGGAGGTGTCAAACCTTGGCCCAATATAGCCAATGGGCCTGTGATACTCTCGAGTGTGGTTGAAGCAGATTAAAATAAAATTGGAAAATATTTAACAAAATAGATAAAAATACAATAGAACATAAATGTTAATATTTGGTTTTCTAAGTCATATGGCTCATAGGGACCCTGATAGTAGTTTAGTATCCCCAATTTCTATTTGTGTTTTACACAAATGGCTTAAAGCACTGAGAGGCTAAGTGTTTTGCCTAGGATCAGATCACACTGGTATATGAGGAACTGAGATTGATTCCTGGTCTTCCTGTCTTTGAGGCAGGCTCTATAGCTGCTATGCCTTGCTGTCTGTCACTCCATTTCTATAGAACTATTAATCCCAGATTAGTGGTAGCTTTTAAACACTTTAGGAAACTTTTCAGAGTTGGTAAAATAATCCTTCTTGGTCAAGGTTCTTCTTCCATAAAGCATGATATAACTGGAATTTTAGTCACAAGATCTGGGTTTAGAGTCTGGTTCTGATATTTACTTGCTGTGTAACCTCCCCAAACTTCACTTTCTTTAAATATAAAATGAAAATATTATACTTACCTTACCTACTGCACGAGGTTGTTATGAGGTACATGCCTTGTAAAACTTAAATTGCTAATTTCTACATAAATGAGTAAATAACATTAAACTTCACCTAAAAACTCTCTATATTTGTTTTCCTTATGGATTCCCTTGACCCTTGTGGTGATGGTCAATATGAAATTTTCTTTCTCCTGTGTTACCTTAGACTTGGTTGGATGTAGTATTATTTCTAACATTTCTATGATACTTCATGCTTACAATTCATTTTTCTCACAACAACTCTTTGAGGTAGGTAGTACATACATTTTTATCATTCCCATTTTAGAGTTGAGTCAGTTAATATGCATTTATTAAGCATTTACTATAGGCTAGGCACTGTTTTAAGCCCTGAGGATGCAAAGAATGGCAAAAACGCAATTCCTGCCCTCAAAGAACTCACAGTCTAATCTGAATCATTCACTATTTCCCCTAAATCGTCTGTACTTGCCCACCTGCACAGATTTGTTCATGATGATCTTTCTCTTTCCTGCTAAAACTCCACCCTAGAGGGAGGGTCATTTGTACTCTGCCTCCTTTATGAAGAGTCCTTATCTCTAACCACCCAGGATATACAAATAAGAAAGTTTTGTTTTTCTTCTCTTGTGATGTTTGTCATGGTCTACCTTCTCTGTGAATTTTGATACACTTTAATTATTTGTTATTTTTTATTACTTTTAGATGGCGATGGTGGGACATCTATATAGATGTATTCTATACATGGCCTTAGATGGATCTCAGAAGAAAAGGACAACTTTTGCATCCTTTGCAGCATTTAGTGCAATGTCACACAGAGAGTGAAACTAAATAAATATGTGATGAATTATATTATATTGAACTGAGGAAACATTTAAATTCTTCAAGTCTTTAAGTTCGCTGCTGTTATTGTACGGCATAGGTAGGTTGAATAGTGGATGGAGTGCTGAAACTGGGGTTAGGGAAATCTGTTTTCAAATCTGATTTTCAGACACTTGCTAGTTATGTAACCCTGGGCAAGTCATTTAAACCACCCTCTGCCTCAGTTTCCTGATATGAAAAATGAAGATAACAATAACATCTACTTCCCAGGGTTGTTGTGAAGATAAAATGGGAAAATATTTGTAAAGCACTTTGAAAATCTTAAAGTGCTATAGACATAATAGCTATGATGATAATATGATAATAAAAATAATGATGACATTATTTAAGAGATGAGATAGATTGATCCAATTACTTAGCAAATACTACTATGTACTTAACAATTTGCTAGATGCTTAGGATGAAGGTGAGATAAGTGCATTTAGAAATATGAGACAAGGGGGAGGGTGAAGGCAAGATGGCAGAGAAAAGGCACTGACCCACTAGCACTCTCCCCCAAACCCTGCTGAATATCTTTAAATAATGCTCACAAAATTACAGGGTGAAATAATTTTCTGGCCAAAGACAAGTTAGAAGGTCTGCAGGAAAGGTATGCAGCATCAGGGTAAGAGTGGAGTATGGTATAAAACAGGCTGTGCCAGTGGAGATTCACCCCAGCAAACCAGGAGCAGGCCTTGGGAGTCACAGAATCAACAGTAACAGCAGCTACTTCTGGAGCTCTCAGCCCAGTAAGAAGGTGGAACAACTAGTCAGAAGGAGATTACAGGGGTCTTTTTGCTAACACTGAAGAAGGACTCTGTTGCTTTGCCCATACCCAAATCTCCATCACGATCCTGGGTGGCACGCCCAAGGTGAGGAGTAGCACTAGCACACCAGAGCTTGCTGCTGCAGTGGAGCAGGGACTCTTGCCACAGTTCCAGGGCAGAAAAGAGTGCTTGTGGTCACTCACAGACCAGTACACAGGACAGAAGAGTAGTACACACACCCTTTCTTAGATCACACTACCTTGAAAGAACTGAAAACTCTCAGGTCCCTAGAAGTACCTCTGAGAACAGATATACAGAATCTCTGAAGCTTAGGACAATGAGCCTTTCACCCTGGAAGCAGAGCCTTACTTTAATAAAGAGTTAAAAGTAAAAAAAATAGGCTGGGAAAAATGAGCAAACAGTGGGAAAAATTGTGATCATGTTACTATGGTGACACAGAAGATCAAAACACACACTCAGAAAAAAACAACAAAGTCCAAAGTCTCCCAGAAAAATATGAATTGGTCTCAGGCCATGGAAGACCTAAAAAAAGATTTTGAAAATCAGGTAAGAAAGGTAGAAGAAAAATCGGGATTGGAAATGAGAGTGATGCAAGAAAACCATGAGAAATGAGTCAACAGCTTGGTAGAGGAGACAAAAAAATATATTGAAGAAAATAACACCTTAAAAAACAGACTAGGCCAAATGGTAAAAGAGGTACAAAAATCCAATGAGAAAAATACCTTGAGAAGCAGAATTGACCAAATGGAAAAAAAGGCTTGCCTTCTCAAAGAGGGAGGATGGGGAGGAAGGAAGGAAGAGAATTTAGGACTCGAAGTTTTAAAACTTAATGTTAAAAATTGTTTTTACAAATAACTGGAGAAAAATAAAATACCAAATAAATAAAATAAAAAAGAAATACAAGACAAGGATCTCATAAATTGTCCTATATAATCCAACCAGGCTCTTGGGATGTAATGGAGAAGTGAGGGCAACTCTTCTTGACAAAAAGAGGAAAACAGTTGGGTATGTGATTATCTTAGGCATTAACAATGGGAACTGGGAGAGGGAGTTGCAAAGAAAATGGGCTTGTCATACACTGGGCTACAACTAAAATCAATGATCAACCAATGTTCTGAGATTCGAGGGGATACAGAAAAGGGTAAACAGGACTGGAAACTGTCACAAAATATTAAATTAATGTATATATACACATATACATGTATATACATATTCATATACATATATGTGTGTGTATGTGTTTTCAAGAAAAGAAGACTCAGTGTGTTCTAAAAGTATCTTCAAGCTTTTGAGGGGCTGCAATGTGAAAAATAGGTAATAAAAATAAGTTACACTTGGAAGAATATAAAGTAATTTATTTCAACCCATATTTGACTGAGAATCACTTCTTTAATGTCCTTGACAAGTAGTCATTCAGCCTTTGCTTGAAGACATCTGATGAAGGGGAATCTGTGACCTTCCAAAGCACCCAATTTTTCTTTTGAATAGCTCTAACAGTTAAAAGGTCTTCTCATATGAAGCCTCAATTTATCCCTCTTAGTTTCTACTCATTGTTCCTGGTTGTAGCCTTTGGATCCAGACCTTCTTCCCAGGACAGCCCTTCATATACTTGAGGATAGCTATCATGTCTCTTCCCCCATCCCCTTCATCTTCTGTCCTTCAGGCTAATCATTCACAATTTCTTCAAACTGCCCTCATGTAACATGGTTTCTAGTCCCTTCGATGCTTCGATTACTTTCCATTGTTCTTTCCAGTTCATGAGTATCTTTCCTATAATTTCTGGAAGAATGGGTGACTATGAAGAAGGGATGCAGAGACACATAGTAGGGCTGAGAGGGTGGGACTCAGATCCTGAGAAGAAATAATAGCACCCATTATGGTAGCGTCATCCCTTTACACAATGTACCTCTCTGACTTTTGACCTGGCTGTGCTGAATATAAAAAAATGAGGACCACAAAGTAGATAGATTACATGTATATATGTATAGGCATATGAAAAATGTTTATGAGGGGACTTCGAGTGGAAAGTACAAATAGGGGGAAATGTTAGGGAAGAAGAACCACAACAAAACATGCCATCTCTCAGCTCTGGGCTTTTCTCTGCCTGTCCACATGCCTGGAATGTTCTCCCTCCTTATCTCTTCCTTTTGTCTTCCCATACTTTCTTCGAGTCACAATTAGGACCCCATCTTCTACCCTTCTTAATTCTCATCCTTTCCCTCTTGCCTTTTGAGCAGTTCAGACCCATGATTTCAGTGGTGTGTAAAGTTCCATCCATGGACATTCTCTCCAGTGGTGAAGCTTATCAGCTCATAGTCAGAGCTTTGCCTGGGCACAGGCAGATTAAGTGACTTCCCAGTGGTCACATAGTTAGTATGTGTCAGAGGCAGGAAGGTAATCTGAGTCTTCGTAACTCTAAGGGTGACCGTCTATCCACAACATCTAGTGATATGCTGTTATTACCTAAGTGATGCTGAAGGGCGATTAGCATGGCACAGAGCAGGCATTATAAAATGTTAGTCATTATTTGTTTTGGCAGTGGTTGGATCATATCATCATCATCATCATTATTACTATCATCATTATCACTGTTTTTAACATTGTCATTCCTATTATCCTCATCATGATCATTTTTTTTATTATTATTTGTTGTTGTTGTTGTTACTGGGGCGGCTAGGTGGCAGAGTTGATTGAGTACCAGGCTTGGATTCTGGAAGACTTCTAGCCTCAGACACTTATTAGCTGTGTGACCCTGGCCAAGTCACTTAACCCTGTTTGCCTCAGTTTCCTCATCTATAAAATGAGCTGGAGAAGGAAATGGCAAACCGCTCCGGTATCTTTGCCAAGTAACCGCAAATGGGATCACAAAGAGCTGGACACAATTGAGAAATGACCAAATTATTATTGTTTTGTTGTTATCATTATCTCACAAATGAGGGAACTAAGACCTAGAGAAGTCCAGTAACTTGCCCGTGGTCACACAAGCAGTAAGCAACAGAGGTTAGATCTGCATATAAGTCCTCTGGCTCCAAACTCAGGGCTCCAATGGAACATTTTGCCTCTCTAGTTTTTGAACAAATTATAGAGACTAGGTTTCTACATTTGATTTTTCTGTTTTGATTCTTCTCCAAGGCTTAACTTGAACCTTGAGGTTAAAGAGAAAAGGAGAATAGAAAAAAAAACTTGAAAATCCAGCCTGAGTTTTGCCAAGTTCCCCCCTCCCCCCAACATATACACAAGTATCCACCCCAAACATTCCCACTCGGCATGCTGTCCTCAGTGCCTTCCTTCCTGTGCTCTCAGGCCTTGGCAATGAGTGTCTTTTCAATAACTAACAGACCCCATCTGTCCAATGTAAATAGAGCTGAGCCCAAGTACAGGGGCTGCCTGGCAGACTGCAGGAGGGATGCCAGCATATTCCTAGAAAAACGACAAACACTCAGACTCTAGGGAGGCCCAGTTAGAGGCCATATGTTCTGGTAAAGATGTTGAGGTCCCAATGATTAAGGCAGGAGAGAAGGATGGGATTGTATTCTTATCTGGAGGACAGCTGTTGAAAAGGTGGTGAGTTCTGTTCTTTTCCTCCTGGGAATACTTCTTTGTCATTGCATTAGGAGCAAAGTTCACTGAAAAACAAGAGTTCTGTGAATGATGAAGAAAATTGCATCTGATGAAATCAGTGAGGTTGTAAATTCCTGTTTCTGTCATTCTAATAGCTAACACTTACATATGCATACATATATAAGTACATATGTACATATGTATATGTGTATATACCTATGTATCGCTCTCCATATATATGTGGATATTGATATGGAGATAAATACACAAATGTAGATATCTATTATAGATACATCTATATCTTTATTTTCACAAACCTCTAACTAAAATTTAGCATTTTCTTCAAGTGTTTTTTTTTTAATTCAGAAGGGATCTCCATTCTTTACCAGACTGCCAAAGAATCTACAACACATAAAAAAATTGAAAACTCCTCTTTTAGAGGCAATTGAGAGCCACTGAAATTTCTTGAGCGTGTTCAGAACATGACCTGGTTTATTTTAGAAATTTAATTTGGAAGTTATTTAGAGAATGGAATGGAGGAGACAGAGATTGGATGTTGGAAATCTTTAGTTTCCTTCCCTCAGAAAGTTAATTAATAGAGGTTACTTTGTATAATGGGAAGAACTCTGGACCAGAAATCAGAGCATTCCTAAATTTGTGTCCCTACTCTGCCACTAAATATCTCTGTGACCTTGGACAAATCACTTTTATAACTGTTCTCTTCTGCTTCAGCATTCTCAGGCCTTGGCAATGTAAAACAAAGGTATTAAACCAGAAATCTCAAAGGTACTGTCTATCTCTGGCATGGTGACTATATGGAAGTTAAGAAAGTAAGAGCTTGGAAAAAGTAGAATAAGACCACATACCATTGTTGGTGAAGTTGTGAACTGATCCAACTATTCTGGAGAGCAACTTGGAATTATGCCCAAAGTGGCCACTAAACCGTGCATACCCTTTGATCCAGCAATACCACTACTAGGTCTTTATCCCAAAGAAATCATAACAAAAGCGGAAAAGGATCCATAGATACAAAAATATTTATAGCAGCTCTTTTTGTGGTAGCAAAGAAATGGAAATTGAGGGAATACCCATCAATTAGAGAATGGCTGAACAAGCTGTGGTATATGAATGTATATGATGACCAGCTGAATTTTAGAAAAACCTGGAAAGACCTATATGAACTGATGCTGAGCAGAACCAGGAGAACATTGTACACAGCAACAGTAATATGGTGCAATGATTAACTACAATAGACAGCTCTTCTCAGCAACACAATGATCCAAGACAATTTCAAAAGACTCAGGAGCTTGAATGCAGATGGAAGGATGCCATTTTCCCTTTTTTTGTTTTTTCTTTCTCACGGTTTTGCTTTTTTTCCTGATTGTTCTTTCATGGCCTGACTAATGTGGAGATATGTTTAACATGATTGTACATGTATAACTTGTTGTGTTGGTAAGGCAAAATGGGCTCCTTAGAATGGGCTCCTTAGCACTTCAGGAGTTTGGCTTTTGTTTACTTTGAATGAAAGTACTTTCAGCTGTTAAGTGCTAAGCCCCAGGCCCAAAGCCCTATCAGGTGTGAAACCTGTGTGGATGTAGATTAATGACTTAAGAGGGGCCAACTCGGGAACCAACGGTCTCTGGTCATTGAGGCAGGGCTTGAGAATGCCAGAGGCTCCACTGTGAGGAAAAGCGAGCCGAGCCGAGAGACGACTACAGCAAAAGTGGAAGCTGAGGAAGCCGGAAGCTGTAGAGGCAAGTAGCTGCGGAAGCAGAGCTGACCCGTGTGTAGAACCAGGAGTGTGAGCAAGGACTTGAGGCCAGTAAATATGATTTGGCTAAATACCATCTTGTTTTTCTGTGGCTTCCTGGTTACTCTTATGAGGTGGGCTTTCTGGGCCTGGAGTCTTTTTGTCAAGATGTTGGAATGGGGAGGCTGGTTCGCAGATCTGCTGCGGTGGGGCCTAAATAAATGTTTTCTTGCATTCTACTTAGAGAATCTCTCATACCTTGCGATTTCGGACCATTCAAACATATACATGATTATATTTGAGATTATAAATTCGGCCTTCCTACTATACCTGTATCAGAATGCTTGCTGTCTTGGGGAGTGGGCTGGTGTGTTGATAAGCATAATGGTCTTTCTTTTCTTTCAGTAACTCAGTGTATTTTGTTGAGCCTTGCTAAGCGTTAAGCCTCAGGCCCAGAGCCCTGTTGGGTGTGGAACCTATGTGGATGTGAGCCTCCCAGGATCCTGTGGGGGAGTGTCTAGGACTGGAGCCAATAGAAGCCTGTGGTGGGAGGAGCTTGCTGAATGGTTGGAGCAGAGCTAAGAGGCAGTTGGAGAGGCAGTAGAGAGGTAGTTGGTGAGGCAGTCGGTGACAACAGTTAAGAGCTGAAGGAGAGAGGAAGCAGTCAGCTAGCTGGGACTCAGCTTGGAGAGTGTGGCAGAAGCTGTGGTGATGGCGGCAGAGACAGCTACAGCCGAAGCTGAAGCAGGAGCTGCGGAAGCAGAGCTGACCTGAAAGTAGAGCCTACTTGTGTGTGGACAGAGGAGTGCCAAGCGAGAACTTGAGGGCGGTGGGTAATCTTTTTACCAGCATAAGTATGATTTGGTTTAATACCATCATGCTTTTCTGTGGTCTCCTGGTTACTCTTGTGAGGCAAACTTATTGGGCCTGGAAGCTTGTGATCCAAGTGTCGAAATGGGGAGGCTGGTTCATGGGTCTGTTACTGTGGAGCCTAAATAAATGTTTTAATCCTTCTGCCTTCTACTTAGAGAATTCCTTATATCTACCGATTCTGAACTGTTCAGACATACGTATGACTCTCTTTGAGATCATAAATTCGGCCTTCCTACTGCAGCAGGGAAGGGAAGGAGTGAGAAAAATTTGGAACTTAAGATTTTACAAATGAATGTTGAAAACTATCTTTACTTGTAATTGGAAAAAAATACCATTAAAGCCAAAAAGAGACCACATGTTATCCAGAGGAAGATTCATATACTTTAGTTTTCATTCTGAGATTTTGGTCTGAATTTTAATTATTTAGAATCATGTTCAGGTATGGATAGTACCAGATGACCTGAAATCCTTTCTATTTCTGTGGCTCTATGAATACATAAAAACATGAATCCCATCTATGATATTTCAGAGTAGTACCTAATTCCTCTTCACTAGAATCTGACAGTGATGTAAAACTCATTGCCTCCTTAGGAAGCCCATTAACAGAAGCCCTACATCCTTTGGTATTTGTGCAAACACAAAGTTGCTCCTGGCCTTAATCAATCATTCAATTCATCAATAGGTATGATGGAGTTTTAAATGTGCAAAAAAGATGGTTTATGTCCTATGATCACTGTTAGAGGTTTGAATCCCTTCCATTGGGTAGATAAAGAAAGCAATGTCATTGTCTGAGAGTATCAGCAGCTTTCATTAGATCTGTGTAGAAATAGCAGTCACATTGGTGAATTCTGTCCAGAGTAATCACCCCAAATTAATTTTTTGTTTTGAGGAGTCCCATTTGAGTAGATTCTGACTGGCGTCTACTGGAAACACTCTTAAGAGAGAAAAGAATTTCTTCCCTCCCCTGCCTTCCATTCGCTGAATATCATTGCAGAAGAGACAACATATCCAACCTGGATCAGATAGAAACATGCAAAAGATATTGTAAACACAGACACAGAAGGTTACAGGAGCATAGCCACCCAAGAAAGGAAGCAGATTTAGGGTACCCCACAAAAAGCCCTGTAGTTTAGAGAATACAGGCCATGAACTCTAGAAAGGGACTGATCCTTAGAAGTCAACAGAGAGCTAAACCTAAGCAAAACTTCATGAAGACTCCATGAAAACAGAACAACATTTTGAGTAACCAGGAACTGAGTTTCTACCCTGTGGTCACACATTCTCTCAAAGGTTGGGTTCGTTTGTTCTAACAACTTTTTGTGTACAAAATGACTCTGTGTGCCTTAGTTTTAAAGGATATATCTATAATAACTGTCCCTTACCATACCTATTTATTACACTAAAAATTTTTTTCTAAAAGGTTTAGTATTCTAAATACTTTTTCTAAAAGATAATTAACTCTGAGGGGGTAGAGCCAAGATGGCAGCTGGGAAGCAGTGACTGGCATGAGCTCCCCACCAAGTCCCTCCAAAAACCTATAAAAAATGGCTCTGAACCAATTCTAGAGCTGCAGAACCCACAAAGGGGCAGAGAGAAGCAGGGCTCCAGCCCAGGACAGGCTGGATGGGCTCTGGGTAAGGTCTGTCCCACACAGACCTCCCAGCCCCCAGCTGAGGGGAGCAGAGCTGAGCCCAGCACGCGTGGCGCGAACAGACCAGACGTGGACCTACCAGACCAGGAGATGAGCGGAGAGTGCCCTAGCATCCTGAATTACTGAGCTGTGGCATCCACCAGACCTCTCAACCTACAAAGAGCAAAGACAACAGAGAAGGTTAGTGGGAAAAGCTGCGGGACTGAGTTTTCAGTTGGGCCACCACCCCTGGGGCAGCAGAGGTGGGGCAGCTTTAGAACTACTGCTGCAGTTGCTTCTGGCCCCAGGCCCACCTTGTGGGAGGAATTAAGTGGCTGATCAGAGCAGCAGTGAAGAACCTGCTGAAGATTTAAGCCCAGTCCGGGTAGGAGGTTCTTGGGGAAGGAGGAGTGCTGGTGAGGCACCGCATCCGCCCAAGCATGGAACATAGAACTCTTTAGTCTACAACCAGTCATACCCCGCTGAAAAACTCAAGGGTTAAGTAAGTTGGCTGGGAACATGGCCAGGAGGCAAAAACACACCCAGATTCAGTCTCAGACTCTGGAATCCTTCTTT
>CM053622.1:103366664-103388127 GCA_028646595.1 Phalanger gymnotis
TCACAACATGTGTATTGTGGAAGGGTTATACGTAATGATACGCATGTGGCCCATGTTGAATTGCTTGACTTCTTAGGGAGGGTGGATGGGAAGGGAAGAGGGGAGAGAATTTGGAACTCAAGGTTTTAAAAAAATAGATTTCAAAAGTAAAAAAGTTTTTTTTTTCATGCAACTAGAAAATAAGATGCACAGGCAATGGGGCATAGAGATTTATCTTGCCCTACAAGAAAGGAAGGGAAAGGGGGATGGGAGGTGAATGGGGTGACGGAGGGGCGGGCAGACTGGGGAACAGGGCAACTAGAGTGTATGCCATCTTGGAGTGGGGGGGGAGGAAATGGGGAGAAAATTTGTAATTCAAATGCCCGTGAAAATCAATGCTGAAAACCAAACATATTAAAAATAAATTAAAATAAATTAATTAATTAATTAAAAAAAAGATAATTAACTCTGGCTGATAATCAATGGGAATATGTCAGATCAGTGTTTATGAGGAACAATAGGAGAAAATCCCACAATGCCTCAGGGTCCCCTAGAACCTTGATGGGAGTGGTAAGACACACTCATGAGACCCAACCTATCAATATGATTGAAGGTGGGAAAAGTAGTCCCAGAAGGAATGCTATATAAACACATTTGACAGAATAAAGAAGAGCACAGAAGGCATTATCAAAATAAAAGCTGTTACCAACCTGGAAATACAACACCATCAGCCCTTTAGTTTATATTCTGCCTTAAGACTTCAAGAAAGTGATAGTACAATGCACCGCACAAAATGATCCCTAGGGACAAAATGCAACAAACAGGAACAAAAAACAGGGAAGCCACTCAGGTAGTCAGATTCTCTAGAGTTGTATTGCTATTATATTAAAGTTTCTTATTTATTTCATTAATGAGTTAATGTTAATTTGAAAGGAGATCTCTGGTGGAGTGTCCTGAGATGTTTTCTTGAAGCTCTCTGTGTTTTTCAAGATTTTTATCAATGACTTGCATACAGTTAGGGATGATATGTTTTGAAAACTAACAATACACAAAGCCAGGAGGGATAGCTAATATATTGACTGACAGATTGAAGATCTAAAATAATCTTGACAGGCCAAAACAAAGAGTCAAATATTACATCGATTTAAGACCTGTCCTTGGATTGCAAAATATCACCTTTAACAAGCCCATTTTGATCAGCAAAGCTAGCTTAGCTGTATGAGAACTATTTTAGGACTTCCAATTATAGAGCCTTCCTAAATTTGCTTTTATCAGCTGCTATAGGCAACCTCAGGAAGGAGAGGGGTTATTATCCCCATGATTCATAACATCTATTTGCCTTTCTGATCCAAATATCAATGATTCTATACCCCTAATCACGATAATTTTCAATCTACTTTGGGAAAGTTCTATTTGTTAGGAAGTTATAAATAGCAATTTCTTGATAATCTGTGAAACTAAAACTAGCAGGGGCAATTAGATGGTACAGTGGATGGATCATTGGACTTAGAATCAGGAAGACTCATTCTCATGAGTTATAATCCGGCTTCAGACATTTACTGGTACTCTGACTCTGGATGAGTCACTTAACCCCATTTGCCTCAGTTTCCTCATCAATAAAATGAGCTGGAGAAATAAATGCCAAACCACTCTAGTATCTCTGTCAACAAAAACCCCAAAATGGCTCATGGAGAGCTGGACCCAACTGAAATGACTCAACAACAACCACAAAAAATCAACATCCCTTTGATTTCTATCCATTGCCTTTCGGTTTGACTTCTAGGGAAAATAAAAATATGTTCCATCCATCTTCCACATGATAGCCCTTTTGGGGACAGATCATGTTCTTCTCAAGTCTTTTCTCCCTAAACAACCCACTTCAACTCCTTTAACTAATCTTTATATAGTAGTTTTTCAAATCCTTTGACATTTGGGTCACCTTCCTCTAGACACATTTCATCCTGTCAATGTCCATGCTAACATGTAAGATTTAGAAGGAACATGATATTCCAGTTGTGGTGCAACTAGGACAAAGCAGAAAAGAGTATAGAATCATAAAGTTGGAAAGGCTATTGGAGGCCATCTAATTCTGCCTATCCCTAAGCAAGAATTCCCTCTATAAAATGTCCTGCAGATATTCACCTGGTCTTTGACCAAAGAACTCTAATGATGAAGAATGTGCAATCACCTAACACAACTCATTCTTTTTTTTTAATTAGATTTTTTTTTAGTTTACAACACTTAGTTCTACATGTTCTTAAGTTTCAAATTTTCTTCCCTTCCCTCCTCTCCCCACCCAAAATGCATGGAATCTGATATAAATTCTATGTAAACCTTCACGTTAAACTTATTTCCAGAATAGTTAAGTTGCAAAGAACAATTATGACCAATGGAATGTATCATGAGAGAGAAGGAACAAAACCAAAAAAAGAAAAGAAAAAAGAGGAGAGCAAATAGTTTGCCTCAGTCTGCGTTTAGACTCTCCAGTTCTTTCTCTGGATGTAGCTAGCTTTTTCCATCATGAGTCCTTTGGAGCTGTCTTTGAGCCTTGTATTGCTGAAGAGAGCCAAATCTATCAAAGTTAGTATCACAGAATCAATATGTCTGTGGTTGTGTACAATGTTCTCCTGGTTCTGCTGGTTTCACTCAGCATCATATCATGTAGGTCTTTCCAGGTTATTATGAAGTCTGTATCTTCTCCATTTCTTATAGCACAATAGTATTCCATTACGTTCATATACCACAACTTGTTCAGCCATTCCCCAATTGATGGGCATCCCCTTGATTTCCAATTCTTTGCCACCACAAAAAGAGCCGCTTTAAATATTTTTGTACATACAGGTCCCTTTCCCACTTGTGTGATCTCTTTGGGATACAACCCTAGGAGAACACAGCCCATTCTATTCCTGGCTATTAATAACTGTTAGGAAGTTTTACCTTGCATCAAGCACAAATCTGCTTCTTCATGCCTTTGAATCATTGGTCCTAATTATGGCTTATGGAGTCAAGCAAACTGCATGAACCCTCTTCCATATGACATTCTTTTAAATAATTGACTATAGTTATCTTTTGTTTTGCCTACTCCCCAAGTCTTCCCTCCTCCAGGCTAAAAATCCTGAATTCCTTTGATTAATCCCCATTTGGAATGACCTCAAAGACCTTGATCTTTGAAGCAATCTTTTCTGGAAAGCTTTATATTATCAAATATACTCACCAGAACTGAATACAATAATCAAGATGCTGTTGTTATTCATCCTCCATTATAGAAAGGAGCCAATGGCATCATGAGGGTGATGTCTTGACTTGTGTATGAATTAGATTTGAGTCAGGCAGAGCTGTGCAAAGTCACTGCCTCATTCTCTCCTCCGGAGTCATCAGAGTCCAGTGACAAGACTTAAGTCAAGGTGGGACACGAGGATTCAGTGGGAGACCTTGGCCTTTTCAAGCTAAGGTCTGTCCAGGTCTCGATTCGTCTCAAGCAACACTCATTCAGTGATTAGAGGCTAGGAAAGAACTGAGAAAAAAGATGGTCTACTTTGTCTTCCCATAGAACTAATTTGGGAGGGAAAGACCCTCAGAGCTTGTCACAATAATCAAGATATGGTAACTAAGAGGGAGGATAAGAGCACAATCATCCCTCCCTGCCTACTCCACCTTCAGGCCTCCACAATAGGCCTTACTTAATATAAGCAGCATAACAATTCATGATTTTCAAATTTTTATTTCTTTATTCATGCACTGAACAAATGCTTTATTGATTTTTTTTGTTTTATGTTCGTGTCCCTTTCCCTTTCTGGCTCCTTCCCTTTCCCCTCAACCCCATAAGGGGTAGAAAATGAGCTGAGAAAGTAATTAAATGTCTTGGCCTATCCTCTTTCCCACAGATCTGCTGAACATTAACTATTTTTCTGGAGCCTCTACTATGTTCTTATGGCTGTGGACTAACTTGTGGTAGTTCATTTTCATTCATTTTTTTTAAAAAAGCTTCTCTGTCTTTATCTTCATCCGACACATTTCCTCTTGACATATGGCAGGAGCCTAATAAATATTTGTTAACTGACTGAGGTAGTTTTACAGGAGTGTTTTATTATCATTTTTATGCTGTGGATCCCTTTCAGAAGTATTATGAAGTATATGAATCTCTTGTCAGAATAATGATTTTTAAATATATAAAATGAAATACAGAAAATTACAAAGGAAACCAGTCGTATTGAAATATAGTAAAAAGATAGATTTCATTATGACTGGTTTCTTTCGCAATTTATGCAACAAGTATATATATGTCTACACACACACACACACACATACACACATATATGTATAAAATGTATATGTGTGTGTGTTTTTAAGTTTACAAACCCAGGTTAACCCTTCCTGATTTGGAAGAATCTCATCCAATAAACATTTACTAAACATCTAAAGTTCTAGGAATACAGGGAATAAAAAGAAAGACAATCTCTGCCCTCAGGGAACCTACAATCTAATGGTAGAGAAGATACAATACACAAAAGGAAGCAGGAAAGGGAGGGGAACCAGGAAATACCCGGCACAGTCATCTTGTTCTTTGGTAAGGAAACTGGGCAGATCGGTGGATACAAAGAGAAGAAGGAAACTAGGACCCTCATTGTTTTGGAATTTCTCCCATCACCATCTCATAAGAAGCATCACTTCATCAGCTTTTGATTTATACTATGCTATATTTTGAGCTTATTACACACCAAGACACCCCTACTGCCTGATCATTTTTAGATGAAATGTATAACTACACCTTTCACATTTTGTACTTGTGAAGTTAATTTTTGAACTCAGGTATGAATTTTTAATTTATCTCCCTTAGGTTTCACTATATTAAGCTTGGCCCATTGTTCAAAAGGTCATACATCCAGAGCTAGGAGGAATCTTGTTGTCTTTGTCATTGTCATTTCCATCATGTCCAATTCTTTGTGACTCCATTTGAGGTTTCCTTGGCAAAGATACTGGAATGGTTTGCCATATCCATCTCCAGCTCATTTTACAGATGAAGAAACTGAGGCAAACAGGGTTAAGTGACTTGCCCAAAGTCACAAAGCTAGTAATTGTCTGAAGGCATATTAGAATTCACGAAGGTGAGTCTTCCTTACTCCGTGACGGACCCTCTATTCATTCTGTCGCAAAGCTGCCCTAGGAGAAATCTTAGACATCATCTAGTCTGACTCTATCTAATTTTACAAATAAGGAATTGAAACATTGATATATTAAATGACTTTCCAAGGTCATACAGGCAGTAAGAGTCATAAAGGATTCAAGCCCAGGTCCTCTGACTCAAACTCCAGAGTTTTATCCACTGTACCACATAGCCCATTGGCATGCTTTTGGATGCTTACTCCATCATCTGCCACATTCGTTATCAGTCCTAGTTTTGAATCATCTGCAAATTGGATAAACATACTATCTATGCCTTTAAGTGGTATAGGGATAGGCACTGGAACTGAGATTTCCTTAGACTAAGGAATACCCTAGTGAGGAAATTCCTCCTACCAATGCAAGTCAGCACCTTCATTGGAATTTATAGGCTTAGAGAGTTGACTAAGTATTAAGAGGCTAGGCAACTTTCCTAGAGTGACACAGTCAGTATGTGTCAGTATTGGGGAGGACATTAAGCAAGGCATTTCTGGCTTCCAGGACAGTGTTTTAGCCATTACTTCATACTTCTTGTTTATTCATGTAATAAAAATGTTTAGCAGCATAGAACCAAGAAAAGATCTTTGGGGATGTAGTGGCTTTATACATCTAACCACTCTACCAGTGGAATAGTTCCTGGCATTCAAAACAGCATGTGGCACATAGTACGTACTACATACGTATTTATTCCCTTCATTCTCCTTCACTGGTAAATACTTAATAAATGTTTGGTGACTGATTGATTAGCATTACCTTCAATGTCCTAATGTCTATTCACATCTCTCCCTACCTTGTTCAGCAGAATATCATGCGAGTACATAGAGCAGAACAATCCCATCCCTCATTCTGGACAGTGAGCCTCTCTTAATATAGTCTAAACAGTATTTTACTTTTCCCCAATTTGATATCTAGAACATTTTTAGTATTCATTTTTGAAAGATTTTGAGTACCAAATTTTTCTCCCTTCCACCCTCCCTTCCCCTTTTCTGAAAATGGTATGCAGTTTGATACAGTTTATACCTGTGCAATTACGTAAAACATATTTCCATGTTTGTCACAGCTGTGGAAGAAGAAACAGATCAAAAGGAAAACAAACATGAGAAAGAATAAAATAAGTGAAAAAAGAAATGCTTCAGTCTGTATTCAGAGTCCATCAGTTCTTTATCTGCATGTGGATAGCATTTTCCTTCATGATTTCTTTGTACTTGTATCATTGCATTGCTGAGAAGAACTGAGTTATTAATAATTTCTCATCACATAATGTTGCTGATATGGTATATAAGGTTTTCTTGGCTCTTCTCATTTCACTTTGCATCAGTTCACATAAGTCTTTCCAGGTTTTTCTGAAATCTGCCTGCTCATCATTATTGCACAATAGTATTCTATTACATTCATATACTACATCTTATTTATCCATTCCCCAGTTGATGGGCATCCCTTCACTTTCCAATATTTTTTCACCCTGAATGGGACTTCTACAAATATTTTGGCACTTGTAGGTCCTTTTCCCTTTTTTATGATCTCTTTGGGATACAGACTTAGTAGTGGTATTGGTGGACCAAAGAGTATGCCGAGTTTGGTTGCTGTTTGGGCATAGTTCTAAATTGCTCTGCAGAATGTTTGGATCATTTCACAACTCTGCCAACAGTGCATTGGCGTCCCAATTTTCCCATATCCTCTCTGATATTTATCATTTTCATTTTTTGTTATGTTAGCCAATTTGATTGGTATGAAGTGGTATTTCAGAGTTGTTTTAGTATGCCTTTCTCTAATCAATAATGATTTGGAGCACTTCTTCATATGCCTATGGATATTTTTGATTTCTTCATTTGAAAACTTCCTGTTCATATTCTTTCATCATTTATCAATTGGAGAATGGCTTATATTCTTATAAGTTTGACTCAATTCTCTATATGTTCTGGAAATGGAGCCTTTATCAGATTTACTTGCTGTAAAGATTGTTTCCCCAGCTTTCTGCTTTCCTTCTAATGTTATTTCTGTTGTTTTTGTTTGTACAAAAACTTTTTAATTTAATGTGATCAAAATTATCTGTTCTTTATTTTGTAATCCTCTCTATCTCTTGCTTGGTCATGAATTCTACCCTATCCATAGATCTGGCAAGTAGACTATTCCTTGCTTTTCTAATTTGATTGCTTCAGTGTCTATCATAACTTTTACCAAGATGTAGTTTTCTTCCTTATCTTTCTTAATTAGGTCTATTTTTGCTTTTACTTTGTCTAAGATCAGGATTGATGTCCCTGTTTTTTTTAAACTTCAGCTGAAGCATAATAGATTATTTCTAGCCCCTTACTTTACTCTCTATGTGTCTCTCTGCTTCAAGTGTCTTTCTTGTAAGCAATACATTGTGGGATTCTGGTTTTTGTTCTACTCTGCTATCCACTTCTGTTTTATGGGAGAGTTCATCCAACTCATATTCACAGTTATGAGTACTACCTGCATATTTCCCTCCATCGCATTCTTCCTCCTGTTTATTGTCTCTCCTTTCACCCTCTCCCTCCTCATGAGTGTTTTGCTTCTGTCTCCAAACTCCCCTGATCCATCTTCCCTTTTGTGAGTTCCCCCATTTCATTGACTTAATCTCCTCGCCTCCTACTTCCCATGTTAGGTAAGACAGATTTCTATGTTCAATTGATTGTGTATATTATTCTTTCTTTGAGCCAATAATGATGAGAGGAAGATTCAAGTGATGCCCATTGCCCACCCTCCCCATCTCCCCCCCACCACTGTAATAGGTCTTTCTTGCCTCTTCATGTTAGATAATTTATACTATTCCATCTTTCTTTTCCTTCTGCATCCATTGTACTTTCTTATCCCTTCAATTTTTATGTCATTCCCTCAAAATCACCTTATACCCATACCCTTTATCTAATTTTTAAGAGTTACAAATATCATCTTCCCATGTAGGGATATAAACAGTTTAGCTCTATTGAATCCCCTATGTTTTCTTTTCCCATTTTACCTATGTATGCTACTTTGGCATATTGATATTGGAGGTCAAATTTTTGGTTTAGTTTTGGTCATCTTATGAAGGCTTGAAATCCTTCTATTTCATTGAATGACCAATTTTTTTTAAAATTAAGATTTTTAATTTTTAGTTTATAGCACTCAGTTCTGCATGTTTTTGAGTTCCAGATTTTCTTCCCTTCGTTCCCTTACCCCATTCCCCTCCTAGATGGCATGGAATCCGATATATCTTCTACATATACCTTCTCATTAAACTTATTTACACAATAGTCAAATTGTAAAGAAGAATTATGACCAATGGAATGAATTGCAAGAAAGAAGAAACAAAACCCCCCAAAAAGAGAGAAAAAAAGGAGAGCAAATAGTTTGCCTCAATCTGCATTCAGACTCTATAGTTCTTTCTCTGGATGTAGATAGCTCTTTCCATCATGAATCCTTTGGAGTTGTCTTTGAAACTTGTATTGCTGAGAATAGCAAGTCTATCAAAGTTAGTCATCACAGAATCAATATATCTGTGGTTGTGTACAATGTTCTTCTGGTTCTGCTCCCCTCATTCAGCATCATATCATGTAGGTATTTCCAGATTATTATGTAGTCCATATGTTCCCCATTTCTTATAGCACAGTAGTGTTCCATTACATTCATATGCCACAACTTGTTTAGCCATTCCCCCAACTGATAGGCATTCCTTTGATTTCCAATTCTTTGCTACCACAAAAAAAGAACTGCTATAAATATTTTTGTACATACAGGTCCCTTTCCCACTGTGTGACCTTTTTGGGATACAGCCACAGAAGTGGTATTGCTGAGTCAAAGGGTATGCACATCTTTATAGCCCTTTGGGCATAGTTCCAAATTGCTCTCCAGAATGGCTGGATCAGTTCACAACTCCACCAGCAATGTAACAGTGTTCCAGTTTTCCCACATCCTCTCCAGCATTTATCATTTTCTGTTTTGTCATGTTAGCCAATCTGACAGGAGAGATGTGGTACCTAAGAGTTGTTTTGATGCATGATCAATATTTTATTTGATTTATTATGCTTTATTTTGCTTGGTAAGTGATTCTTGGTTGTAGTCCTAGCTCCTTTGGCCTCTAGAATATCATGTTCCATGATTTCCAATCTTTTATTGTTGCATCTGCCAAGTCCTGTGTGATCCTGATTGTGATTCCCTGATATTTGAATTTTTTTTTTTCTGTCCACTTATAGTATTTTTTTCCTTGACCTGATAGTTCTGAAATTTGCTATAATAGTCCTTGGGGTTTTTCTTTTGGGATCTCTTTCCTAAGGTGATCAGTAGATTCTTTCAATGCCAGTTGTGCCCTCTGGTTCCAGGACATCAGGGCAGTTTGATAATTTCTCGAAAGATGCTGTTCAGGTCCTCCTTTAGATTATGGCTTTCAGGTAGTCCAATAATTCTGACATTGTTTCTTCTGTATCTATTTTCCAGTTCTCTTGAATTTGTTTTGATTCATTCTTGATGTCTCATAGGGTCATCAGCTTCCACTTGTCCAGTTCTAACTTTTAAGATGTTATTTTCTTCAATTAGCTTTTGTACTTTCTTTTCCATTTGTCCAATTCTATTTTTAATCAGTTTTCCAAGCTATTTGCCCTTTTTCCCACAATTCTCTTGCATCATTCTCATTTCTTTTCCAAATTTTTCTTTTATTTCTCTTTTATGATTTTTAAGTTCCTTTTTGAGCTCTTCTTTGAATTCTTTCTGGGTTTGCAGCCACTTCCCATTTTTCTTTGGGGTTTTGCTTATATGTGTTTTGAAATTGTCCTTTTTTTGAGTTTGTGTCTTGTTCTTCCATGTTACCATAATAACTTTCTATGGTAAGATTTTCTTTTTGTCCTTTTACCTTTTTTAAAAATTTGAGCTCTGCTCTCAGGGTGCAAGGGGCATTGTCTCAGGCATATTCTAGTAGCTGCAGGCCCTGGCTGTTTACATGATGCTGAACTAATGTTGCCCTGAGGGTGCATGAGGCACTCTTGTGCCTGGTCCTGTGCTGAGGGAGTGGGGTGGGGGTCAGCTGGCACTGCTGGAGGCTGTAGGGGCCTGTCAGCTTACATGGTGCTGAGATGAAGTCCTGGCACATGCTGAGGTCCAATGGGGTGTTTCTGCATTTCCCTGTGGCTACACTGATGCACATAGTGGTCTGGCCTCTGGAGGCTATCTGTTGGCCCAGAGCTATGCTGAAGCACATGGAGGTCTGGCCACTGCAGGAACCCTATTTGCCCAGGGCTACACTCAAACATGTAGTAGTTCTCAGAGCTGGAGTCTGCTGGTTCTCCTGGCTATGCTAAGGCATGTGGGAGGACCTGGTGATGGCATTTGCCTACTCCACCACACTGGGGCTTGGGATCTTCCACTGTTTTGCTGAGGTGGGGCTTGCTGCTGGCTTACTGGGATGCTTCCCGTCCTGAACTGTTCTCCTCTTTCACCTGGATGAGATGGGTCTTTCTTGCCAATCCTCCAAGTTTCTTGAGATAAAAGACTATTTCACTCCATCTTTTTGCTGGTTCTGCTGTTCCAGAATTTGCTTTGGGACTCTATTTTGTGGTTATTTGGAGGTGAGTATGGGAGAGTTACAGTGATTTACTGCTTACACCACCATCTTGACAATATAGTCTAATATTTGCTGATTTAACTCAGCTTGATGTCACCCCGTACAATTTTGCCTGGAGCCAAAGCACTTTCTGGAAAACCATGAGCTGAATTGGGCCCCTCACCAAATTCAATGTGTTCAGAAAACAAGCAGTTTCAAAACCTTTGCCTCACTCTCAGGAGATCTGGACCTCTCTTGAAATGACAAGCTCAGGGTGGGGAATGAGAGGGGTGCCTTTTCTTGGAAGATCCCAGGACCCAAGTTCAGCCCAGTGCTGTGACATGAACTTGTTCCCCAAGCCAAGCAATGAAACCAAAAGGTTTCTTTCCTTTAGGCTACCTCTCAAGGCCTGTGTAAAAGGGGAGCCCTCCCCGTATTCAGTTCTAGCCAAGCACATCCCTCCCCAGATCCTGGGAGCAGGAGAGGCAATGATAATTGATGTGTTGACTTTGAAAGATATAACTGAATTTGAATCAGTTTTTAAGATGTGATTTTGTTAGAAAGAGACAGAGAAAAAAATTGGGGAAATGAAGGGTGAATGTGTTGGTATCAAACTACTTTTTGGCCACTTAAATCAACACAATCCACAAATTCAACACACTCCTTCTCTGATACTTTAGTGACTTGTCCAATGTAACCTGATACCACTTTTCTGGACAAAGCTAGCCTATGTTGTTTGGTGCAGTTCTGCATAGTTCTGCGTCTTCCCCACAGAAAGCCACCCAAGTCCTGATCTCTGCCAGATTCTTCTTTTGGCTCCTTGAAGAAGGACCTTATCTCTCTTCCAGATCTTCACAGAAAATCTTACACCATTCTCAGCTTTGAACTGAGGCCAAGATGTCCTGGGGTTGCTTTGTGTTAATGGAACAAATTCGTAGGAGGAGAAACTCTGCTCAGTGCCTGAACTGAGGCAGCCTCCATCCATTAGGAGAGTTACTCCTTGCTCCTGCAGCTCTTCTATAGAAGTGTCAGGAAGGCTCCCTAAGTTTTCTTCTCATTAGGATGCTTTTCATTCCAAAGGGCCCCCCTCTTCCTGCAGGGCACAGCCATACCTGCTGAGGCAAAGTCGAAGTGTTTCTGTGATAGGGCTCAACCAGTAGGAACTTGCATGGCTCTCATCCCAACTGGAAGTGGTTTTTGAAGGGGAATACATTTCCCCTCTGCTTTTATTACCTGACATTATAAAGTTACATTTGTGTTCTATGGTGGATCTCTGTTGCATAAGAAGAAATAGTGTTTCCATTCTGTGGGATTCTAACAGCTTTTGTTTTCTTATTTCTTTTTTCATTCATAGCTCATGCCAGCCACCTAAAATCCTGCTCAAATCAATCTCTTAAATCTTTATTGGACAGTGAATAAACAAAATCATCCCTTTCCTTCTTAGAGTGTGTTTGAGCTTTGGCTGGTCTCTCAGATAACATCAAGGGCAAAGCCTAGTCACTCTCTCGGCCTTGGTTTCCTCATCCATATAGTAAAACACAATATTTAGAAATGGAGGAGACATTTGAGGCCATCTGGTCCATCTTCTTCATTTCACAGATGAGGAGATTGAGGCTCAGAGAGGGAAAATAACCTTCTTGAGGTCGTACAAGTAATAAGAATCAAAGCTGGGCTTTTGTAGCAGGAAGGCTGAATTTATGATCTCAAAAAGGATCATATATATATATATATATATATATATATATATATATATATATGTCTGAATGGTTCGAAATCATTGGGTATATAGAATTCTCTAAGCAGAAGGCATCAAAAAATTTATTCAGGGTCCACAGCGACAAATTAGCGAACCAACCTCCCCATTCCAATACTGTGATCACAAGCCTCCAGGCTTTAGATCCTTAGGCCCAGATAAACTTCATTCCAGATTCCCCCAAAAGCTAACTAATGTGATTACCCAGATATAATCACTGATCTTTGAAATTTTATAGAAAGCTAGAGAGATAACTAAGAATTGGAAAAATCATAAATGTTGCAGTTTGCAATATGGAGAAGATAATGGCATGTGCAAACTATTCAGACAATGAATTTGACTTGATTCCTAGAAAAACTCTAATAAATGTTATTAAAGAGCTGTCTCTTGAATATCTACAAAAGGAAGCAAATGATTACAAAGACTTAGTCCGGCTTTATCAGAGACAGGCCATTTAAATGTATCCCATATAGTTCCTGGGAGTTTTTGTTCTAACTTCCATACATAGTGACAAGTTGGGTGCCTAGAAAGCAACTACTACTTGTCTCTTTATTCTAGAGATAGCCTTGAGGATTTGGGGGTATATTTCTACTGTGATATCTCACAAGCCCATTGCTGTGCTTCCCTCCATTGATTATCAATTGATAATCAGATTTGATTACATTTTAAAATGGGTATGAGAGTGGTATATTTAATCTATGGCATACTCTCCCACTAGCACATGAAGAGTCTAAGGTAAAGTAGATATAAGCCTAGGGAGTACATGTGACAAAGGAGTAAATCATATTACCTGAAAAGTCTTTTGCAAGAATCCTTAAGATGTTCTCTTTATTGTGCTACGTTTCTGTTTGCTTCTCTGTAGACATTGGTATATGCTTTTCTTTCTCCCGTCCAGTCTCTCTTTGCTCCAGATTAAAACACTGCTACCAGTTGATCCTGTCTTATCAGATGCCTCTAGGATGACGAAAAGTACAAATCTTTTATAAAATAAGATTAGGGGGATGGAGGGAGAAGATAAGGGAGGGAATTTAAAGGGGTGGGTAAAATAAGGAATAAGAGGGCAAGGGGAAAAGATAAGGTAACAGGGATAGGTTGAAAAGAGAGGCTGAGAAGGACAATAGTAAATAAAATTAAGATGCAGGGAAATTCACAAATAATAATTAGAATTTTGTCAAATCTTTAAGAATATGAGTCCTTCCCCAATTGATAAATGGTCAAAAGATATGAACAGGAAGTTTTCCAATGAAGAAATCAAAACAACTTATGGTCATATAAAATGCTCTAAATCATTACCAATTAGAGAAATGCAGATCAAAACAATCCTAAGATATCATTTTATACTTACCAGCTTGGCTAAAATGATAGAAGGGGAAAGTGACAAATGTTGGAGAGGATGTACACAAATTGAGACATTAATTCATTGTTGGTGAAATTGTAAAATGATCCAACCATTTTGTAGAGCAATCTAGAATTATGGCCAAAGAATTATGAAACTACCTATACCCTTTGAGCCAGCAATATCACTACTTGGTCTATTTCCAAAGATGATTACAGAAAAAGAGAAAGAACCCATATATTCTAAAATGTTTATAGCAGCTCTCGTTGTGGTGGCAAAGAACTGGAAATTGCAAGGATGCCCATCAATTGGAGAATAGCTAAGCAAGTTGTATATGATTGTGATAAAATACTACTGTGCTATAAGAAATAATGTGCTCAATGATTTTAGAAAAAGAAGGAAAGACTTGCATGAAATAATGAAGAGCAAAATGAATATGTAGACATATACAAATATATATACATATATATGCATGCATATACACATGCATAAACACACAAATATACATGTGTGTATGTTTATATGCATATGTGTATACATGTATGTATACATATACACATATATATGTATATTTGTATCTAGTTGTAGTATCCTCTAGTATGGAGGGGAAGGAAGAAAAAATTTTAAAAGTTACAGGATAATTTTGTCATATATTTGAAAGGAATAGAAAGTTGTATATAGTCGGTTTGCACTTTCATATATAATCATCTTTTATTGTACTTTGTTTTGGAAATGCTTGTTTTATTCCATAAATTAAAAATAAAATGAAATAAATTAGAATCTCTCCTGGAAGGGGTTAGTGGTAGGGAGAGAGACTTAAAAACTACTCCTCTTCTTCTATGTTATCTTGGAACTTCCCTTAGCACTTGAGACCTCCTTTTCCTAGAACATCTGAGAGTTCTGAAGGCCATCTCAAACCTGGAATATTCATTTGCCAAGCCTTCCCTCTTCTTCCATCGATGAATCCCTTCAGAGGCATGCATTTTGTGTAATGACCCAGGCTAGTCAGCCTCCATTACCCCCTTGGCTCTATCTTTAACTTCCAGACTTCAAAGCCATGCCCCTGAGCCCAATACCTTCACCTTCAACCCTACTTTTTAATTCCCTTTCGAGTCTTCTCCTACTAGATTTTTAGTCCTTGAGGGAATTTGTTTTTGCTTCTCTTTGTGTCCCTAGTGCTTAGCATAGTATTTCTTTTCCTCCCTACCTCTGTCCCTCCTTTTCTTACTATCTTTGGTCACTGTGTCCTATAAACCTGTGATCCTTCCTCAGATGCCACTTATACACTTCTGCCCCTTATTGAATTGTGTTTACGTCCCAACTGGCAGCCTTCTTTGGCAAAGCTCTGATTTTGTTGAGTATTATTACTCTGATTAATCGTTGGGGCCATGTCTCTGCAATATAGTTCTAATTGCTCATGTGTAATCAAGGCTTTTCATGCAAGATTGAACTGTTACTATTTTGTGCTCAATCAACCAGGAAGGGAATTCAGAAGGAGGCAAAGGTTTTGATGGATTTGTTTGGGTGAGTAGGTCATGGTACCTCCAGCCAAGACACTTTCATAGTCCAGTAAAGATATTAGTATGTTGCCAAAATAAGCAAACCTGCATCTGATATCTCCAGTCTGAGTAAAGAGAGCTATCTGAAAACCAGCCCACATGAGCTTCAGTGGGAAAGGTGCAAACAGACATCCAGAAGCATGGAATCATTGACTTCAATCATTGGATGAAGTTCAATGTCCAAGAATGTTAAAATGGACAAACAAGTACTCATTTCATGTGTCATCAAGGTTATGCTTAAGATTCGCTGAGCTAGGCTTCAGCAACATCTGAACTGAGAATTACCAGAAGAACAGTCTGGTTTTTGAAGAAGCAGAGGAAATCGAAACTAAATTGTCAACATTCACTGGATTATGGAGAAAGCAATGGAGTTTCCTAAAAAAATTTCTACATCTGCTTCATTGATTACAATAAAGCCTTTGACTGTGTGGATCACAACAAAATGTGGCAAGTCCTCAAAAAGATGAGAGTACCGGATCACCTCACCTCTCTCCTGAGGAACCTGTACGGGAGCCAAGAAGCAACACAATAACATCAAACCTGGAACAGATAATTGGTTTAAGATTGGACAAAGAGTATGACAAGGCTGTATATTGTCACTTTATTTGTTTAACTTGTATGCAGTATACATCATGGAGAATGTCAGGCTTGATGAATCAAAAGCCAAAATTAGGGTTGCCAGGAGAATTATCAGGCAATCTCAGATATGTGGACAATACTATTCTAATGGCAGAAAATGAAGAATTAAAAAAAAAAAACTCTTGACGAGAGTGAAAGAGAACAGTGTAAAAGCCAATTTGAAGCTTAACATAAAAAAACTAAAAACTCTAAATCTTGGCAAGTTATCCCAACATTTCCTGGCAAAAATAGGGAGAGGAATAAGAAGCAGTATGAGATTTTATGTTCTTGGGCTGAAAGATCACCACAAACTGGGACTTCAACCATGAAATCATAAGATTCCTTCTCCTTGGAAGGAAAACAATGACAAATTTGGACAGCATAGTAAAAAGGAGAGGCATCACCTTGTTGACAAAAATCCATATACTCAAATCCATATACTCAGTAGCAATGTATGGCTGTGAGAGTTCAACTGTAAGGAAAGCTAAGTGCCACAGAATCAATGCTTATGAATGGTGGTGCTGGAGAACACTTTTGAGATTCCATTGGCCAGCAAGGAGATCAAATCAGTCACTGCTACTGCACTGATGGTAAATTATTTATTTGAATTACTTGAAAGGGCTACAAGCCAAGACTAAAGGGGAGGGAGAGTAGGTGCATGCTTTTTTATTTGTAGATGATTGTGCACTCAGTGCAGCCTCTGAGGCTAAGATGCAACAAAGTATAGGTCAATGCTCTGCTGCTTGTGCTAATTTTTGCCTAACAATTAATATCAAGAAAACACAAGCTCTCCATCAGCCAGCACCACACCATCCATACATGGAACATTAATTATTGCAAATAGTGAAATGTTGACTCCTATGGATAAGTTCATTTACTTTGTCAGTATACTTTCCAGGGATGTTCACATAGATAATGAGGTTGCTGAATGCATTGCCAGAGCTAGCTCAGTGTTTGAAAGGCTCTGAAGGAAAGTGTGGGAAAGATGGGGTATTAGACTGACTAACAAACTGAAGGTCTGCATAGCTGTTGTTCTGATCTCATTGTTGTATGGCTGCGAAATCTGGACAGTATGCTAGCACCATGCCAGGAAACTCAATTGCTTCCATTTGAATTGTCTTAGGAAGACTCTGAAGATCACCTAGCAAGATAAGATACCAGACGCTGAGGTCCTTTCTTAAGTTGGACTGCCAACCACTCAAACTCTACTACAGTGTGCAACTCCAATGGCCTGGCCACATTGTTTGAATGCCAAAAGTATGTTTGCCTAAAAGACTCTCTTATGGAAAACTCACACAAGACAAACATTCACTTAGAGGTCAAAAGACACAATATAAAAACACTCTCAAGGTCTTTTTTAAGAACTTTGGAATCGATTGTGAAACACAGGAGACACTGGCACAGGACTATCCAGTATGCATCAAAGAAGGTCCTGGGATTTTGAGAACTGTTAGGGACTTTAAGGATCATCTATTTATTCCCCCTCACTTTCCTGATGGAGAAAATGAAAATAGGAAAGTTAAAGTGACTTGTTCATGTGACATAGTACCATACCTGAGACTCAAACCTGTGTCTTCTAACTGCAAGCCCACTATACCACACTATGCATTCCATAAAAGAATGAAATAGTCTGTCACTCTTTCTCCTCTCACATCTCCTCCTTTCTGCTTTCTTTTCTCTTCTTTTCTCTCTTTGTTTTTCTTTTTCTTTTTCTCTTTCTTTGTCACTATGTCTCTTTGTCTCTCTATCTGTCTCTTTCCCTTCACTCTTTTTGTGTGCATCTATTATTCAAACACTCAACAATGTCTTGCTGTAAATGTAATATATGTATCTAGAAATTTAAGGAAGGAACTAAAACAAAGGGAACTAAAAATATTCAGTAATCAATCCTCCAGTTCTTACAATGTGAGAAGACCTTGACAACTGGGGATGATGAAGAAAATCCCCTGTCAGATAATCCTTGAGAGGATGCTGAATGATCTATTTTTGTCATCATTAAATGAGTCAGATACTACCACCAGACTGAGGCTTTTAAAAACAGCAACAGAACAGTAGTCCCAGCATAACTCTATTTGGTTCATGCTTTTTTCAACTATTTGGGCTTATGGCCAAACACGATAGCACTTCATTTCTTGCAAAATTGTTCAATTTGATGCCTTCACATCAAAACAAATGTTCAGTTGAACTAAATTCATTTGGAGGTAAGGTGAATTGCAAGTCATGTGAATTGCTCACTTTATAAAATATTTGAAATCCTATTGCCCTATTAAAACAAGAACAACAAAACATCAATATGTGGAAAAAATGTCGCATATTGGGCAAAGGCCAACGCCTATTTGGATAATGTCCACCCGCCAGAAAACCACAAAATAGTCAAGGAAGTACAATGCAATTTCAAAATTACGACGATGGATCTAGTGAGGGTAAGAGAACAGAGCTATGCTTCCCAAATCCTATACAGCAATCTCATTAATAGGAGAGACAACATACAAATTATATATGTGTATACACACATATACATATACACGCAAACATATATATGTATATGTGTATGTATGTATATGTGTACATGTGTATATACAGAGAGAGAGAAAGAGAGAGAGAGAGAGAGAGAGAGAGAGAGAGAGAGAGAGAGAGAGAGAATGAGCAATTTGAAGATAATCTTAATGGAAGCACTAAGATTAAGGAAGGCTAAACAAGGCTTCTCATAGAAAATGGAAATTTAGATGAAATTTTAAAACTCAGCTCTTCATGAGTCCAAATTTAGTGCTCTACTCTATATATTACTTTGCCTCTCACTCTACAGAAAATGAGATGGTAGCTCCAAATATCCAATAGATTACTTGGCCTATGCAAAATTGATAAGAGGGAATTCTTAGACACAAAGCCTTGTTTTCTGACTCCAAGGTCAGCACTGAAATCACCATAGAATGTTTTCAGAACCATCTTTAGGAGCCTACATTTTTTGATAATCAATCAATAAATAAACTTTTAATAAATACTACTATGTTCCAGCCACTGTGCTAAGCACTGGGGAATCCAAAATGAGGCGAAATACAGTTTTCTGCTGCATCTATTAAATCATGTCACATATTTCTATAAAAAGCCTTTGTATTCTGTTAATTGGAAGGCAAGACATCGCTTAAGAGATTTCTGTCATTGGAAGCATTGCCAGATGCCAGTCTAAAATTATGTCCTGCCCTCTGGTTCCTGTCCACATTGAAGATCGTATACTTTCCTGGTGAGAGAAGTAATTGTTGTAAGCTCCTTATTCACATCTATAATTATCTCCCTGGGATCAAAGAGTCTTCAGATTATATCATTGTGGCCACTTAATTTACACACAGGCCATATTACAGTCCTATGGAAAAGAAAGAATAGGCATTAGCATACAAGGGAAGCCCAAGTAAATAACCTATGCTTATTTGGTCCACACCTCTCACTATTTGTGCAGCTCGTCTCTCAAAAACCCCAACCAGAAACGAAGATCTTGCACAGACTTTGGGGCTTCTCACTTTTCTGGCTCATATTCCACCACTTGAGTCAATCTTGTGAACATCAGGTTCCCACAATCCCCCTAAAAGTAGCTAAAGGCTCCCTTTGCAAGTATTCAAATATATGAAGTTTAAAATGTTTACTGTTTTATTTACAAATAGAACAGCTAGGTGGTACAGTGGATTGAGTGTTATGCCTGGGGTCAGGAAGATCTGATTTCAAATCTGATCTCAGACACTAACTGTGTGACCCTGGGTAAATAATTTAACCTCTATCTTCCTACTTTTCCTCAACTGTAAAATGGAGACAAAAATAGCATCTACCTCTCAGGGTTGTTGTGAGGACCAAATGAGATAATATTGAATATTGGAGAATAATGAAAATATCAAATTATAACAATGAAAGCTCTTAAAACAGTTCCTGGAACATAGTAAGAGCTTAATAAATGCTTGTTTCCTTCCTTTCCTACAAGGACTCATAGCTGCATCTCTATGACTTATAATAACACAGTCATGGCTGTGTATTTGGCCCTACTGGAGACTGTAGCTTGTTGTTCATATTGGTCTTCCTCCTCCAAGGTCTTTTGCCTGAACTACATTGCTCTCTTCCTAGAGATTTTCAACAGGATCAGTAGTTTACTGTCTTCCCCATCACTCTCTTTTCTCTGCCTCCAGTAGATCCTTCCAGGTTCTACCTTCCTAAAGGAACCTGCCGCTGTTTTCTGTAGCCACACATCTATATTTCAGCTTACTGGTGTCTGGAATTCTGTCATTCTCCAGCAGATGGTGCTCTTCACTCTTTCTAGGGGACCAGCTCTCTAGGAACTGGCCCATGTGTAAAAAGTTTACCTTAAAGCCTTTCTTTGAACGACTCAATTTGGAACTCAGTATTTAAAACAAAAAGAATGTTTAAACAATGTTTTTAACATGAAATTGGGAAAAAGATAAAATATTATCTAAAAACGGAAAGGTTTACAGATCAAAAACACATCTCCAAATGAACAGAGTAACAGTCATATTGTTTCAAGAACAACTTTGAGTGAATAAGTCAATTTGACAATTATTAATGCCCAAATTAACTACAAGAGACTTATGAAAGAAGATGCTAAATAGAAGTATGTATAGAATGATTTTCTACGCACACACACACACACACACACACACACACACACACACACATGCACACACATATATGGGAAGAAAAAAAGATATAACTTTATTATCTATTTAAAAGGAATAGAAAGTAGTACATAACAGATTTGCAGTTTCAATCATCTTTTTTTTATCATACTATGTTATAGAAATGCTTTTATTCCATAGATCAAAAATAAAAGAAATAAAATGGAAAAAAAGCACATCTACAGAATTGAGTATCTCTATTCATTTAAAATACATTGTGGGGTATAGGGTGTGTTCAGGGAAGACTTGTACCTCTGGTGTGATAGCTGCTGACCCATTTTCAGAGCTACTTTCCACCTTTTGTGTCCACCTGTTCCACCCAGCTCTCACTTGTGGCTCCAGGAAGATGTAGCATGCACAACAGCCACACCCCAATAAACCATTTTGGCTGACAGGCTAAACCAGGTTGAGGGTAAGCAAGGGGTCTCAAACCCATTGGTGAGTTAGGGGGCTGTCTACCTCAAGCACGTGGTAGAATGGGTGGGTGAGAACAGTTTGTTCCATCGGCCATGCAGGCAGCTGAAGCAGGAGCTGTGGAGGAGTTAGAGCTTGGTTAGACATTAAAGATTGCAAGGTCATCCACTGCATATTGAGTTATCAGCAGCCCTCTTGATTCTGCCCTGCCGCTGGACTATGATTGCTCTAGGGGAGAGAGTGAGGCTGATGACTTCGTGCAACTCTGCCTCAATTAAGTCCAATTTATGCATGAATCAAAAGACAAAAAAAAAATTGTTTTTCTGCACTTCGATCCCACAACCTCTGCCCTTCTACTCAAAGTAGGCTCTAGTCATGCTATGAGAAGACTTATGACTTGTATTGGGCAATGGAATCCCACCACCCCAAACACCCCCC
>CM053622.1:103388627-103424709 GCA_028646595.1 Phalanger gymnotis
GGGAGGGCAGACTGGGGAACAGGGCAACCAGAGTGTACGCCATCTTGGAGTGGGGGGGCCGGAAATGGGGAGAAAATTTGTAATTCAAACGCCTGTGAAAATCAATGCTGAAAACCAAACGTATTAAAAATAAATTAAAAAAAAAAGACTTCTATGTGCCAAGAACTGTGCTAAGCACTGGGGGAAAGAAGTAAAATGAAAATAAAACAGACCCTGACCTCTAGAAGCTCACATTCTGCATAGAAGTAGAAGATCATAGAATTTTTGAGTTAACCAATCCCGAGGTCCTTGTCTTCTAGCAATCTAAATGGGGAGACACTACTTTGACACATCAAGAAATACTTCTATTGATGAAGATCTAACCTTTCCCATCACCCCTAGCACTTTCCAAGTTTGTGTGACCAAGAAATGCCACATGTAATGGGGGCAAGGGGTGAGGGAAGCTGTTGAGCAAAACTAATGAATACACCAAGTGAATTTGAGAGTCTCTATACAATGTCCCACATCCAGGCAATCACCTCTGCAAAGAAAGGCAGGAGCTATATTTTCTTATCTCTTCTCTGAGGTAAAGCTTGGTGACCAGTTTCTCTTACTAATTCACCTTTCTCATCTCCAATTCTTCTTGGAAAACGCCCCTAGTCTTGAGCCAGCTGTGTAGCCAAAACAATTGCCAAATGGGCTTCCTAGTGGACGGAAATGGAAGCTACCTCCAATCTAATATGCTCCAAAAGGAACTGATTGTCCTTTGACACAGTTGGTTGAGCTCTCTAGAGGTTGGGAGGTGGGGAAAATTGGATTTTGATGTGATTGGAAGCTCTCCCTGAACACCAACCCAGGCTCATTATTGGTCCGACTTGCTACCTCCCTCATGGGCCCAATCCAAAATCCACATGACCATGGCGTTGAAGTAATGAAACTACAGCAAAACGAAAACAAGTGAAACAATAACTCCTTTATAGAGAACTCCCAGGATAGGGATTGGGAATCTTTGTTCCTCTTCTTTTTTTTTTTTTTGGTGCTTCCAGGTCTGGCTATGATGTACCATTGTAAGCAGCCTCCTTTTCAACCTCACCTTTTTGAAACGACCTATTTATATGGGCCTAATCCAGCAGTAAAGTGTTTTATCATCCTTTATATTTGTTCTTAGCTTAAAATTGAAAAAAAAAAGATTGGCAAAATTGTTAAACTTTTTTTACATTGTTCTCTCTCTCTCTCTCTTTCTCTCTCTCTCTCTCTCTCTCCTTCTCTCTCTCTCTCTCTCTCTCTCTCTCTCTCTCTCTCTCTCTCTTTCTCTCTCTCTCCCCCCCCAGGTAAACAATGCAGGGTGAGGGGTGAGGTATAATTATTTGGCACCAAAACCAATCTTCCTTGGCTTAGAAACCAATAGTTTCCTGGATAATAATAGTTTACATTTATATGTATGTATATAAATACACACATACACATACATATATACATATACACATTATATATACACACATGCACATATAACATTATTATATTTATGTTATACATATAACATTTATATCATTTATATCTTTGAATATTTCTGCAATATATAACATATTCTTTACTTTAATAAATATAAATATTTATATTTGTTTTTATATATCCATATATAATGTATATATGCATAATTATATAATGTGTATATGTGTATGCATACACATTACATGCATACACATACACTTGCACATAGTTTGTTCATGGGTTGTTGTTTTATTGGATTGGATCTGTGATTTCATCAGTACAAGAAATTCCCAAGGGTGAAATTCCTTCCAGCAGTGCAGTCTTTTGGGGAGTTGTTCATATTACTTCTTCCTGTGCCTCAGTTTCCTCATATGTAAAATGAAGATGTTAGACTAGTAATCTCTCAGGTCCCTTCCAGCTCTAGGATTCTATGCTTCTATGAAGCCAATGAACCATCTTGGAAGATCTACAGGGACCTGAACTAGCAGAACTTTCATTATCAGTTAGAACCAAAACTCACAGGACAGGGCCCATCTTTACTGTATAGACAACAAGACACTCTTCTTAAATTTAGAAACTTTCCCATTATTTTTTCCATCATAGCTGCTGCAGTTTCTGTTTCCACTGTGTCTTTCTTCTCTCAGTACCAGGGCCCACCTTCATAATTTGTGAGGTTTAATCAGGCTTGTTCCACAGAAAGAACTTTGTCATTGTAAAATAATGTATAAATGGGAACTGCTATTAATGGAATGCTTATTAATTGTTAATGATTATTAAGTCAGTAGAGTGCAGCAGTGTTTTAGCCTGTGGCTGCCATAGTAACTACATGTCATTGCTTACCAATGGCCAGGACTGTGCTGGAAGAAGAAGAAGAAGAGGAAAAAGAAGAAGAAAAAGAAGGAAAAGAGAGAGAGAAAAGAGAGGGAAGCAGGGAGGGGGAGAAAGAGGGAGAGAGAGAATAGGAAAGGAGAAGGAGGAGAGAGGGAGAAGGAGCAAGAAATGGAGGGAGGGAGAAGAGAGACAGATAGTGAGAGGAGGGAATGAGGGAAAGAGACAGTGACAGAAATGGAAGATACAAAGACAGACAGAGGGCAAACTGTATATAAAAGCAATGGAATCTTGGCTTGATTTTTAACTGAGTACTTCTTCTTCTTCCTCTTCTTCCTCTTCTTCTTCCTCTTCTTCTTTGTCTTCTTCATCTTCTTCTCCCTCCTCCTCCTCTTCTTCTTTTCTCTCTCTCTCTCTCTGTCTCTCTCTCTCTCTTCTCGTCCTCCCCTCCCTCTCTTTCTCCCTCCTTCCCTCTGACTCCATCTCCCCCTTCTTGTTTTATCTATGCTCTCCTTTTTTTCCTCTCACTGTCATTTTCCAATATCTCCACTCACTCTACTCTCTTCCCCATCTCTAATAAAACATTTCCTTGTAACAAACAGTTCCAGTTAAGCAAACCAAATTAATGAAATAGCTGTGTCTGAAAATTTAGGCCTCATCCTGCACCTGTGGCCCACTCCCACCTCCCTGAGAAGAAATAAGAGGCATTTTTACCATCAGTGTTTCCAGCTGGAGACTCGGTATATAAAGGTCTAGGTCTGGAGTCAAAAAACCATGAGTTCAAATCCTCCTCAGATACTTCATAGCTGTGTGACCCTGAGCAAATCACTTAACCTTTGTTTGCCCTGAGTTCCTCATTTGTACAATGTGGATCATAAAAGCCCCTTCCTTGTAAGATTGCTGTGAGCATCAAATGAGATAAGTGTGAAAACATTTAGTACGGTGCCTGATACATAGTAACTGCTTTATAAATATTTCTTCCCAGTGTTTTGAATTCACAGTTTCAACCTTCTTTTCTGTCTACCTTATACTTGCAGGTAGGCTGAAAAACCCTAGGGGAGGCTGTTATTTTTAGGAGTGGGTGATGAGAGTTGTGTGACTCATCTCCCTTCACTTTAGCACAACGACTTGCTGCAAGGTACAGCCTTAGATGTTTCCATTCAACCTCTGACACTTAGTAGCTGCGTGACCTAGGGCAAGCCACTTAACTTCTTAAGGGCCTCTCCTTCCTTACTGGCAAAACATAACGATGGTAATAAAATATATAATAAAATAATAATGATTTATAGGCATATAAGTAAAAGATGTTTTTATAATCTACAAATATTTGGTCTCTGATTCCTTATCACTGATCTATATTTTCTAAGATATTTCTCCCCACCATCACCTATCAAGCTATATTTTACCTTAGTTTGAAAGATCCTACTGAGTTAAAAGAATTTCTCTGTCTCTGCACACTCTACAACACATATTGGTACATAAGCTATAATTATTTTCATAACAATTTTTAAAAAAAAAACTTATCATAGGCACTGCCATCTGAGATAACCAAATAGACCATGAAATGTTATTTATGCTGCCTTTTTGTGGGCCAGATAACTAACTTAGCTAATTCTTCTATTTATCTCAAAAAGGAAAACAGCTGAGATATCTTTCTGTTTAGTTGCCATTTCCTTCTTTTGGTTTCGTTTATAGCAAAAATGTCAAGATTTATGTTATTTACTTCTGTCTGTAGTATGTCCACTTATCAGAAAAGAATCTCACAACAACAGCTAAGTTAAAATTTAGACAGTTTAAAATCTTTTATCTATAGAATGATTTTTTGTAGAACCTTTTTTTAATACTACTACCATCAAATATAGAAGCAGGAGTGGGCATCACACAAGATTAATTACTTATTCTATGTTTTTGTCTTTGTAATGGGTTACCATGACCAAATAATTAATTACGAAGTATGTACACTATTGCTGACAACACTTAGAGAACTTAGACTGATTCCCAGATGTATTAGTTTATTCTTAAAACTCTACTCAAAGCCTTTCTACTGTGGTAAAACCTGTAAGAGCTTGATGTTCAAAATCTCCTGTTTCTTGTTCCAAGCCATTCTTAATTTGCCTCCTTACCCACCCTCACGTACACTTTTCCAGTATTCTTATATCTTAGAACCCCCCCATTCTCTCAGGAGAGATTTAATTCAAATCTTCATGCCACAGACTCATTTGTCAGTGTGGTGAAGCCTATGAATTTCTTCCCAGAATAATGTTTTAAAATTAATAAAATACAATCCACAGGATTATAAAAGAAACCAATTATATCAAAATATAGTTATCAGGATACTTAAAAAACAGTTCATGATTCCTACATTAATGATCCTGCATTACATCTCTTGTGTAAGCCTACCCAAAGATTAATCCATCAGTAAACATTTATTAAGTGCCTAGTATGTACTAGGTATTGTGCTAAACTCTAGGGGTGCAAAAAGAGGTAAAAGACCATCTCTGCCCTCCAGGAGTTTAAAATCTAGTGATTATGATGGTCTAACCTGGTATAGGTTTAGACATTCCAAAGATAGAATTTTCCACCTTGACCCTGAGGAGAAGAAATGGAGCAGTCTTATTTAGTAATTGACTTTAGAGTGTATTACCTTCTGGAAGTACTGGGACAATTGAGCTGACCTTTTTGACAGGAGATTTTGAGCTGAGAAATCACTTCACTTCATCATTTTACACATATGACCTAGAGAGGTTAATTGCTTTGCCTAAGTTAACACAGGTAGTTCAGATTTTGGTAAAACACAATTTCAATCCATCTTTTCTGAAATTTTAGTGTTTTAAAACACATTCCCTCATTCAATGAATATGTTTTATTAGATTTATATATTTGTGTTTTATCTTTAATATATATTTATTAAAGATAGGAAATTTCCCAGTCATTCAAAGAAGTCTATGGATACCCAGAGAGTTAAAGTAGGCTTGAAGGTAAATAATGTTCCCAAATACTTATATTATAAACTGTTCAAGGAAGCTAGATGGTACAGTGGTTAGAACTCAGGAATTCGAGTCAGAAGACCTGGATTCAAGTTATGCCTCAGAAGTTTATTAGCTTGTTGACCCTGGGCAAGTCATTTAAACTTTATGTGTCTTGGTTTCCTTATATGTAAAATGTGGATAATAGCAACGGCACCTATCTCACAGGGCTACTCAGGATTGTTGTGTTTGTCCATAGTTTTTGAAGAGGACCATGGCACCAGGGCAATGAGGACATGATTTGCAATTGACTTTGATTTGAGTGAGGGAGGGCTGTGCAAGGTCCCCAGCCTCACTTTCTCCTCCAGAGCCATCTTGTCCAGTGACCAGATATTCATCAGGATGACTGGAGATGACCAGGATGCATTGGGAGACCCTGGCCCGTGTAGGCTAAGGCCTTTTCATGTACTCACTTAGAGTGAGGCAATGCCCATTCAGGGAATAGTCTTCTTTAAGAAGTGAGTAAAGGGATGGCCCCTTTAAAGAGAAAAAAAAAGAGGGAAAAAATCAAGATGGGAGGGGAAGACCCTCAGGGTTGCTGTTCCAAAGAGAAACAGTTACCATTAACATTCACTCTAAGTCAGGAGGGCCCCAAATACAGCCATTAAGGGGAGCTTGGGGAGAAACCTATTGTGGTCCAATCTGTGAGCTTCAGAGTGAACGACTGAGTTTAATGTTTTGTGAAAGAAAGACAGAGAGAGAGAGATGAAGGAAGGAAGGAAGGAAGGAAGGAAGGAAGGAAGGAAGGAAGGAAGGAAGGAAGGAAGGAAGGAAGGAAGGAAGGAAGGAAGGAAGGAAGGAAGGAAGGAAGGAAGGAAGGAAGGAAGGAGGGAAGAAATCTAGCCAGTAAACCCCAAGTTAAGTGGTAATGTGTAATACGCTTTGTAAACCTTAAAGCGCTGTTGTTTCTGGAGCCATGTGTAGTTATAAAGAGACTGAGGGAAGAGATAGTGAGAACTAACACTAAGTGCCATCCATTAATTATGTTTAGTCGCTTCTTTTAAAATTTTAAGTTGAGTTTACTCATTATTCACATTCTATGTATTGGTAAATTGACATCTAATTCTACAAGTGTTGTTTCCAACTCTTTTCTCTATAAAATTCACTTGTGATATCCTGGGCACATCTTCTATTCTTTTTTTAGTCCTGTTATCCTTCATAATATCTTACTTACAGTTTTAATTAGGATGTTTTTTCTTCAATTTTTAAAAAAATCTTCTTGGTAATCTCTGTGAATTTTCTGCTAGTCACATTTTGCCAAATCCTCATTCCTCATCTGCCCCCCATATCCTGGCATCTTGATTCATGGTTCAGAACACTGAATTATTTTCTTCAACATTAGCCATTCACTTCTTGTGACTTTCTTTCTCTGACATGGCCATAATTTTTAGCTGGTAGAAGAGAAGAAAACATGACTTGTGTCCCAGATTTCTTATGTAGGACTTCGAAGTCACTAAAGATTACAGATTTCCTATGGCAGTATCATTATGTGATATGAAGTGTTATGTGATGTGATTTATGTGAAAACAGTAAAAGTAGGTAGATATTCATGGGGTCCTGGAAACTTCCTAATCACTATCCAGCTCTTTATTTCTCATGCAGATTTCATAACAGTCACTTTTGTTCCTGACCTTCACTTGGAAAATACCAACTACCAAGAAGCATTCCTTCTCTTAGGACTGATAGACCATTTACCATTTGTGCCTGGTAGCATCTGTTAAACCTATTTATTTTGCTCTGTATATAATGTGATCATTGGGTCCTAGTATCCTAGAGTAGAGCTGGAAGGAACATCAGACCACCTAATCGAAACCCCTTATTTTACAGATGACAAGAGTAAGGTCCAGAGAGGGGATACAGATGACAAGAGTAAGATCCAGAGAGGGGATACTGCTTCTTCTTGGAAGTTTCTCATATCAGAAATCCTGTATTCATATCCCACCTCTGACATTTGCTGCCTACATGACTTTGGGCAATGTTACTTTAATTGCCAGAACCTCCATTTTCTCATCTGTAAAATTAGCATGTTAGACTAGATAGCCTCTGAGGTCCCCTCCAGGCTTGGGGATCCTGTGATCTTTTGTGATCCCATGATATTTTCCCATGGCTATGTTTACTGTTTCTTCTCTTTGTCCTCTGTGTCTCATCCTTTTATACACCATTTTAATGCCATTTTGCTCTCCAGTGTTCTAAGAACCTTTTTCATTCTGATTTAATTCCTGGATGGTTTCTTGCATACTATTTAGGAACTCTTACCCCTTTTTAATATGCTGGAACAAGGAAAGAATTCCTCAAGTACCTTCTCCTCAAACAAGGAGATCAGTTTGCATTTATAGAACACATTACTCATGATTGCCTCTGGCAAGAAAACAAACATAGAAGAAAAAAATCCAGTGGGTAACTAGAACAATTATGTTGGCTGCCATATCTCTTGGATCTCTGGTAGTACCTCAGCTCTTTGTATATCCCCATGAATACTCTTCCTGTAAGCTTCTGTGGCAAAATGCCTGCTTGTCCCTGGCATCCTGGATATGCGGGGGCTTCTTGGAATGTTGCCTTCAAAAGGATGTTTCAGCTTCCCACTTGTCTCTGTCAGGCCTCTACTAATCTGTTCAGGCATGAAAAATTAGCTCTATTTGGTCTGCTAGGTTTCAGCCAGGCTTCATCAAAACTAAACACAGAGAGATATACCTAGAATATTTCAAAAACTATCACCCACCTCTTTCTACTTCTTTGGGTAAATCTATTTACTACTGGGCTCTTGCCCTTCTCAGGATAGTTGAAGAGGTATTCTTATATACTCTTGTCCCTATTTTGTGATGTTAAATAACTTGCTCAAAGGGACATGAGTATTTAGGTCTAGAACTCTGGTCTCTTACATTTGCCAATACACCATGGCTTTTCTAATGATACAGAATATATGCTTTGTCTTCCACAAAAGTCTGAGTGCAATAAACTATGACGATGTGGAGATTACTTCTAGAAACTCCAAGGTTGTATGAGCTACCAAGCAGGAAAAGCTTTGCATTTGAGCACATTGATTTCCTAGGCTTGCACTAAATTCTGGTAAGTTCCTCACGAGAATCGCTTTAGGATGACTGCTTTTTGAGCTACAGTCTTCAAAGTTCATCTTAAATTGCAAAGTGGTTGTAATCTGTGTCAATGGAGACAAGGGCTGACACTGACAAAATCAAATATCCTCAAGGAATTTAAAAGATAAGATAATATGAGGCTTGAACATCTACCTTTCCTCAATGATTAACAAACTCTTCCTGGTTATACCTAGCAATTCTGAACCCCAGGCTGTCTGCATTCAAATTCTGTTTCTTGTCTCCCATTTCATAATCTTCTATTCCCATCCCATTCAACCCAACTCACCTAATGTCCTACTTGTAAACTACTCACCCCTTTAACTTCCACTGTGCTTTCTGTAATGTTTGCTCCATAGGCAACAGATTTGCTTTCATCTTAAATTTTTTAGTACCACTTCTTCCATCTCCTAGTGCTCACTGTTACCTGGCTTCCTTTTGGGGTTCTAGCCTCCCGGGATGCCCTTTTAACCATTGGCTACATTGTCACTTGTTCCCCTGACTCAGTGGCAAAGGTGAAGCAATCAGAATACTTTTTGCTTCCCAGTGCCATTTATAGGTTCTCCCTTTAGTAACCTCTCCTCCTTTGAAATGTATGCAACCCATGTCTACTGCCTAATACAAATTCTGGTAGTTGGTCTCTAAGGCATTACCCTGCCTTCCTCAATGAGCTCAACAACTGGCTCATAGTCTTTCTCTCCTCATCAAGTCCTATTACTAGAGAATTTCAACATTTGTATTGATATCTGATGATGAATGAAAACCCTTGATAGAGTTTCCAGATATATAATAATGAATGTATTAATTAGGCTATGCTCTAATCAATGTATTGATGATCAATGGTTTCTCTCAGTAACCAAAGATGCCAAGAGAGACTCTGAAATGCCTTAAATCCCTTCTGAAAGGCAACTCCCCTGACAACTGAAACTCAACCTTAATTGGTGGACATTTAATGAGGAGGTAGACTAAAAGTCTCCAGGTCCTCCTGCTGAGAAGTGGCTTGATCATAAGATTCAGCAGCCTCAAGCTGAGCAGGGGAAGCCATTTCCATCCTGACCTCTGCCTAGTTTTCTACTTCATGAGCTGACTTGCCCTAAACTCTAATGGAGGGCATCAAGCGCAGGGGGTTTCTCCCCAGGCAAAGGCTCGCCCAGACTGGATTTTATTTATACTTTAAATAGAAATTAGACTTCCCAGTTGGGTGGGGTCCCACACAGGACCTAATTAAGGAGTTTGTGCCTTGGGGGCCAGGAGTAATCTCCTTGTCATGACCTTCAAGACTTATTTTTTTTAAGAGGAGCCTTAACAGAAATAGGAGGAAAAGGGTGGATCACAAATTAATAATTAGTTATAAATATAATAGCATAATGTTAATTTCTCAAATATACTTCATCATATACCCTAACCTCAAAGTTCCTCACTCATTTCACATGCATTGCTCCTCCATCCCACTTCAACCACATACAAGATGGCCATAATCTTGATCTTGCCATAATCTACAAATGCTCTCTTTCTTTTTTTATGTACTCCAAAATTCTTTTATCTAATCAGAATCAATTGTCATCTCACTTCTTCCTTTGCCTTGCAACTCCAAGTTCTATTGTTTGTCCACACTGTATCTTCCAATATTTCAAGTCCTCAGTTGTTTCCCAGGCAATCATGCCTGTACCAGCTACATTCTCGTTCTTTCAACATTTGGACACATTGGTGAAGCAGTTCAACTCGGTACTTTTGCTCTTCTTTTGAGTCCCTTGCCCCCTTATCATATTGCCAAACCTCTGCCCTTGATGACTCCTCTGCCTTCACTTCTACCCAAGTGATGAGCCAAGATGAAGAAAATCACAAAATCTTGCTGACTAGGTCTACCATAAATCCATGTTACATAACTCCAACTGGGCGCCCATGGCTACAAGATAATCCTTTCATACCTTCCTAATTAATTCAATTCTTTGAAAGTTTTTCATCCTTTCTCAAACTTCTCAAGGCTCCCTCTCCCCCTACCCTTTCAGCTAAGAACCTTGCTCAATATTTTATAGGGGAAAAAAATAAAGCCTTTAGTTGAAAGCTCCCTCTCCTTCTTTCTTCCTCAACACCTCACATCACTCATCTTCTATCACTCTTTATTCCTTCATCGCTATCTCACATGAAGTGATGGCCCTTCCCCTTGCCAAAGCAAACTTCTCTCCAGGTAGAAACAATACCATTCCATTTTATCTTTGTTAGCAGATTGCCCTTCCGTCATCCCCACTTTTAGCTTTTAGCTATCAACTGAAATTTTTCCTCTCTTTTGTGGCTAAACTCTTTGAAAAGGCTGTCTTCATTAGGTGCCTCTGCTTCCTTCCTTTCACTATCTTAACTTTTCCCAGTCTAGCTTCTGACCTCATCATTAAATAGAAATTGATCTCATTAAAGTTACTTATGATCTCTCAATTGCCAAATATGATGACATTTTCTCAATCTAATGGGGTGATGGGACCTGGACTTCCCAAAGAACAAGACCACACCTTTGAAAGCAACCCAGTTCCTGAATTTTCTCACACATTTCAGCAGCCCAGATCACTGGCATTTGCAGAGATTTCTGGCCCAGCCCAGCCCACCTAGACTACTTAATAGTCCTTTCACTGTGGCTCTCAATCCACCCCAGAACGCTTAATCCCTTTCAATGTTGCACCTGGGTCACCCCAGGCTATTTACCACTCCTTAATCTCATCTAGATCTTCTCCTTGTCTTTTTTTGCATATAATTATCAATCTCACCCCCCTCAAGGAGCAGATTCACTAGGAATCTTGCCTACTCCTATTGGCACTAAAATAAACCTTGTCACTTGACTGGAAGAAGGTTTGAGTGTGAGAATTCATTCTGGGCAGACTCACCCTGTACCCTAACATTCTGGGGTTCCCAGCAACCCCAAAACACATCAAATCTTCATCCTTCTTGACTCTGTAGCCCTTGACTATTAATCATCTTTTTCTCCTTGACACCCTCTTCTCTCTAGGTGTTCATAAGATTCCTGGTTCTCCTCCTACCTGTCTGACCACTCCTTCTCAATCTCCTTTGCTGGACCTTCATCCAAGTAATGTGCACTAACCTTCAGGCTCTTTTCTGGATACTCTTCTGTCATTGGTCCTCTTCGTGAATGAAGGATAAACAACAATCTGTGAGTAGTAGTATCTACCCCACTGAGGACCCAACTGGCCAGTTCCGGTTGGGTAATTCTGGTAATTCTGCTCCTTCCTTTCTTCCTTCCTTCCTTCCTTCCTTCCTTCCTTCCTTCCTTCCTTCCTTCCTTCCTTCCTTCCTTCCCTCCTTCTTTCCTTTCTTCCTTTCTTCCTTCCTTCCTTCTTCCTTGCTGCCTTCTTCCCTTCCTTCCTTCCTTCCTTCCTTCCTTCTTTCCTTCCTTCTCTCCTTCTTCCCCCTCCCTTCCTCCTCTCCCTCCTCTCCTTCTTCTCCCTTTGTCCACATAGGGAATCATACCCTTACCTGTGGGTGTTCTGCCCAAGGGAATATAGATTTTGATCTCTGAAATCTCATGGGATATCTTGGGATTTAGAGGCCGGATTTCTTTTCATTCTCTTCCCTACTTATTTATTCTATCACTTTTGAAAAAATAAAACTGAGACAATTGATGCTTTTGCCCCATGTAGTTTCATTTAAGATTTCTTGCAAAACAGCATTGGAAAACCAGGCTTTGACAAAGCCCAATGGGATTCAACTAGAGCTGCTTGACATGCCTTAAACCCAAACCACTCTGCTCTCATGGACACTCTATTTTTCTGTTCTGGGTATTTTCCTTGGCTGTTTCCCATACCTGGAATGTTTTCTGCCTCCTGGCTTCCCTGGCCTTTTTCAAATCCCAGATAAAATCTCATCTTCTACAGGAAGTTTTTTTTTTCCTGATCCCCTTTAATTTTAGTGTGTTTCTCATGTTGATTATTTCCAATTTGTCTTGAATATAGCTTGTTTGGAGATAGTTGTTTCCATGTTGTCCCTCTTCCATAGGTCCCAGCACAAGCATCACTTGGTCATCATTGGGTTTTGAGGGCTTAGAGTGAGTAGAAAAGCAACTGTTTCTGTTTTGGCCAGAAACCCTGAGGGTCTTCCCCTCTCGGATTGATTTTTTTTTTAAACTAGGTAAAGGAGGCCATTTTTTTTGCCTCCTTTCTTACTTAGTCTTAATCACTGAATGGACATTGCCTCAGACAAACTGAGACCTGGGAAAGACCTTAGTTTAAAAAGGCCAAGGTCTCCCACTGCATCTGGGGATATCTCTAGTCATCTTTGCCACTGGACCCAGATGGCTGGGGAGGAGAGAGTAAGGCTGGTGACTTTGCACAGCCCTGTCTCACTTAAATCCAATTTACTTGTAAGTCAAGACATGACCTTCTTGATATCATTGGTCCTGTTTGAGGACAAAGGACAAACAATGACTACTTTACTTGGTGATGCCATCAGGTCATCATCAATTATCATCTCTATGCTGATGATTCCCGGATCTGCTGACACAAGTCTAACTTCTCTGCTTACCTCCAGTCTTTTGCTTCCAACTGACGACTGGACATTTTAAACTGGATGACCTATAGATATGTTAAATTCAACATGTCCCAAACTGAACTCATTATCCACCCCACCAAAAAAACCAAAAGCAAAACAAAAAACATCCTTCCTATTTCCTAACTTTCCTATTACTGTCAAGGGTAGCACCCTCGTCCTAGTCCCCTATATTTACAACCTAGTTGTACTTTTCTATTCTTTCCTCTCTTCTACCTCCCCCATCTTTAATCTGTTGCTGAAACCTATTTTATCCAACTCTATAACGGGTTTTGCATACGCCTTCTACTTTCATCTGACAGTGCCATTACACTGATATTAGCCATTATCATCTCACACTTGAAGTATTTCAATAGCCTGTTTGTTGGTCAGCCCATTCCAAATGTCACCTCACTTCACTCCACCCTCCACTCATTTGTCAAAGTAATCTTCCTAAAGTGTAAGTCTGATCATGTCACCCCTCACTCAGTGAACCCCAGTAGCTCCTTATCACCTCCAGAATCAAAGTAAAACCTTCTGTTTGTCTTTCAATGCCCTTTCCTACCTCTCCAGCCTTTTCATTTCTTACCCCTATCCGTTAACTCTTTAATCCAATAACACTGGCCACCTTTGCTGTTCCTCAAGCAAGACATTCTTTTTTTCTATTCTGGGTATTTTCTCTGGCTATTTCCCATACCTGGAATGTTCTCTCATCATCTCTGCCTCCTGGCTTCCCCTAACTTTTTTCAAATCCCAGCTAAAATCCCAGGAAGTTTTTTTTTTTTCCTGATCCTCTTCAATTTTAGTGTGTTTCTTATATTGATTATTTCCAATTTATCTTGAATATATCTTGTTTGGATATAGCTGTTTTCAAGTCTCTCTTCCATTAAACTGAGCTTCTCGAAGGCAGGGGCTGTCTGGCTTCTTTTCATATACCCAGCTGTGTACCTGACACGTAGGAAGTACTTAATAAATGCTGTCTGACTGAGGCAAGCACACAGACCAATCAGAAAACTCTTACAATAGTACAGGAATGAGGCGATGAGAGTTTGAACCAGAGCAGTATTCCTGTCAGAGAAAAGAAAGTGCACACACAAGAGATGCTTAAATTAAATATCATATGGTCGTTTGGCTTGGTATACTTGATTGAAATAATAGTAATAATAATTTAAACTGTTAGTGCACTATACTATTTGAAAAGCCTTTTATGAACACCATCTCCTTGGACTATAGATATTTTAGATGAGGGAACTTGGGCTTATAGAAGTAAATCTGAGGGAAAAAAAAGCAAACAGATATGTACAAACAAGTTATAAATAGGAAAATTTGGAAACAAAAGAAGGAAGGTAGGAGAATTAAATCTTTCCTGGCTCCAATTCATTCTCCTTTCAGTTGTCAAATTTATCATTCTGACCATATCGACCTGCTTTTTAATGGACTTGAGTTATATCTAGGATCAAGTAAAAATTCTCTGATTGGCTTTATTTATTTTTAATTTTTGGAATAAAACGAGCATTTCCATAACATAATATAATAAAAAAAGTGATTGCACAAGAAATTGCACATCTATTAAATATAGATAAATATAAAATGGTTATCATGTATTTTTTTTCCTTTTTTTCTTCCCTCTTTCCCATCCAGAGATGACTACTATTAGATGTAAACATGAATATATGTATACACGTATATATGTAAAATCATTCTATATGTACTTTTATTTATCAGTTCTTTCTCTGAATGCAGATAGCATCTTCCTTTATATATCTTTTGTAGTTCATTTGGGTATCTATAATAGTCAAAATTACTTATTTACACAAAGTTGTTCTTAAAACAGCATTGCTGTTGCTGTCGCTGTCTATGTTCTCTTGGTTCTGCTCATTTCACTCTTCATTATTTCGTGCTAATGAAATTGGCTTTTAAAACCTTTCATAATTTGGCTCCTTTCCTTTCCAATAGTCTTATACCTGATTCTTCTCATACTCTGTAATCCATTGACACTAGAATCTTTGCTATTCATCTATTATTTAGCTCAGTGCTTGGCACATAGTAGGTGCTTAATAAAAACCTACCCCCTCTCCTCTTGATTACTTCATCTGTAAAATGCAGATAGTGAATGAAAAACTATTTTACCTAAAGGGCAACTTGTTATACTTGATAGATGACTTGGCGTGGAGTCAGGAGACCAGGATCTAAATCCTACCTAAAGCTATTAGATTGAGGGTACATTCCTGAAGTTCTGAGACTCTCAAATTTCCTCAACTTATAAAACTGTGATAACATTACTTATGCTACCTTCACTGCATAATTGTTAGGGAAATACTTCACAAGCGTTAAAGTACTATCAAAATGACATTATTACGCCTAAAGCTTCTCCTCATTCTAGGATGCTACGTATCTGTGAGCACCAAAAACCTAACATCAGCCCTCAAGTTCAGTCACCTCCTCCTGACATTGTAGTCAAATAATAATTAAAAAGTAAACCTTGAAGGCATGTGCTAAAGGCATCCCCCACTTCGTGTTTTCATTGGCTTGTTCAGAGCAGGAAGGCTGTCAACAGCTCACATTAATGCTATCCCCTCAAGCCCCCCACTACCTCACACATGCTGGTAATAGCATCTCCTCTCTTTTCTCCAGTCTCTCACACTAGGAGACGTTTATTTTTAAAAGGCAATGGGTGTGTTTGCCAGAGAATCTTTTCTTGTCTCACAACTTCAGCCAACAAACACACATTAGCAATCCATCCCTTTGACCGAGGTGAGGCTGAATGATATTATTCATCAGAAACGTGTGCAAGGCATGGATACGGCCTGTCTTTGTGCAGAGGTTTCTTTCAGGAAAGCCAAGAGGAGAATGCAGTGTGCTTGAAGGCATATTTTCTTCTCAGGAGTTATGCAAACTGGCTCTGAAACTACTCCAGCTGAGTTGAGGTTGAAATAGAAGCTACTGTGTGAACTCAGATTTTAGGCATTGAAAATATTCCTCTCTTCAGTGAGAACTGGAAGGCAATGTTAAGACGTGTGTGTGTGTGTGTGTGTGTGTGTGTGTGTGTGCGCGCGCACGCGTGCTTGTGTGAGACAGAGACAGAGAATGAGAGATTGAAACTGAATGAAAGAGAAAATAAGAGAGAGAGAGAGAAAAAGAGAGAGAGAGAGAGAGAGAGAGAGAGAGAGAGAGAGTAAGGATTTAACTCTTTGATGAGCTCAGCTATTAGAATATCTGCTGAATCAGAAATTGAAAAACCTCATCAAGTCAGTCTCAGTGATTCTAAGAGGATGTGATGTGGACTGGGTGGAAATTCGCAATTTGCCAAGCAAAACAAAACATCAAGGAGAATGATCCAGCTTGAGTTAACCCTGTTTTCAAGTGACTCCCAGAACTTTAGAAGCAATCTTGTACTTTGTAATAATTGTTGCTTCTTTTCAAAAGACCCTAAAATGTTATCACGAGGAGTAATCTTAGGAATTCTCTTTTTTTATAGAGGAGGAAAAAGAGGAGCAAAGAAGTAGTGAAATGCTCAAGATTACACAGCTAGCAATTCAAGGTGATAGGAAAAGTCAAGCTCCTGACACCCATTCCTATGTTTTATTCACCTAACTGTAGTTTCTCCTTTGCCCTACTCTACAATGTATCTGACAGTTTACCCTCAGTAAATCCTCAAGTGGCACCTGAGCTGATTGTGAATAATCAATACTAATCATGAAACAAAAAGATTTTCCATGTCTGGAAGGAGTTAATTTTATTCGGTGAAGATATGTTATCTTAACTTTCTATAAAGTTCTCCATAGTCTTTGCACACAGTAGCTGCTTAATATATGTTTGTTGAATTTGGATTTGTTGTGAAGCATATTTGAAACTGTAACTTAGAAAACTAACAAATGACCATACTGATCCTCATGTAATCTAACTCCATAACTAATAAACAACATATGCTGGGCCCTCTTCTCTTCTCTCTCTATTCTATTTCTCTTATTGATCGCATTAGCTCCCATAGATTCAATGAACATCTCTAAAGCAGGTGATTTTCAGATCTATTTATCTAGCTCTAATCTTTCTGCTGACCTCCAGCCTTACATCTCCATCTATTGGACATCTCAAATTGGATGTTCTGTCAATACCTTAAATTTAATATTGGTCAAAATTAAATTCATCTTTTCCTCCTCTCTAAACTTCCTTCTTACTGTTCAGGACACCAACATCGATTACCTAGGCTTGCAATCTAAGTGTCATTCTCAGCTTCTCACTCTCTCACTGCCTCATATTCAATCAATTGTCAAATCAAGTTGATTTTGACATAGCAACATCTCTCTTACACATTCCCTTCTCTCCTCTGACACTGACATCACCCTGATAGGAGACTTCTTCACCTCATGCCTAGACTCTAGCAAGAGCTTTGTGGTTGAATTCTCTGCTTCAAATCTCATCCCACTCCAGTCCATCCTCCACTCTGCCATCAAAGCCATCTACCTACATCATTCTCCTATTCAATAGACTGTCCTCAAGTGGTTCCCTGTTTCTTCCAGGATCAAATATAAAATCCTCTCTTGATTAAAACCATTTATAACCTTACCCCTTTGTATCTTTCCAGACTTCTTATACTCCTGACACAATCTATAATTCAGTGACTCTGGTCTCCTTACTGTTTGTTAGTCCTGTAAGATATTGTACGTCCTAGTTCTATGCCTTTTCATTGGTTGTCCCCTATCCACCCCACTCCCACAATATTCCTGAGATTCTCTGACTCCTTATCTCCACCTCTTGAGATCTCCCTTGTTTTCTACAAGTCTAAGCTAAAATCTCTCCTTTTGAGGGAAAGCTTTCCTGGTCCTCTTTAATTTTATTGCCTTTCCTCTTTAAAAAATATCTGAGGTTAGTTCAGTACATATCTTGTTTGTACATAGGTACTTTCATGTTGTTTCCCCCATAAGACTGTAAGCTCCTTGAGAGAAGGGACTATTTTTACTTTCCTGTTTGGACTCAGAACTTTATACAGTTCCTCGCATACAGTAGGCACTTGTTGACTTGGCTATATTAAACAAATGCTTTTATAGTCACAGTGGCCATTCAGTAACTACACCTAATATACAAACCCAAAATAACTCATAAGTTTTAAAACTCAAAGGGCCCTGCAAGAATACCAGAAATTTAACTAGGGTGGAGCCATGGTGCTTTAACCTAGTGTAGACAATTTAGAGGGCTCAGATAGTACACTCTTAGGACGTACTTTCCATCCCTTTTCCAGCTTAAGAATTCTTCTCGTGGCTTGAGGAGTGTATACTCTCCCATCTTGATTGTACTCCCACATAACCCTCTCCTATCCTAAAATATGTCTTATGCCTTACATGTAATAAGTTCTCATTTTATCTGTGAAGCTTTCCAACTCCATCCTCTTTTTAGAGCAAGAAACAGGCAGAATCATCTTGGCCAGGCCATACAAGTAGCATGTGGCAGATTTGGGGTTTGGACTGAGTTCTTCTTATTCCCAGTGTATTGACTTTTCCCACTATACTGTTACCTCCATCCCTTTAGAAGAAAGGATAAACTATATAGCTTTAAAAGATTCCATAATCTATATTTGAAAAATATCGTGAGAATGTCTGGCTTCTAATTCTGGATTTCTCATTGACTGTCTTTTGTGATCTTAAGAAAATCAATTTTCCCTCTCTAGGCCTCAATTCATTCATTAAAAAAAATGGATGGGTCTGGATACATGATATCCAAGGTTACTGCCCAGTTCTGACATTATTTGTTCTACTATTTATTTTATTAATTAATTGAATTCCCTGATGGACATCTATTAGGAAATCCTTATTAGCTTATTTTGAATTAATGTGAATGCTTAATGGAAAAATAAAAGTCATGAATAAGAAATTCCAGTAAATTTCTCTGTTCTAATTGGATGACTTTTGCGGGGGAGTGAAGAATTAAGGCATCTCATTAGAATGGGCTTCTATTCCTGTGTTTTATATATCTAGGATAGTAGGGACCTCAAAGATCACTTAGTACAAAGATTTCATTTACATATAAGGAAACTGTGACTGAAATAATTAAGGGGTTTACTCAGGGTCATACAGGTAAAAGTGGCAGAGATTTGAACTCAGTCCTTCAACTCCAAATTCAATGTTTTTGCTTGTTTGTTTGTTTATTCGTTTGTTTGTTTTGCACTGCATGAGGAAGACCTGAATTTCAAATCAAGCCTCAGGTAATTTCTAGGTAAGTGACCCTGAGAAAGTCCCAATCTCCCTCTGCCTCATTTCCTCATATGTAAAGTGGGGATAATAATAAGGCCCACTTCCTATGGTTGCTATAAGGATCAAATGAGATAAAATATGCAAAAGTGCTTTGCAAACCTTAAAATGCAACAGAAATGCTAGCTATTAAGATACACTCTTCTCAGATTTTGCAGAAAATTAGTTTTCTCTATTAAGCCAGCCTTGCATAGTCCTGAATTTCTTGACATTAGAAACATACCAATAGAAGATGACTGTCCCTATTTGGTGATTTTTAAGTAGACATCCAACATTTTGGGGCAAAATTGGATTACATAAAAAGAATAGGATTTAAAGTCAAAGAATCTAGGTTCAAAATCTGTCTTTGCCACTTACTTGCTACCTGTGCATTCTTGGACAAGCTAACTAACCTCTTTGACCCTCAATTTCCTTGTCTAGAAAATTGAAGAAGTTGGACTAATGTAGTATTTATCTTATCAAAGATCTTTCCCACCCCTTCAGTAGGGCTCAGGTGGGCCTAGGTAGGAAAGCATGATTATATCTGTGTTCTTAAGTAGGCCTAAAGCCCCTACTTATAGGTGATAAGCTGATGTGGGCTTGAAGCCCTCAGGACTCTAAGGAGAGTTGCTAAAACCAGAGCCAGTGGTGTGTGAGCTGAGTTCTGGTCAGTCTGAATACAGTTAGGACTGTATAAAAAGAGAGCACTAGACTGGGAGCAGCAGAACCTGGAGTGGTGGGAGCAGTGCAGTGGAGAGTGCCAGGATTCAGAAGCAAAGAGCCAGCATTGAGAATGCAGAGTGGAGAGTGATGAATAGGAGAGAGTTGTAGAGATCAAGGAACTCAGAGTCAGCAGAGCTGCAGGAGAGAGTGCTGAGTGGAGAATTAGCATTCGTGAATGATCTTTTATAGGAATGCCCTAGCAGGGAAAGTTACAAATATGGCTTGGTTCCTTGCTGTAACATTTCGTTATAATTACCTTGTAACTACAGTGAGGTGGGCTTATTGGTTTTGGAATATTATTGCTCCAACATCAGATTGGGGGCATTGGTCCTTGAATCTGATCCTCTGGAGTCTAAATAAATGTTATACTTCTTCTGCCTTCTACTGAGAGAATTCCTTACACTTCGGGATTCCAAACCACCCAGGCATGTCCATGTCCCTCTCCAAGGTTATGAATTTTGCTTTACTACTATAACTAGATGGACTCTAACACCCTATTCAACTCTAAAACTACAAGCCACTGTAGATAAAGTAGACAAAGTGACTAGGAGATAGGAACACCTGCATTCGAAATGGACCTCTGACATTTAGGAAGCATGTGGGGTCATGGGACAGTCACATAATTTTTCTCACTCTCCATTTCTTTATCTGCATAATTATACCTCTGCAGTAAAATGTTTTATGGTTCAACTGATATTGTATATCTAAATCACTTTGTAAATTTTAAAGCACAAAATAAATATCAGTTCTTATCATCTTATCCATTCAACCACATTTAGGACCCTTCCAATTCCAAAATTCTGTGAAATCATTGCTATCTTGTTCAAACATGTAACATCATTCCTTGCAACTTAATATTTTTAAGGAGAGCATGGTGCAGAGGTGCATGCTTGTAATTCCTGCTATGGACAGACTGAGGTTAGTGGATTGCTTGAGCTTGAGAGCTTTGAGCTTCAGTAAGGCTAAGCCAATTAGGCATCTACAATAATTCTAGCACCAGTACGGTGAACCTACATCAACGCGTGTAGGTGGAGTTGGAATGAGAGATCAGGCTACCTAAGTTTTGTTTGTTTTTTGAGGACAACCCTGAGAATAAGAAAAAAGATACAAGGGTGACTAATATGTTGATGTCGTATACCTGTGAATGATGGGACTACATCCAGGGGGGTGGCACTTAAGTACTTAGAGACATGAAATAGAGGATTTCTTGTGGTGAAATGGAAGAATGAACAATGTTTGTACTGGCTTCATAGCCAAAGAATTAGAGTTAAGGAAATAGTCAAGAAGGAAGTTCAGGGAGTTTGTCCAAACGAGAAGTTTTATGCTTCAAAAGCAGGAGGTGAATAGAAGCCAAATTTCAAGAGAAATGGAGACTCAAATTTTCTAACTCCCATTTTGTTACTCAGTTTTTAAGGATTCTTAAGATGTACTGGAATAGAATTGATTTTAGAAATGTAACTTAAATTCTCTTTATCATATTTCTGGGCTATGGTAGAGGATCCCTAGAAATTCAGGGCCATATGTAAAACCTGCCACAGCAAGTTAATATAAAAAGGTGTACTTTAAGAATTCATTTTTAGTCAAGGCAGCTCTAAACTTGCCTTGGAGAAAATAAGAAATTTAGCATATGTTATTAATTACTGCTATAGTGGAAAAGCACTAAATTTGAGGTGGAAGACCTAAGGTTTAAATCCCAGCTCTACCACTTTTGACCTCTGTGACCTCTAGCAAATCATTTTACTTTCTTGTATCTTGGTTTGCTCATCTGCAAAATGAGACCTAAATGATTTCTGAGGTCCATTCCAGTTCAAAATTTACAAAATCTTTAATACTAATGCAAAAAGTATATTTGTGCATATGAAACAACTTGATAAATATATAAAATTATAAATGATTATAACAAAGTGAATACTGTTACATAAGGAATTTCCCCCAAGGGTTAGAAATAATTGGATGAGGCTATGTATAATCTTAAACGGTATACAATAAAAAACTCTCATTGTAAGACAAATTGGAAAAAAGTCTTTTCTATTAGCCAACATTTTCATGATAAGTTTGATAGAGAATCACTTAACCAACAAAAATTTATTAAACTAGTATAAGGCAGGCACTGTCCTAGACACTCAAATAATTTTGAATAGTTATGTCCAACTATATTCTTATATTCCTTTGAAATAAACTAAAAACACACTAAGATTTAAAAAAAAAAAACTATTTTAACTGTAGTTCCAGTTTTTGAACCTAAAGGTATACAAATTCCTTCAGGCAATGATGACATTACCATTCAATTCTATGCGGCACTTGATAAGAACTTCCAGGTGGCCAACTCCAAAACATACTTTCTCCCTCAAAGCCTCAGGAAAGTTCTGATAATACTCAGTGTTTCACAACAAAATAAACAGCATTTAAAATTGCTGGGACACTTTACAAAAATGCTATCAGAGAATTGGAAGAGGAAAAAAAGCAGTAGATGCTCATCGATTGGGAAATAACTAAACAAATTGCGACACATAAATTTAATAGAATATCATTCCTTCTAAGAAATAAAAAATATGAAAAATTCAGACCTGATGCAGAATGAAGTAAACAGAACCTGAAAAACAATGTTTACTTACTATCGCAAATGCCCAGAGTCAAAAAATGGAGTATTATGTTCAAGAAATAGCAGGGAAGCCAATGTCACTGAGTGGTAGAGGATGTAAGGAGCTTGGAAAGGTGGAAGATAAGGGCAGTTTATTATGAACTAGAAACAATCAGTAGAAATTGCCGAAAGTCAGATTTAGATTGGATGAAAAGAAAGTCTTTCTCATAAATACAGTAACCCAAAAGTGAAATAAACTACCACAGAAAGTTCTGGGTTCCCTTTCCTTGAAGGTCCTCTAATGGAGACTACATAATCATTTTTCAAGGTATGAAGAGTGGGCCAATATGATCACATATTACCACACACCTATACTCTCTGTATAACTATGGTGAAGAATATTTTAAAAGTGAATGTTAAATCTGAGGTTCTATAATTCTTCAGGCCTCCCACACAATTGAAAATTTAAGAGTCTCACAAGATCCTTGTGAAAAAGTCAGCCAGTCAACAAACATTTATTAAATGCTTGCCTTATGCCAAGTACTGTGCTAAATGTTAAGGATACAAAGAAAGTTAAAAATAAGTATAATTCTGGGCCACATCTTTAAGCTCCTTCCCTGCAATTCCATCCTCCACCTTGAATGATGCTTGCCTTTCTGGAAGCCATGTAATTCTTGGCCCCAGAAATTGATTATTCATAAGGAACTATTCATCGCATTTCATAACCTGTCATTTGTATGACTATGTGTGGTGATAGTTCCAAAGAATTCTTCTTGTGTATATTATATGCCAAGAGGGACGTTCTTACTAGGGGCCAACTGACAAATGTATTCTATGAATCCACGCCATTGTGAGCCTGAGTAGGTAAATTGAAACTGCTGGTGTCAAAGATAGGGGAGATGGATCTTTTCCCATTCTGAATGACAATTCTCTTGTTCTTCCTGAAAGAAGAGCTGGCAAAGATGGTATCCGCTATGGGCATACTGATATCTGGAAGCAAAGCTGACTATTTTTCATGGCCGCTTCTCAGTATTACTAAGAGTTCTGAAGGCTATATCTACATATCTATATCTACACAGACATATATATGCATACATCCATGTATAGTACATACACACATATATTCTATATATGCATATATAATACATATATGTACATAGAGATGTATATGTTTATACTTGTTATACAATGTGTGTGTATATATAGACTGATAGAGAGACAGAGAGAGACACACACATATATCAGACTATCAACAAATATTTTTTAAGCACCTACTATGTGTTGAGGATACAAAGAAAGACAAAAGACAAGCCTTGCCTTCAAGGAGCTTACATTCTAATGGAAGAAGAAAATACTCCAAAGAAAACTAGAAAGAGAAAGGGAGAGAGTTGGTTTAAGCCTTTCTTAAACAGAGGTTCTAAGAGGGGCTCTTCACCTTCTAATGAGAGGAAAGGGCCCAAGGGGCAGAGGGTAATGATGAGGTGGAGTTCCAGGACTAAAATGATTTTCCAGGATAAAGAGGTTTCTGGGACATGATGGAGAAATCCAGAAGAGTGTATATATGTATATGTATATATGTATGTGTGTATGTATACATATGTATATGTGTGTATATGTGAGAGAAATGATTATTAAAAACCAATGATTTGGGGAGATGCAGAGTTCATTTTTTTCTAAAGTCCTGATTTAAAAGTTCAGTCTCTTAAAGGACATTGCTGATAAAGAGATTGTATCAACTTTCTTGTTTAGATCCCATCCCGTTGGGGTGGTCATTGTGCTCTACTCAGGTTTAGGTGGGGATAAATTCTTTAAATATATTGCCCAAAGTTGAGGATAACTTAGAAGTAAATGATATAATCAAAATTCCAGTTCAGTCCCTAATTGTAATATTCATTCTCTCCTTGATTGTTAACCAATCAGAATTGATTGCCACCTTTGGAGCACCCCTCTTCCAATGGGCATATAAGCTGTGACTCCACTCCCTATGCTCTCCCCACCAGGATTGCCTTTGGTCCAAGAGAGAGATGGTAAAATGACCATCCTTTTATTAAAATGCTGGCATTATTAATAAAATGATTAAATTACCCAGAAATTGAGGAAGCTAGGTGGAGCAGTGAGTAGAGCACTGGCCCTAGAGTCAGGAGGACCTGAGTTCAAATGTGACCTCAGATACTTGACACACTTACTAGCTGTGTGACCTTGGGCAAGTCACTTAACCCCAATTGCCCTGCCTTCCCCCCTCCAAAAAAATTACCCAGAAATTATGTCTCTTGAGCCTTTTTAAACACCATGTGCGTGTGTGTGTGTGTGTGTGTGCGTGTGTGTTCATGTGCATGTGTGCTTTAGCAGGATCAGAATCATTAATAGGGTAAGAAGGAAAAGTACCAAGAGGTACAGAGCCAAGAGCAAGGCAAGGCTAAATATGGAGAGAAATGGTACACATGTGAGGGCTCAGGGCAGTCACAAGAAATGAAAGTCTTTTCCATGTGTAGCTTATGGACTTGTGTAATTTGAGGTTTGAGTACACTGACTGTACTCCTTCTTGATCCTTAAAGAAACTGATGTATCAGAAGTCTACCCCCAAGCAGTCTTGGTAAATTCAACAGGAACAGAAACTAGGTATTCTCCATACTCTGGGCGTCTACTTTCTCTACTTCTCCTCGTGTAATAAGACCTACATATATAACAACAATGCTACTTGCTGCTATTGTGGCTGTGTAAGACTGATAACACCAGCACACAGGAGGGCTGCTAAGGAAAGAAACTTTAAAGGGTTTACAATCTCATTTTAATTAAATATGCATATATCTTTCACTTAGTTCAGGGGAAAAAGTCAGCACCCTGAACTTCAGAGAAAACACAAACAAAAATTATGAGCAGAAATGATATAAACAGAGCAAAATAACACAAATCAGCAGACAGGTTTCTAGCTGTCTGTCCAAGACATTACATATATAGTACCAGAGAAAGAAGCACCAACATCTGGATTTTTCAAAACCTCCTTAAGGTACCCAGAGTCTGGTCTGGTCAAATCACACGACACTCTTCCAGTGAGTGAGCCCCAAGCAAAATGCTAACCTCAGAGTATATACACACTTCTTCAGGGTCAGAGGGCATCACAACCATACAATTCAAATCCACAGGCTTTCTTATGGCTTAAGCAGGTCATCAAAGACTCTCGATTTAATCAAAGACTCTTGATGAAAACAAAGGCAAAACTCAAAGGCACTTAATTACCTCAGTGCTGAGAAGCACTCTAAAACAAAAGACAACAAAATATTCCACTTTCTTGCCATCACAACATACTGTGGCTTTGTATAAAATAAAATTGTTGAACTAATTCTGATCTCTGGTTGGCATTCTTAGCAGGGACAGGTGATTAGATAAAATTTTCCGAGACATCTAAAGCTGTATACAATAGTACTCCACTGCCTTCCTCATCTGTAAAATAAAGAACTTGCTGTAGTCAAGAACTGAGAAAGGCCTCATATCTAAAATGTACCGGGAACTGAGCCAAATTTATAAGAATACAGGTCATTTCCCAATTGAGAAATGGTCAAAGGATATGAACAGGCAGTTTTCAGAGGAAGATATCAAAGATATAGTCATATGAAAAAAATGCTCTAAGTCACTCGATTAGAGAAATGCAAATCAAAACAACTCTTAGGTACCACATCTCTCCTGTCAGTTTGGCCAACATGACAAAACAGGAATATAACAAATGCTGGAGAGGATGTGGGAAAATTGGAACATTATTACATTTTGGGGGGGGGTTGTGAACTGATCCAGCCATTCCAGAGAGCAATTTGGAATTATTCCCAAAGGGCTATAAAAATGTGCACACCCTTTGACCCAATAATACACCTTAGTAGGGCTATATCAAAAAGAGATCACACAAGTGGGAAAGGGACCCATATATACAAAACTATTTATAGAAGCTCTTTTTGTGGTGGCAAAGAATTGCCAATCAAGGGGATACCCATAGATTGGAGAATGGCTAAACAAATTGTGGTATATGAATTTAATGGAATACAATTGTGCTATGAGAAATGAGGAGTCCATGGACTTCATTACAACCTGGAACAACTTACGTGAACTGATGCTGAGTGAGGGGAGCAGAACCAGGAGATCACTATACGCGATTACAGACACACGGTATCTGTGATGACTAACTTTGATAGACTTGACTCCTCTCATCAATGCAAGGTTCAAAGACAGCTTCAAAAGACTCATGATGGAAAAAATTATGCACATCCAAAGAAAAAATTCTGGAGTCTGAATGCAGATTGAGGAAAACTTTTTGCTCTCTCTTTTCTTTTCCTTTTTTGGTTTCATTTCTCCTTTCTCATGATGTTGGTTATAATTCTTCCTTATGACTGGAATATTATGTAAATAAGTTCAGTGTGAAGGTATCTGTAGAACCTACATTGTATTACATGCTGTCTTGGGGGAGGGAAAGAAGGAGGAGAGGGAGAGAGAGAAAATTTGGAACCCAAGAACTTGTGGAATGGAATGTTATAAACTAAAAATGAAAAATAATTTTATTACTAAAAAAAGAATTCTTAAACATTTTTGTATCTTGGACCCTATTGGGAGTATTGTAAAGCCTATGAACCCCTCTTTCAAATAATGGATTTTAAATACATAAAATATATCAGATTTAAAAAAGAAGCCAATTATATTGAAATACACATAAAAATAATAATAGCTAGCACTTGTATAGCACGTTAAGGTTTGTAAAGCACTTTACCAATGTTTCATTTAGTCCTAATAAAACAACCATAGGAGGTAGGTGCTATTATATCTCCACCTTTTTTTTTCTTTTCGTTTTTTTTTTACTGATAAGGAAGTTGAGGTGATTAGGAGTTAAGCCCAGGGTCACCTGGCCAGTGAGTGTCTAAGCTGGATTTGAATTCAAGTCTTCTTGACTCCAAGTCTAGCACTCTAACCATGGTGCTATCTAGCTACCACTACAGAATTACTTAGAAAAGCAATTGAAATTCAATCACTGGCAATGTTTAGAAGATGATATAAGGAGTGAATAGCTATGAAACATAAATTGTTGCCCAATACATTTCATGACTGCCTAGTGATATGTGAGAGAATCATAGAATCCCAGACTTAACAGGAGTCTTCGAGGTCATCTAGTTTAACCATCTGTGTACTGCATAAATCTCCTCCATAATGTCCTTGATAAGTGGTCTTCAAACACATATAGAGTCCAAAGAAAATCTAAGTAAATGGATATCAAGAGCAGTTTCCTACATAAGATAAGGATAGGGACTAAGCCTGTTATTTCATCGGAACAGGGAACTCCTGGGTGAGGAATCTTCGTATTTGGATGTAGGCTGCCACCTTTTCCACAACTTATAGTCTTATAGAGTTACCTGGGACACTTAGAGGTTAAAGGACTTAAACAGTTTAATCTATAAAATTCTGGCAAACAGGCTTTTTTTTTTTTTTGACAATACTGCCTTAGAGTGTGATAGGTTAGGCCTTATTCTTTTCTTTTCTTGAGCCTCTCTTGGACGGTTGCCTATTGGATGTTATTTCAAGGGCTCTAGGAAATCCCCCACCCCCATCCCCCCAGCCTCCAAGACATTTCGAAATTTCCTTTTCTTTCCCAACCATGTTCTCTTCAGCCACTTTACCACTAAGATTGCAGACCATATTGGAAAGGACTTAACCCTTTCATCTTGGGAGCTCCCTCCACAAAAGCACACCTGCCCCATCCTGATCGGTGAGGGCGCAGATTTCAGCTATTTTTCCTTTTATTCTGAAAGATGCCTTACCTCCACATGAAAAGATTATGCTTATCTTTTTCCTCTGATCCTTCTTCCACCATTTTATAAGTCTGGAAGCATAGGGTTGTTATTTTTTTTAATAATCACTATTGTATTAGTCCTAGAAAGGTTTGCCAATCTATGGTTTCCACTCTCCATCCTTGAAATCATTGAAGCCAAAAGAATTCTCCTTGGTAACCAGTCACCTTTTTGTATTATCTCTCCCATTAGCTCATAAGCTCATCGAAGACTGCATTTACAGTGTTCAGCACAGTAATTGTCCCATAGTAAGTACTTTCAAAAATGTCTTTTCATTCATTCATTCATTTGTTCGTTTGTTCATACAGTCATTCCTTACTAATACCTGAAATTCCATTACAGACTTTCGTTCCTTTAGTTTGAGGCTTTGATTCATGTTAAATGCAAATTTCCCTGAGTGAATTGACACTTTCAGTAATCAGTCATTTACACTTAACCATGAAGGATTTTTTCATACCTCTACTGGAAAGCAAAATTCAACAACACATTAATAAAGAACACATTATTAAACTCATTGTACCCCATGGTATAATGGAAAGAATTCTAGATTTGGAGTCAGAGGACTTGAATTCAAGTCTTACCTTTATCACTTACTTTCTGTGTGACTTTCGACAAATCTTGTAACCTCTATGGCCATCATCTTATTAATGTGTAAAAGGAATATGAAAGAAATGAACTTAAAGTTTTCTTCTAGCTTTCAATTTGTAATATCGCAAATGGTTAGTGAACATTCAGAAAAGGTGACTACAAAGGGCTGTCATGGCTCCATCAAAAACAGATTGATCACAATTCTTTTCTTGACAGTGTTTCTGGATTGGTAGATAAAAGGGAATACCATAAATAGAGCTTACCTCGGATCACAATTATCTATTCACCGTTCTCCAACGAAGTCATTCTATCACTTCCAAGCATTTGTGAATGTAGAACATCATGTTGGTAATACACTCTGATCTCATCATCATCTTTCAAATCCCCTAGGAACACAGTTCCTTGGAACCTGAAACACAGTTTAAATGCTTCTTTCCTGTATCAAAGTCCATTCCCATTCCAGTGGATATTAGTATTCTTCCCCTATTGAAAGTCCTTTGCATAACTATAAATATGCTTTGCATTTTTATTGGTGTACATTTTATACTCCTCCACTAGAATATAAACTTCTGGAGGGCAGTGGCTGCTTCTTTATATTTTCTTAATTTTTGATTGTTCATATCCCCAGTGCCTAACACAGTGCCTTACATATGTACTTAAAATTCTAGTGATATTGTGTTGTATTGTATCTTTGATACCTATTTTAAGTTTGTCAACTATTGTCATGCAGAAGGAAAAGCTTTTTGTTTGTTTACTTGTTTTGTTTTTGTCTTTGAGAGATTCCAGAGAGCAGAAACAAGAATAATACGCAGAAGGTATAGAGGGACGATTTAGTTTGGCTATAGGGGGAACTTCCAAACAAGTTGAGCTTTACCAAAATATGATGAGCCGTCCTTGGAGACAGTGAGTAGTGGCTTCCCATCACTGGAGGTCTTCAGGCAAAGACTAGATGACTATTGCTAGGCAGATTGTAGAGGGGATTTTTGTTTGGATAAAAAATACACCAGGTAATCTCTGAGGTCCCTTTGAGTTCTTACATTGTGAGTAGTTATTTATTTTGCTAGGACGCTGGAGTAGTGGGATAGAAGTAACATTAGGAGGAAGAGGCAGGTAATGACTAGAAGCTGGCAGCATCAAGTCAAACTTTTCCTATTTCATAATTTGGCTAAGGGTTACCTCCTTATCACTGTGAGTGTTGTGCCCTTTGAAAGTGTAATTAATTCTAACTTTCATGTACTGCCTTAGACATAATAAAGACATAATTTTGACAATTTTTATGGTTGTAGTTAACTAGCAAGCATTTTCTGAGCTGTGTTTATATATGGGGGGTGGGAAATAGATAAGAAAAGAAATATGCTTTTGGAAATTCATGACCTCAGAATGGCCAACCACATTAAACATGAAAAGAAGGCTTTAGCTTCTGGTTTCTTTTAAAAATTAGAACCAAAATAAATTGAATCGTTGGTTTGAGATCCTCACTGGCTTTTGACAGTTTTCCATGAGATTTTCACAGGGAAATAATGAGACTTCAGAAATAGTTGTCATGGCTTTTTCAATGGCAAATAGAACCTCTTTGTGTGGTCTATGGGAAGCTAAGAGTCTTGGAACATTACGGCTTGAAGAGACCTCAGAGATCAAGTTCAGTTACATTTTGTAGATGACAGATCTGAATCCCTGAAGAAAGAGATGACATTTACAAGGTTACACAACTACTTGGAAGCAGAGGTGGAGCTAGAACCCTAATCTCTTGACTCTAAGTCCATTCCATCCATCACACAATCACATTTACATCCATACACACACATACATATATGCACATACAAACACAACTTTTATTTTTATTTATATTTTAAACTAAGGAAAATAAATATAAAAGAGAAAGACAATCTAGGAAGAATATGACACCTAAGACTACACATTCAAAATATTCTGAAAATTGGACTAAAAACTAATGATTTAGCCTCTAGTATCCAGATAGGGTTCATGTATTTATCCAATAGAAAATATAAGCACAGAGGTATATGGGAATATATTTATTGCTTTTTCATAAGCCATAAAATGAATTGGCTTTAAAACTGTAAAACAAGCTTCCAGCCAAGACTGGAATATTTTTCACGAGACTTTTACTTGATGGAGAAAATGAAGATATGACCATGTGCACGCGTGAGGAACAGAGTTGATGAGAAAGAATTCCCTCTACCAAATAGACTCCCCCACCCTCACATATACACACAAACACATCCCAACACACACATATAATAAATATGTACATATATATATATACATATATATGATTGCAATGTACATGGAGTGTATATTATATAATGATTTGTATTTTTTATTTCCTTTCTTTTCCTTAATGACTTGGGGAGGGAGGGAAGGGAGGTAGTGTATCCTTTTTGAACATTGATTGATTGTAATGATAGGAGTATTCCCACTATACCAGTGCAGGGACATCAGCCACAGATGATAAATCAGCTCTATGCTTCTCTCTGAGTTCCCCGGGGAGGGCTGATGTTCTGTCCCAAAGCATATAGTCCACTTTAGACATGTCTAAAAAAACACGATTGAGTTCCCCAGATCCACCTTTCTGTCTTTTTTCCATTGCCCTCTCTCCTGGGTGGTCCTCCATTCTACCTGTTTCTCTAACTTATTCATAATAATTACAGGTTTTTTTTTATTTGGAAAATTTCCAAGTTATTTTTGTACACCACAGAATGCTGGAACTGATAGTGGGGGTAGAAGGAGGGGGAAGGAGTGACAAAAGAAAATTCTATTGAAAATTACATGTATATTCCAACAACAAATATGTGTACTCCAGCAACAATAAAAATAGTGTTGAATTTCTAAGCTTAGATGAAACTCTCAGGTATTGGAAAATCTTGGCACCCAACTAGATATCTTCAGTCTCATAAAACAAGGTATCATATCTGATTTGGCCTGGACCAATAATGCCAGTATAGACCTAAGTCAATGGCATAGGACACTTCATTACAATTGTATTATATTATGAATGGTCCCTGACCCTAGCTACTCTATAGATTGAATAAAATTTCACATATTTAATTTCCTCAATGATTAAAACCAAGACCATCATTTAACCAGGCAGGGCATAAAGAACCAAATGAGTTCTCTCTATACCCAGAAGGGAATTAGCAAAGTATCCTCCCAGTTGCAGAAGGAAAGAGAGTCAAGGAACACGTTTTAATCTCAAGAAGTAGCATATGTGGAAAGAAATCTATCAATCAAAAAGTAAAGAAGCATTTATTCAGCATTTCCCAAGCACTGTGCCTGGCCCTGTGGATACAAAGACAAAGGGAGATAATTCTCTTGCCTTAAAGAACTAACATTCTACTGGGGAATACAATGGTACATCATGAACATTAGTAGTATGAACATACACAAAATACTATTAATGTATATTCTCTACAAATATAACATAATAGGGGGCACCAGAGGATGAAGAAATCAGGATAGGTTCATTTTAAAGAGGACACATTGAGTGTTAAAGGAAATAAAGTATTTTAAGAGGAAGAAGCAAGGAAGGTGATGGCCAGAAGAAAAAGAAAAGCAGTTTGGTTACACCACAGGATGTGTGAATGGGATAATATATAATCATTTTGAAAAGATGTGTTGAAGCCAAACAAATTCTTAAAGAACATCAGATTTTTTTGACTGTATGAGGCAAGTAGAATGGAAATATCTCCTATTTCCTCTCCTTCGCATCCTAAATATTACCCCTTTTCAGTTTAATATGCTGAAAGATCTGCAGCTATTCTGCCGACAGAGCCATGGCAAAGTCATTAATACATACTCAATACAAGCAGATACTAGACATATTCATAACAATCAAGTCAAATGACATTAACTCCATCCACCTATACCTCCAAAGAGTCAGTTAACACATTTGCAAACTTCAAGCATGATAACAAGTTTGCATAGATCATAATTTTATACCTGGAAGAGGCCACAGAGGTTATCCAATTAAATGTTCTTATTTCAAAGATGAGGAAACTGAGTACTGGAGAGGTTAAGTGACTTCCCCAAGGTATGTAGAAATGGCAGAAACAGGATCCTGAAACTCTAAGTTCTGCACTAGTTCAGCTCTCCACAGTATAAGGCTGCCATGCTTTTTATAGATGACGTAGTTACTAGGAATGGTACTGATCTTAGAGTCAGAACACATGGATTCAGGTCTTGATCTCAGACTTGATAGCTTTTTTTTTTTGAAGATGAGAATATAATTTCACTTAACTAATCTGTAAAATGGGAATAACAATGTTTGTATTGCCTATCTTATGGGGGTGCTGCAGTGGGAAAATGGTTTTCAAAACAAATGCTATTTAAGTAGGCATTCTTATTATTGCTATTTTTATTAGGAGGGCAGCAAGTTAATTCAAACTGTCTGATATTTATGTAGGTAAACACCATTTTATTTACATCAATTTTTAATGTCATTTGTTTTTAACATTCTATTATTTTTTTTTAAATTTTAAGTTCCAAATTCTCTCCCTCCTTCCTGCACCCTCCTCAATCCTGAGAATTCAAGCAATATGATATCAATTATCCATATGAAATCATGCAAAACATTTCCATATTGTCCATATTGCAAAAAAGCAAGAGAAATAGAATATTATGTTTCAATTTGTACTCAGAGATAATCAGTCCTCTCTCTGAAGGTGGAAAGCATTTTTTTTTATCATGAGTCCTTTGAAATTATCTAGGTTAATTGTACTAATCAGATTAGCAAGGCTTTTACAATTGATCATTAAAACATTGCTGTTTTTGTGTACAATGATCACTTTTTTCATTTGACTTTGAATCAGTTCAAATATGTCTTGCCAAGTTTTTACTGAAACTATCGCCTTTGGAATTTCTTATAGCACAATGGTACTTGATCACAGTCATATGCCACAATTTGTTCATCCATTTCCCAAATGAAGAGCATCCCCTCAATTTCTAATTTTTTGCTACCACAAAATGAGCTGATACAAATATTTCTGTACATATAGTTTTTTTTTCCTTTAATCTCTTTAGGATAAAGATTTAGCTGTCATATTTATGTATCAAAGGGTATGCAGTTTTATAGTCCTTTGGACATAGTTCCAAATTGTCCTCTGAATGGTTGAACCATTTCACTACTCTACCAACAGTTCATTAGTGTACCTATTTTCTCCTCATCCCCTCCAGTATTTGTTATTTCTTAAAGGTGTGAGTTATATTAATCTATAGTTCTCTAATCAATAGTGATTTAGAGGAGGAGAGTTTTCTTAGAGTTGCCTTTTTCTATCCTTTAATCATTTATCGATTGGAGAATGGCTCTTATTTTTACAAATTCGATTCACTTCTATACTCAATATAGATTAGAGAAATAAGTCCTTTATCAGAGAAACTTGTGGTAAAATTTCGTTATTACTTTATTGTATATGATACCTTTCAGCAAAATGTAGTTTTCCTGACTATCTTTTTGAATTAAGTCTATTTTTGCTTTTGGTTAGTCTGAGATCATGATTAATAACCTGCCTTTTTTTCTCACTGCAGAGTCTGCTTAAGCCCTTTATTTTAAATCTGTGTATGTTTTTCTGTTGTAAGTGTGTCTTTTATAAACAGTATATCATTGAATTCTAGTTTTTAATATATTGTGCTATCTTCCTCTGTCTCATGGGTGGGCTCAGTCCACTCACATTCACACTTATGATTACTAACTGTGTGCGTCCCTCCATCATACTTTCTTCTGTTTCTCTCTCTCTCTCTCTCTCTCTCTCTCTCTCTCTCTCTCTCTCTCTCTCTCCTAAAAAGTCTGTTTAGTGTCTCACCACTGCCTCCCTTAAAACAGCCTCCCTTTATCACTTCCCCTTTCTATTATTCCAGTCTACTTCTATTTCCCTATCAGGTAAGTTAGATTTGTATACACAGCTCAGTGTGTATATGTATTCTTTGCTCTTTGAATCAATTTTAATGAGAGTGAGGTCCAAGCACTACCTATCGCCTATCTTATTTTTCCCTTGCACTGTAAAAGCTCTTGTTTCTTTGCTTCTTTTATGTGAGGAAATTTTCCCCATTCTACTTCTCTTCTCCCTTCTCCTAATGTATCCCTTTTTCTCACTCCTTCATTTTTTCAGAGATCATCCCAGCATAACCGATGCACATCTATTTCTTCTTCATATGTAAACTCTTTCTAACTGTCCTAATAATGAAAAAGTTCTTAGGATTTACATGTAGCACCTTCTCATAAAAGAATGTAAACATTTTAACCTATTGAGTCCTTTACAATTTCCCTTTCATGGGGGGCGGAGCCAAGATGGCAGCTGAAAAGCAGTGACTGGCGTGAGCTCCCCACCAAGTCTCTCCAAAAACCTATAAAAAAATGGCTCTGAACCAATTCTAGAGCTGCAGAACCCACAAAGTGGCAGAGGGAAGCAGGGCTCCAGCCCAGGACAGCCTGGATGGTCTCTGGGTAAGGTCTGTCCTGCACAGAGCTCCCAGCTCCCAGCTGAGGGGAGTGGAGCTGAGCCAAGCAGAGCCCAGCATGGGTGGCGCGGACCAACCAGACCAGAAGCCGAGTGGAGAGTGCCCTAGCGTCCTGAATAACTGAGCTGTGAGATTTACCAGACCTCACAACCCACAAACAGCAAAGACAACAGAGAAGGTTAGTGGGAAAAGCTGCGGGACTGAGTTTGCGGTTCGGCCACCTTCCCTGAGGCAGCAGAGGTGGGGCAGCTTTAGAACTATGGCTGCAGTTGCTTCTGGCCTCAGGCCCACCTGGTGGGAGGAATTAAGTGGCTGATCAGAGCAGCAGTGAAGATCCTGATGAAGATTTAAGCCCAGTCTGGGTAGGGGGTTCTTGGGGAAGGAGTACTGGTGAGGCAGCACATCTGCCCAAGTGTGGAACATAGAACTCTTTAGTCTACAAACAGTCATACCCCGCTGAAAAACTCAAGGGTTAAGTAAGTTGGCTGGGAACATGGCCAGGAGGCAAAAACACACCCAGATTCAGTCTCAGACTCTGGAATCCTTCTTTGGTGACAAAGAAGACCAAAACGTACAGTCAGATGAAGTTAACAAAGTCATAGAGCCTACAACAAAAACCTCCAAGAAAAACATGAACTGGTCTCAGGCCATGGAAGAACTCAAAAAGGATGTAGAAAAGCAAGTTAGAGAAGTAGAGGAAAAATTGGGAAGAGAAATGAGAAGGATGAGAGAA
>CM053622.1:103425209-103444432 GCA_028646595.1 Phalanger gymnotis
GGGGAGAAAAATCTGTAATTCAAATGCATGTGAAAATTAATGCTGAAAACTAAAGATGTTAATAAAATAAAATAAAATAAAAAAAAAAAAGAATCCTTAAACACCCTCTATTTCATTAGATATCCATTTTACCCCCAGAGTGTTCTTTTCGGTTTTTCTTTTGCCTTCCAGAATATCATATTGTACATTTTCTGCTCCTTTAGTGTGGAAGCTGATAAATCTTGTGTGATCCTGACCGTAGCTCCAAAAGATTTGTTTCTTTCTGGATGGAAGTATTTTCTCTTTGAACTGGGAGCTCTGAAATTTGACTATAATATTCTTTGGAGTTCTCATTTGATGATCTCTTTTAAAAAGTTATTGGTAGATTTTTTCAATTTCTATTTTGCCCTCTGGATCTAAGCTATCAGAGCAATTTTCTTTGGTAATTTCTTGGAAAAATGATGTCTAGGTTTTTTTTTCTTTTTTTTTTTTTATCATGGCTTTCTGATAATCTAGTAATTCTTAAATTATCTCTCCTGGATCTATTCCCCAAGTCAGTCATTTTCTTTATAATTTATTTCACACTTTCTTCATCTTTTATTCTTTCTACTTTGTTGTTTCTTTATGACTACTGGGGTCATTAGCTTCCAGTTGCCTGATTCTAATTTTTAAGAAACTTTTTTCTTTGGTGAGATTTTGTACTTCTTTTTTTTCCATTTGGTCAACTCTTCTTTTTAAGGAATTCTTTTATTCAGCCTCTTTTAACATAACTCCAGTTCTATTTTTCAAGATTTTAATTTTTTTTAGTATTTTTGTGTCTCCTTTCCCAAGCTGTTAATTCTCTTTTCATAATTTTCTCAAATCACTATCATATTTTCTTTACCATTTTTTCTTCTACCACTCTTATCTATTTCTTAAACTCTTCTAGGAATTCTTGCTTGGGCATGGATCCAATTAGCATTTTACCATGAAGCTTTGTTTGTAGCTATTTTTATATTGCCATCTTTTTCAGAGCTAGGTTGCAGGTCTTCCCTGCAACCACAGTAGCTTTTTAGAGTCAAGTTCTTTGTTGTGTGTTGTTTTCTCACTTTTCCAGCCTATCTGTTGACTTTGAACTTTATGTTAAAGTTGGGTTCTGCTCACCTGGTGTAGTAGGAAGGCCGAATTTATGATCTCAAGGATCACATAAGTATCTGAATGGTTCGAAATCGTTAAGTATACAGAATTCTCCAAGCAGAAGGCATCAAAAACTTTATTCAGGGCCCAGAGCAACAAATTAGCGAACCAACCTCCCCATTCCAGTATTGTGAACACAAGCCTCCAAGCCCAGTAGGCTTGCCTCACTAGAGTAGCCAGGAGGCCACAGAAAAATAAGATAGCATAAATCATATTCACTGGCCTCTAGAACTCGCTCGAACTCCTGGGTCCACACAGGGGTTGGCTCTGCTTCGGATTTTTTTCCAGCTGTAGTTTTCTCACCTCTCCTCGCAGCCAAGCCTCTGGCGTTCTCAAGCCCTGCCTCAAAGACCAAAGACCAGAGACCAGAGTCCAGAGACCCATTGGTTCCCGAGTTGGCCCCTCTTAAGTGATTAATCTACACCCACACGGGTTTCACACCTGATAGGGCTTTGGGCCTGGGGCTTAGCATTTAACAGGTGAAAGTACTTTCACTGTAAACAAAAGCCAAACTCCTCAAGGGCACCAGTTAAACTAAGCCCATTTTGCCTTACTGGCACACCTAGGGGTGAGGAGGCAGTGTCCCAAGCTTCAGGCTTTTTCAAGTTACCATTTTCAGAGCTAGTTCTAGAGTCCACAAGTTTTGGGTTGCTTCCAAGGTGGTGTGATCCCAGGAAATGTGTGGTCACTGCTTTCCTGTTTATTGTTCTAGTCTTTACTCAGGAAAGGCTTCTGATTCCCTGAAACCACAAGGGCTAGTGCTCCTCTTTTCCTCAGAAGTGAAACCAGACCCCCTGTTCCCTTGTGACTGACTGCAGCTCTCCCTTCCACCCCAAAACTGCAGCACAGAATTGAATATGGGCAATAGATTGCCAATCAGCACCAGCTGTACCTAGTGAAAGCAAAGGGTCCTCTACAATCTCTTTCTGACCAGCTGCCTGACTTCCTTACCATCCCAGGGCTGAAAGTTCCTGAAACTGCTATGGCCATTATTGCTGTGACTGTATATGTGGACTCCACACGGTCACCACCTTAGTGTCAAAGATGTCTCTTGCTGACCTTCTAAGTTTTCTTAGGCTAGGAACAATGTCTCACCTTGACCTTTTTATGGGTTTACGACTGCAAAATTTGCTTTGAGACATTATTTTAAAGTCTTTTAGAAGAGAATGTTGAGGAAGTTTAGCTGAGTCACTGCTCTAATCCACCATCTTGGCTGTACCCACAGCATTCTTGATATTGTTACCTCTGAATTTTGTAGTGCCTATATACAAAATGGTGGGAAGTATATTTCATACAGAATTTTCTTCAATGAATGAGAATGCCTTGTCCCCAGAGACTACAGGAACATTTAGTATGTGCACAGATACTCCCTTATAGTTATAATAATAACAGTTTTTATTTGTCATGCTTTACATTATTTCATTTAATCCTTATACAACTCCTGTAATGAAGTAAGGTAGACTCATCATTACTTTTTCATAGATAAGGAAAGAACCTCAGAGAGGTAGGATGAAGTCCTTAAGGTCACACAGATAAGAAGTAGTAGAACAGGTATCAGAACAGTGATTTTTGGACTCCTACTCCATACTTGCCCCACTACACCACACTGATTAACTAGGCTATATTTTTTAAATAGGCAGTTTAAGTGTTCTCAACTCCTCAGATAGATCTGTGATATCATCAGTTTGGTAATCCCCTCCAATGATTCAGATTTTGACCTCTCTTCTCCATCTTTTGTAATTCTCATCCATGTTCTCTCATGTTCACCATAAGGACCCATCCATTGATGTTGGAGGCTTTTCTCACTTTCTCCGAACTTCTGAAAAGTTCCAATGAAACACAATCCAACTGTTATCCTCACTCTGGCCACTGGACAAGCTCATCTGCTCATCCTATCATGTAATTCCTGAGTTTCTCATTTGTCTCTGTTGCAGACTGCTTATACCCACCATATGACTCTCCATTGCCTTTCATATGATACCCAGAGGTAGTGATATTCCACATCTCACCATCTATAGCAACATTAAAATGTTAACATTAAAAAGATGTGCCTTTACTTTCATGGATGGCTTGAAGCTAGTAAAAGTGATTTATAATTTCCTATAAGCAATCTATCTTGTTCTTTACTTCTATTCAATTCTGGGCCCAACTCTGTCCATCTCTCTGTTCTAGCAGAATAGTTTGCTTAGAAAATGAAATGTTTAAATGGAAAAACAACATATACAGTAAATCATCCTGGTCTTGAAAGACCACTTCTGTATGCTCTACCACACTGCCTCTAGAACTCCTAATTAAGGACTCTAATTTCTAGGCTGATAAGGTCATATTTCATCACAGAGAAAATAGGTAGTTACTAACACTTTCTGAGCAGAGGAGTGTGTTCCTTTCATGACAATATTCTAGCTGAAATCTGAACTGTGGCATTAGTCCTATAACTGTGGAGAAAAGGACAGATACAAGAAATGTGGTGAAGGTGGAATGGATAAGATTTGGCAGCTGATTGGAAATTGGGGGAGGTGCATGAGTGAGAGAGGAAATCCAAGGATGAATCTGAGGTGATGAATGCCCTTGACTGGGATCTGTTTTCAGAAATGTAGAAATTTAATGTGAGGCAGGTTTAAAGGAAAGATAATCAGTTCCATTCGTGGTGTGTTTTAGTCTGAGATGAAGACACAGAATCCTGTTGGAGATACAAGGATCACAAGATCATAAATTTAGATCTGGGAGATCTTAAAAGTCATCCGGTTCAACCTCCTTATTTTAGAGATGTTTAAAAAAAACAGATTCAGGGAAATCAAATAACTTGTCCAGTGTCGCACAATTAGTAAAGTAAAACTAAGATTTGAATCCAGATCTTCTGCCTCCAAATCCAATAATCTTTCTATTATACTACAGTGTAGCATTTAGCAACTCTGGGTACGAGTTAAAGAAAGTATTGTTGGAGATATAGATTTGGAAATCATCATTGAATTTATTGGAGATGAGTTCATTGAAACCCCAGGGTAAAGTCCGAAGGGTAATCCATGTTTAGGGGGTGTTTTAACAATCTGGCTAGCAGCTTCTGTGGGGGTGTAAGATCCACCCACAGCCAGCACCTAGAAAGCTGCCAGCACCCAGAAAGCACAGGTTCTTTTGATCTGCCTTAATAAGGAAAGCAAGGTGAAGGGGTTGGCAAGCTTACTTTAATGCAGCACACAAATATCATTCACTTAGTGCAGGGGAAAAAGCCAGCACACTGAACTTCAGAGCAAAATACAAAGTACAAACATCAACAGACAGACCCAATACAATTCATAGTACCAACATCTAGGTTCAGTCTGGGAGCTCAGAACAAGGGCTGGCCCAGAGTCACGCACCACCACTGCTGCGGCAAAGAGCTCCCAGGAAGCGGAGGCCAGCCCCTGGTTTTTATATCTTTGTCAGCATCAGGGGTGATTCACACATGCGACTCGCCCACGTTACCTAAAATGGTCACAAAGACAACTTAAACCCACTTGGTCTAAGAGCCTCTGCTGTCCCAGACATGTAAACTAGGCCCTCCCTGGAGTTAGCCACACCTTGGGCCCCACCTTAGTTGCCAATTCACACCCACATAGGTTTTACACCTAATAGGGGTTTGGGCCTGGGGCTTAGCACTTAGTAAGACTAAATGAAATACACTGAATTACTCAACAAAAACAAAAGCCAAACTTTTCAAGGGTACTTGTTGAACTAAGTGCTAAGGAGCCCATTTTGCTTACCAACACAGGGGGGTGGGGCAAGGGTACTGATCCAACAAAAAAAGACAGAAAAAAAGGCTTCAGATAGATTAAAAGAGATCCAGGGGGAAGAAGTGTCACAAAAGCCATCAGGTATCTAGGAGGAGGCTGCACTGTTTGGGTTTAACCTCAAAACCTGCTGGAATCATAACTGTTTTACTTATTTTTTTATCTGTCCTAGTTGAAGTGTAGTCAGCGCCTCAAAGATTAATCCTGATCTACTCCAGCCAAAGATGTGTTTTTGATCCCCTGGTCTGCAAAAGGTTTCAGATACAAAACATTGTGAGATTGGCCAGGTCAGACCATCTTCCAGATGTGCATGAGTTGAAAAAGCCAATAAATGTTCTGTGCCAACTGGAGCAAAGAAGGATTGGGGGCTGGGGGAGGAGAGAGGAAGGACAAACTTCCACCATGAAATTTGAATGAGTCATGACATTTCAGTCTTCAAGGCAACTTGAAGGAGATCTCATAAGTAGATGTGACAAAAAGAAAGGCTGACCCAGACAAGAAGGAAATTCATGATTCCATTCTGAGTTGTTTCCAAAGGAAGGCTGCAGATTACTGGAGTCATCATTCTTCATTGGAAATGCTTCCAAAAGGCAGGTTAGAGAGAAATGCAAAGGGCCCTTTTGCATGACAGTGTTCTGTAATGGTGCGAATCTATGCTACTTTCCTATTTCAACTACCCACAGGGTACTACTCTCATTACAACCAGTTCAGTTCAAGAAGGCTCTCTTCCCTCGTTGGTCAGCTGGGAAGACTTGCATAGCACTGTATGCCATGATGGGATGCTGGCCCAGCTCATTTCGATAACAATCACTATTCCTGGAAACAATCACTAGCGGAAGCATTCAGTTTTGCAATACCCTGGGAATTTACTGGAACCAACATGCGATGTTAAAGGAGAAAGCAAATGTCAGCACTAGTGTCCATTTTCCTTAGAATGAGAAACCAGGTCTGTACTGTCTAAATCTTAGCAATTTCTTATCCATATGATGACAGTGTCCTCCTTCCCCCCAAGTGCAGGATTAGGTGCATCATGCTAATACTTTCCAACTGAGATTGCCCAACTGGCCAAATATTAGAAGGATGATTTATTTCTCTGAATTCCCTTAAAAAATAATAGCTCACATTTGCATGACACCTGAAGGTTTACAAAACAGTAGTGTCTTCCTCTGAGATTACCTCTAATTTGTCAGCTCTATCATCTATCTATCTATCTGTCTGTCTGTCTGTCTGTCTGTCTGTCTATCCATCTATCTAACTACCTATCTGCTTCTGCGTACATAGTTATTTGTGTGTCATCTCCCAATTAGACTGTAAGTTCCTTGAAATTAGGGATTCTTTTTGCCCTGTTTTGTATCTCTAGAACTCAGCACAGCATCTGGAACAGAGTGGATACTTAACAAAGCATCTTAATAATGGTAATTTAATAATAATCATATATTATATATAATTATACAGACATATATCATATATAATTATATATAATAAATAATAATAATAATAAAGTTTGTCAACTTCACTTAACTTGCAAGGTACTTTCTATTTCTGTTCTCATTTGATTTGCGCAATAACCTTGTTAGAACTGTCCTAGATTATGATCATCTTGGAACTTCCTGAGGTTGATTCATGAATGATTCTGCCCACAGGTACTGGGAGTGAACTGGAATGACCTTTCCACATCTTTTCTGTCTGTCTGAATAAATACTACATATCTTTCAAGATGCAGATTGTGTAAAACCCACTTCATGAAATCTCAGATCACTCTGCCCCTCAAAGGTATCCTTCTTCTGGAATTCAGTAGCATTTAGTGTCCTGTGCCATTCATTTTATCATTATCATATACTGCTTTGTATTGCCAATGGTTACTTCATTATGTATGTACCTGTTGATTACAGTTATCGCTTCCACATTGCAAGGGTTAGGAGCATAGCAACCCCATGATCTGGAAAACCCTTGTAAACTTTTTTGGCCCTTCCTTGATAACAGAGAAGAAGTCTGATTTTTCTTCTTTTTCTTTTATAGGGTGTTTACAGTACTTTATTGTAAAATTTGGATTAAGTGCTTGGTCATAGGCTATACATAGGTCAATGCTAAGTAAAATATTGTATGAAAAAAATGCAAAAAATACAAAATAAATATGCATTTTTTAAAAAATGAAACACATTTGAGGAGAATAATAGACTATTTCAACCCTTCCAATGTGGAATTCACAGGGTTCTAGGTGGCTAGGGGCATTGTCCAGAAACAATAGAACCTTAAAGGGTCATCTCTTGTTTGCAAGTTATTTTCTAACTTCTGGCACAAACACTGATGGAAACTGTCAAGGAAAAATGCTTTGGTCATCCATGCTTTCTTATTGATCATCTAGAAGATAGGCAGCTGGTACTTGTCCTTTCCTTTCAAAGCTCAATGAATAACAGCTTTATACGTCAAGGTTATCTTTACTATAAACCCCATAGCATTGGCACAAAAGAGCAGAGTTACCGTATCCCTTGTGGGTTTAAAACCTGGGACTCACTTCTCTCTTTTGCTGATGTACGTCATCTGAGGCATTTTATCCCTCAATATAGGGCAGTTTTATCAGCATTCAATATTTGTTCTGGTTTGTAGCTTTTCTTTTCAATCAGTTACTTCAGGGTTTCAAGAAATGCCCTAGCTGCCTCTCGATTGGCAGACATTGCCTCTCCTGTTACTTTTATATTTTGTAGGCCAAACTTCTAAAAAAAATTTCAAACCAGCCTTTTCTGGCTTGAAAAATCTGTAGGGATAGACCCTTCACGTTCATTTTCCTTTAGGAAATCATATAAGGACTTAGCTTTTTCTCATAAGATGGAGGAGTCTACCAGAAGGCCTTCTTATAACAATCCTGCATCCAAAAGAATCTTTTACTTTCTACACAAGAGAGATGCTGATTTCATGATTTATGCAAATGCTTTGCAGTTGTTGGTATAGGTGCAGCAAAGGCTTCATGGATTTACTTATCTTTTTTCTTCATATGCCTTACTGTTGATGCGTTAACACTGAATCCACTATATATTGAAACTGCAATGGAGAAAGTCACACTATGGAAGGGACACTTGTATACCTTACATTTCCCATAGATCCCAGACAGTGTCACACATTTGTATTTGCTCAAAGAATATTTCCTGATTGATTGATGGGTTAAATAATATCTCAAGGTCTTTTCTAATTCTCTCAAATAAGGACTACATTCAAGACAATTCTCATGCTCTTTGAGCTCTCCATAGTATTTGACATAACTGATTACCCTCTCCTTTTGGATACTTTCTGTTCTCAATTTTTGAGGCTACCCTCCTCTGTTTCTTCTATACTGACTGAACCAACCTCAGAGTGTCCTCCCACTAAATTAGCCCTTCTATGTAACTGTGTAGTACTCACTTCACAGGACTGTTTGTGAGAAGGGGTATCATGAGCTTTAAAATAGTGTAGAAATATAAGTAGTTATTATCAATGGCATAGTGGAAAAATAACTGACTTGGCATTCAGAGGTGCTAGGTTCAAATCCTACCTCTGACACTTACAAGGCACTAAGCCTCCCTGGTACATAATGTCTTCATGAATAAGAGGAGGGCTTTAGACTAGATAGCCTCTACGTGCCTTCCAAATATCTAGCTTTGGCCACTTTTTGAATCACATTTACAACTTCCTCCTAGATCTCCTTATCTAGAGGTTGTCCTATTGACACTTTAACACTGACCCCGTCAAAACTGGACTTCCCTCTTTCTGTCAATGGCATTACTATTCACGCAGTCTTATAAGATTAGAAGGGTTTTTTTTTTAGCTTCTCACTCCTTCATCTTCCTCATCTAATTATTTGCAAAATCCTGTCTACTTTGCCTCTGTGTTCTCTTTCATTTCTTTCCCTCTTCTCTATTCCCATGGTGATCATCATACATTTGCTTCCAGCACAAGCCAGGATATAGATGGTAGCATTCAAATTTATCCTTCCTTTTGCCTCAAGGAATAGCCTAATAGCACTATAATCAATCAATTAATCAAAAATATTTATGAAGAGCCTACTGTTTCACATAGATGTGCTAAGTATTAAGAATATGAGTAGAGAGAATGAGGGGGGAGGATAAATATAATTTTATGTATCATAAACGTAAAGTGAATCAATACAAAGTTGCAATTTGTGACAAGAGAACAGTTGGAGGGGGTGGTGGATCAGATAAGGCTTTAGGAAAGTAAAGAGAGCCTACATTCTAGGCTCAGGGGGTCAATGCAAAGATGTGGAGAAGGAGATAGTGTTGTCTGTGAGGAGCAGTGAGAAGGCTGGTTTTCTGGATTTCAGAGTATGGTTGAGAGAGTGATATGCAAGGAAACTGCAAATATATGTTGGTGTTAGGTTGTGTAGAGCTTCTAAAACCAAGAATAGTTTTAGTTTATCCTAGCAGCAATAGGGAACCTACAGGAAGGAGAAGGAGAAGGAGGAGGAAGAAGAGGAGTAATACTATAAGGTTTGTAAAGCACTTCCCATATTAACTGGCTTGATTTTCATAAGTACTCTGAGAATTAAGGCCTATTATTATCCCTATTTTTCAGATGAGGAAATTGAGGCTGAGAAAGGTTAAGTTACTTGACAAAGTTCACACAGCTGGCAAATATCTGAGACAGGATTTGAACACAGGTTTTCTTGACTCCAAGGCCAGAAAAATTCATAAAGACCTAGGGACTCTCATTATCAATATACCAAAAGAAGAAAATTCTGGATGATTTTAATACCAGAGTAGGCACAGATTATCAGGGAGTCCTCGGGAGGAATAGAATCAGAAACATTAACAGCAATAGTCACTTACTACCAAAGACTTGGGCATCTCATCATCTTCTCATCATCAACGCTCTCCTCAGTTTACCCAAACACAATAAAATTTCATGGATGCACTCTTTTGCAGCAAACTGGTATTTAATAGAGTATGTCATTGTGAAGAGAAGAGACAGACATGATGTGAGAGTAACGAATGCAAAGTATGGCACAGAATGCTAGACATATCATAGACTCATCCTCTCCAAGTTAAACATTCACATTCAACAAAAGTGGCTGCCCGAAGGTAAGATGACTACCAGAAGATTTAATATCAACAGATTAGAGTGTTTCTCCATCATACATCAACAGTTTGTTGCTAACTTACAGGGAAAACTGGGCCGATACATGCATAACAACAGTAGAATAGGAAAGGAGTAGAAAACTTTCAGAGATTTGGTGTATAGCACCACATTTGCTCATCTGGGCCAAAACATTCACAAAAATCAAGATTAGTTTGACAAAAATTATCAGGAAATTATGAAGCTGCTAAACAAAAAAAAATGAGAAGTCCATAGGGTTTATTAGCAGAATAATTCATCCATCTCTAAGAAGGTAGCATTTAACTCCATCAAAAATAAAGTACAAGTGAAGGTTAGAGTAATGCAGTATTTTTGGCTCAATAAGAAGGCAGATGAAATCCAGTTTTACATTGATAGTAACAATCCAAAGTGCTTTTATGATGCTCTAAGGTCCGTTTATCAGTTATGGGATAAAGAATTTGGTAGATCTCATCTACTCAGCACTTATGGAGACACATTGATTAGTGACAAGGACATGATCCTGGAGATATGGTTGAAAACATCCAAAAGTGTTCTCAATAGACCCTTCTCAACCAATGCTGAAGCCAAGAAGTCAATCCCTCCTACTTGAACTACCACCTGAAGAAGAGGTTTTGAATGCTCTCCTGTGGCAAAGCCCCTGGGGCTGATTCTATTCCAGCTGAGATTTACAAGATAGGGGGTCTACTGCTCATACAAAAGCTGACTGAAGTCTTCCAGGTTAAATGGCAAGAGGAGGTTATCCCCTAGAAGTTCAAGGATGCCTCCATTGTTCATCTCTATAAAGGAAAAGAAAATAGGTTGTCCTGTGACAATCACAGGGATTGGAGGTCCTGTCTCTTAATCATTGCTGACAAGATTCTTCCTTAATAGGCTTATTCTTCCTCTGAAAGATGCTTATCTACCTGAGAGCCTGTGGCTTCAGAAAGGGTAGAGCAGAAGATGGCGCTGTGAAAGCAAGGAACTAGAGGAGTTCTCTCACAAATTCTTTCAGATATGTCCAAAGAAGTGAATCTGAGCAGATCTGAGAGAGTTAGAAGCCACTAGTAGAATGAGAGGGGTAGGAGCACCAGGCACAGATTGGCACCAGACCAAACCAACTGGGAACGGCAGAGGAATCCAGCCAGGCTGCGGGTCTGGGAGAGCACTGGGTGAGCAAAATGACGGAGCAGGAACAGGCCCAAGGCAGAAGTACTGGTTATGGCCGTGATTGAACCCCAGGCCTCTCATTCCAGGACAGGAGTCTGTTGGAGCTCAGAGCCTGCAGGCACAGGAGCAGCTAGCCTGGAGGCCTCCAAACCACAGTCTAAAGGTTTGAAACTCACCTTCTCGAACTTCCAGGAGCCATGATGGACAGGTAAAACAGCTCATATCCCTCCCTCGAATAAACCCACCCACAGACTAAAACCTCAGGAGAAACAGATGAGCCAGAAAGAGGGCTTCAGTAGTGAGAGAAGAAGGGGAGAGGGCCCTTCCTGTGGTGGCGGAAGGGGACTAGTACAGGAAGAGAGGTGTCCCAGCAGCCCCTCACCTCAGCAGAACAAGGAGGGTAACTGAGCCCCAGGGGGTGGAGCTAACTATCATAATGCCAGGACCCCAACTTAGCTTTGCACAGCCAGGGAAAGTGGCAGACACCAACACAGACAAGAGCTGAGACTATCCATGCTGTAGAACAGTCCTGAGGAAGAAAAGACTCCCAGCAGCCAGACCACCTCTCCCCCACACCTCACAAAACCAGAGGCCATAGCGCATAAAGCTAGATCCCAACGCAAGAAACTTGAGACAGAGCCCCCTGAGCCCCAGAAGCAGAGATCCACTTCAGAAACCAGAAAAAAAAAACACCATGAAAAAGAATACCAAGAAGCCTTCAAAGCTGAATGATTCATATTAGAGAGACAGGGAAAATCAAAATATCAATTCAGAAGAGGACGGCATGGACACTACACCCACATGTGAAACTTCAAAAGGGAAAGTGAACTCGTTTCCAGACCAAAAAACATTCCTGGAAGAAGTCAAGGAGGACTTTTACCTCAAGGGAGGTAAAAGAAAAAATGGAAAAAAAATTCAATGAGGAAAACAAATTTTTAGAAGGTAAAATCGGGGAATTGGTTAAGGAAAATCAGAATATAATTGGACAGAATATCTCATTGAAAAGTAAAATCAACCAAATCGAAAAGGAGACAGAGAAGATAAAGGAAGAAAACAAAACATTAAAAATTAGAATTGGGCAAGTAGAAGCTAATGACTCTATGAGACCACAAGAATCAGTAAAACAAAATCTAAAAAAAATAAAAAATAGAAGAAAATGTGAAATATTTGATTGGAAAAACAACCGACCTGGAAAATAGATCCAGGAAAGGCAATCTAAGAATTATTGGTCTACCTGAAAACTATGATGAAAAAAAGAACCTGGACAATATTTTCCATGAAACCCTCAAGGAAAATTGCCCAGAGGTCCTAAAACAAGAGGGTAAAATTGTCATTGAAAGAATCCATCGATAACACCCTGAAAAAATCCCAAATTGAAAACTCCAAGAAATATTATAGCCAAATTCCTGAACTACCATGTCAAGGAGAAAATCCTGCAAGCATCTAGAAAGAAATAATTCAAATATCATGGAACTACAGTCAGGATCATGCAAGATCTTTCAGCTTCTACTTTAAATGACAGGGGAAATTGGAATACAATATTCTGAAAGGTGAAGGAGCATGGACTACAACCAAGGATCAAGTACCCAGCAAAATTGAGCATAATTTTCCAGGCAAGGAGATGGACATTCAATGAAATAAGGGAATTCCGGACTTTCCTGATGAAAAGGCCAGAGCTCAATGGAAAATTTGATCTCCAAATACAAAACTCAAGAGAGACATAAAAAGGTAAATGGGGGGGGGGGGAATCCCTAGTTAATCAATAAGGCTAATTAGTTACATCCTTATATAGAGTTATTTTGTTTTATGTATGTTATATATATATATATATGTATATATATTCATATATGTATATGTCAATCTTGAGAATAGTATACTTATTATGACAATTGAAAGGAATATTCATAGACTGTGGATATCAGTATAAAATAACCAATATAATAACAAAAAATATAATTAAGAGATATAACGAGATGGTTCTGGGAGAAGAGGTAAGGAGGTAGTATAAAAGGGTAAATTAAATCACACGAAGAGGCACAAAACCATATTGTAGTAGAGGGAAAGAAGAGAGGGAGAAGAGCAGTATTTGAGCTTTACTCTCATTGGATTTGGTTCAAGAAGGGAATAACATACCCTGATAAGTATAGAAATCTAACTTGTCCTACAGGCAGTAGGAGGGGAAAGGGAAAAAAAGGGAAGGGGATAGTCAGAAAAGAGGGAAGAAGTAGCAAGTGGAAAATGGTAAGATACGGGAGGGGAATCAAGAGACAGAGTAAACTGAGGAAGGTGGCAGTCAAAAGCAAAAGTGTGTTGGGAAGTGGAAGGGGAAAGGGAGAAATAAAAGCATAGATGGGGGAAATAGGATGGAGAAAAAGACACAGAGAGTAATTGTAACTGTGAATGTGAATGGGATGAACTCTCCCATAAAACAGAAGCGGAGAGCAGAATGGATTAAAAACCATAATTCTACAATATGCTGTTTACAAGAAACACATCTGAAACAGGGGGATATATACAGGGTAAAGGTAAAAGGCTGGAGTAGAATATATTGTGTTTCAGCTAAAGTAAAAAAAGGCAGGGGTAGCAATCCTAATCTCAGATAAAGCAAAAGGAAAGATAGATCTAGTTAAAAGAGATAAAGAAAGACACTACATCCTGCTAAAAAGCACCATAAACAATGAAGCCATATCATTGTATAACATATATGCACCAAGTGGTACAGTACGCAAATTCTTAGAGGAGAGGTTAAGGAAGTTACAGGAAGAAATAGACAGCAAAACTATAATAATGGGAAACTTCAACCTCCCCCTCTCTGAACTTGATAAATGTAACCTCAAAATAAACAAGAAGTTAAGGAGGTGAACAGAATTTTAGAAAAGGCAGATATGATAGACCTCTAGAGAAAATTGAATGGGGATGAAAAGAAATATAGTTTTTTCTCAGCAGTACATTGCACAAACCCAAAACTTGACCATATACTAGGAAATAAAAACCTCACAATCCAGTGCAGAAAGGCAGAAGTAGTCAAAGCTTCCTTTTCAGATCATGATGCAATAAAAATTATTTGTAATAAAGAACCATGGAAAAATAAGCTAAAAATTAATTGGAAACTTAATAACCTAATCGTAAAGAATGAGTGAGCCAAAGAGAAAATCACAGAAACAATTAATAACTTCATTCAAGAGAATTACAATGATGAGACAACATACCAAAACATATGGGATTCAGCAAAAGCAGGTCTTAGGGGACGTTTTATATCTCTAAATGCTTACATGAATAAAATAGAGAAAAAGGAGATCAATGAATTGGGCATGTAACTGAAAAAGCTAGAAAAATAACAAATTGAAAATCCCCAATTAAATATCAAATTAGAAATACTGAAAATCAAAAGAGAGATTAATAAAATTGAAACCAAGAAAACTATTGAATTAATAAATAAAACAAAGAGCTGATTTTATGAAAAAAAACAATAAAATTGATAAACCTTTGGTCAATTTGATTAGAAAAAGAAAGAAGCAAATCAAATTACCAGTATCAAAAATGAAAAGGGTGAATTCACCTCCAATGAAGAAGAAATTAAAATAATAATTAGGAATTATTTTGCCCAATTGTATGCCCATAAATGTGACAACATGAGGGATTTGGATGAATATCTACAAAAATATAAATTGCCCCAGTTAACAGAAGAGGAAATAAAATTCCTAAATAACCACATCTCAGAAAAAGAAATTGAGCAAGCCATCAATGAACTGCCTAGGAAAAAATCTCCAGGGCCAGATGGTTTTACATGTGAATTTTATCAAATATTTAAAGAACAATTAATTCCTATGCTTTATAGACTGTTTGGGGAAATAGGTGAAGGAGTCTTACCAAATGCTTTTTATGACACAAATATGGTACTAATACCCAAACCAAGAAGAGTCAAAACCGAGAAAGAAAATTATAGACCAATTTCCTTAATGAATATTGATGCAAAAATTTTAAATAAAATATTGGCAAAAAGATTGCAGCAACTTATCAGGAGAATAATACACTACGACCAGGTAGGATTTATTCCAGGAATGCAAGTCTGGATCAATATTAGGAAAACTATCAGCATAATTGACCATATCAACAACAAAACTAGCAAAAACCATATGACCATTTCAATAGATACAGAAAAAGCCTTCGACAAAATACAACACCCATTCTTATTAAAAGCACTAAAAAGCATAAGAATAAATGAAGCCTTCCTTAAAATTATAAATAGCATCTACCTAACACCATCAACAAGCATTATTTGTAATGGGCATAAGCTAGATGCATTCCCAATAAGATCAGGTGTGAAACAACGTTGTCCATTATCACTCCTACTATTCAATTTGGTAATAGGAATGTTAGCTGTAGCAATAAGAGAAGAAAAAGAAATTAAAGAAATTAGAATAGGCAAAGAAGAAACTAAAATATTACTTTTTGCAGATGATATGATGATTTACTGAAAGAATCCTAGAGAATCAAGTAAAAACTGCTTGAAATAATAAACAACTTTAGCAACATTGCAGGATGTAAAATGAACCCACATAAATCCTTGGCATTCCTATACATTACTAACAAGCCCAACAGCGAGAGATAGAAGAGAAATTCCATTCAAAGTTACTGTAGATACTATAAAATATTTGGGAGTCTATCTGCCAAGACAAACCCAAGGCCTATGTGAACATAATTATGAAACACTTTTCATGTGAATAAAGTCAAATCTAAATAAATGGAAAAATATCAATTGCTCATGGTTAGGCTGAGCTAATATAATAAAAAAAGACAATTTTACCTTGTAGTAGGAAGGCCGAATTTATAATCTCAAATATAATCATGTATATGTTTGAATGGTTCGAAACCACGAGGTATGAGAGATTCTCTAAGTAGAAAACAACAAAAAATTTATTTAGGCCCCACCTCAGCTGATCCATGAACCAGCCTCCCCATTCCACCATCTTGACAAAAAGACTCCAGGCCCAGAAAGCTCACCTCACAAGAGTAACCAGGAGGCCACAGAAAAACAAGATAGTATTTAGCCAAATCATTTTTACTGGCCTCAAGTTCCTGCTCGCACTTCTGGGTCTACACACGGGTCAGCCCTGCTTCCACAGCTTCCTGCTTCCGCAGCTTCCTGCCTCCACAGCTTCCTGCTTCCACAGCTTCCGCTTCCGCTGTAGTTGTCTCTTGGCTCACCTTTCCTCGCAGCCAAGCTTCTGGCGTTCTCAAGTCCCGCCTCAAGGACCAGAGACCATTGATTCCTGAGTTGGCCCCTCTTAAGTCATTAATCTACACCCACACAGGTTTCACATCTGATAGGGCTTTGGGCCTGGGGCTTAGCACTTAACAGCTGAAAGTACTTCCACTCAAAAGACACAAAAGCCATGCTAAGGAGACAATTTTGTTTAACAACACATACCTAAGTTGATTTATTTTTTCAGTGCCATACCAATCAGATTACCAAAAATTATTTCACAGATCTGGATAAAATAATAACAAAATTCATCTGGAAGAACAAGAGGTCTAGAATATCTAGGGAATTTAATGGAAGGAAATGCTAGTGAAGGTGGCCTAGCCATATGAGATATCAAACTGCACTATAAAGCAGCAGTCAGCAAAACTACCTGGTACTGGCTAAGAAATAGAGTCATAGATCAGTGAAATAGGATAGGGATGCAAGACTGTAACAATCTCATCTTTGATAAACCCAAAGAATTCAGCTTCTGGGCTAAGAATTAACTATTTCACAAAAACTGCTGGGAAAGTTGGGAAATGGTAGGGCAGAAACTGGGCATAGACCAATATCTTACACCATATACTAAAAATAAGTCAAAATGGGTTCAGGATTTAGGAATAAAGGCTGATACTATAAGCAATTTGGGAAAACAAAGAATAGTTTACCTATCAGATTTATGGAAAAGCAAAGAATTCATGACACATCAAGAGATAGAGAGCACTGCTAAATGCAAACTGGATAATTTTGATTATGCTAAATTGAAATGTTTTTGTATAAAAAAGCCAATGCAACAAAGATTAGAAGGGAAGCAGATAATTGGGAGAACATCTTTATAACTAGTGTCTCTGATAAAGGCCTCATCTCTAAAATATACAGGGAACTGAGCCAAATATATAGGAATACAAGTCATTCCCCAATTGAGAAATGGTCATAGGATATGAACAGACAGTTTTCAGAGGAAGAAATTAAAGATATCTATAGGCATATGAAAAAATGCTTGAAATCACTACTGATTAAAGAAATGCAAATCAAAACAACTCTTAGATACCATATCTTTCCTGTCAGATTGGCTAAAATGACAAAACAGGAGAACGATAAATGCTGGAGAGGATTTGGGAAAATTGGAACATTGTTACGTTGCTGGTGGAGTTGAGAATGGATCCACCCATTATGGAGAGCAATTTGAAACTGTGTCCAAATGGCTATAAAAATGTTCATACTCTTTGACCCAAGCAATACTTCTAAGGTTGTATCCCAAAGGGATCACACAAGTGGCAAAAGGACCCATATGTACAAAAATATTTATAGCGGCTCTTTTTGTAGAAGCAAAGAATTAGAAATCAAGGGAATGCCCATCAATTGGGGAATAGCTGAACAAGTTGTGGTATATGAAGGTAATGGAATACTATTGTGCTGTAAGAAACAGGGAAGATACGGACTTCATAATAACCTGGAAAAATCTACACAAGATAATGCTGAGTGAATGGAGCAGATCCAGGAGCACATTCTACACAACCACAGATATATGGATTCTGTGATGACTAACCCTGATTGACTTCACTCTTCTCAGCAATACAAGGTGCAAGAACAACTGCAGTGTTTCTCATGATGTAGAGAGCTATCTACATCCAGAGAGAGAACTATGGAGTCTGAATGCAGATTGAGGCACACTATATGCTTTCCTTTTTTTTTCCTTTGATTGTTTTTCTCTTTTGTTTTTGTTTCTTTTTTCTCTGGATTCATTCCATTGGTCAAAATTCTTCTTTGCAACTTGACTATTTTGTAAATAGGTTCAATGAGAACTTATATGTAGAAGATATATCAGATTCCCTGCCATCTTGAGGAGGGAGGAGGGAAGCAGGGAAGAAGATCTGGAACTCAAAATTATGTGCAACAGAGCATTGTAAACTAAAAATAAAAAATCTTAATTATAAAAAAATTAAAAAAGAAAAATAAAACAAGAAAGGGTAGAACAACTGTCAATGTGATGTTTGCTGGTCAGTATAGTGTTTGCTGCCTGACAACTCCAAGAGAAATGTCAGGAGCAGAAAAGATACCTGTTCACAATGTTCATCAATCTGGTCAACGTTTTTGATACTGTCAATCATGAGGGCTTGTGGAAGATTAGGGTGAATTTGCTCATAGAAATTCATCACTGTTGTATGCTGGTTCCATGAGGGCATGCTCTAATGGGTTCTGGATAATGGGCAATGCTCTTATTCTTCCCCATTCACCAATGGAGTGAAGCAGGGCTGCATACCTGCTTCCATACTTTTTTTTATTTTAATTTTAATTTATTTTTAATATGTTTAGTTTTCAGCATTAATTTTCACAGGCGTTTGAATTACAAATTTTCTCCCCATTTCCTCCCCCCCCCCCACTCCAAGATGGCGTACACTCTGGTTGCCCTGTGCCCCAGTCTGCCCTCCCCTCCGTCACCCCAGTCCCCTTCTATCCCTCTTTCCCTTACTTTCTTGTAGGGCGAGATAAATCACTATGCCCCGTTGCCTGTGCATCTTATTTTCTAGTTGCATGAAAAAAAAAAAAAAACTTTTTTACTTTTGAACATCTATTTTTTTAAAACCTTGAGTTCCAAATTCTCTCCCCTCTTCCCTTCCCATCCACCCTCCCTAAGAAGTCAAGCAATTCAACATGAGCCACATGGGTATCATTATGTATCACCCTTCCACAATACTCATGTTGTGAAAGACTAACTATATTTTGCTTCTTCTTAACCTATCCCCCTTTATTGAATTTTCTCCCTTGACCCTGTCCCTTTTCAAAAGTGTTTGGTTTTGATT
>CM053622.1:103444932-103485870 GCA_028646595.1 Phalanger gymnotis
CACCCACACAGGTTTCACACCTGACAGGGCCCTGGGCCTGGGGCTTAGCACTTAACAGCTGAAAGTACTTCCACTCAAAAGAAACAAAAGCCATGCTAACGAGACAATTTTGCTTAACAACACATATGTATATGTGTTATATATACAAATGCATATACATATATACATGTGTACATACATAAATATATATATTTACATATATATATGTACATACAGTAGAGTTTGAATTCTACTGCGTTCAAACTCTAGTGCAAAAACACATGGGTTGGCCACATTGTTCGAATGCCAAACATATACTTATCTAAAAGACTATTTTATGGAGAACTCACACAGAGCAAGCACTCATACAGTAGTCAGAAAAAGCAATGCAAAGACATTCTCAAGGTCTCTTTTGACACTGGCAGAAGACCGCTCAGCATGGCATAGCCTCATGAGAGAAATTACTGTGCTCTTTGAGCAAAATAGAACTGAAGTAGCACAAAAGAAACACAAGATTCCAAAATGTAGAGGATCTGCCTCAAATGTTCATGCGGATTATTTGTGCCCGACCTGTTGCAGGGCATCCCAAGCTTGTATTGGCCTGTTTGGCCACAGTCAGACCCACTGTAACTTTACTCTAACATAGTGATGTCATTTTGGTTCTCTTCAAGAACAAAGGACAACAACCAACATACATAAATGAAGTATACTGGTGCATTCTGGCATATGAGGTGTCAAACCCATTTTTCAGTTCTGCAAAGAATCCTACTCAGACCATATACCTCAGCTTTACCTTCCTCTCTTCAGTCTTAGAGGTGGTTTACTTGAAGCAAATGAAAATTGGTAGATAATAAATGCTTGTAGATTAATTGATTACAGGAGAGGTCAAATGACAACTCTAGCAGAGGTCTTGAATAAAGAATATTTAAGTAGGCACACAAGACAAGGTTAACTCAAGAAAGAATATTCTGAGAAATATGACTAAAGAGATACTTGAGAAGCATAGGAGCTCACCTACTGATGAAAAAAAATAGTGTTTCCTTTTTCACAGGATATTTTGAGCCAAGTACCAGGTTCCAGATATGACTTGCATGCCAATTGTATGACTTTAAATCATTTATCTCTCTAAATCTCTGTTTACTGTTATTTTAATGCTCCTTCAAGTTTTACCATTCTGAAGTTTTGTGACTCAGTCAGTCAGTCAACAAGAACTTAGTAGGTTTTCATGATAACCCAGGAATTTTGCTAAAGATTAAGGATTCCAAGAAAGGCAAAAACATAGTCCCTGTGCTCAAAGAATGAGACAACATATAATTTCAATTCAATTCAACAAACATTATTAAGCATCTACTATGTGTCAGGGACTGTGCTGAGAAGGAAGACAGTCCCTGACCTCAAGGAAAGTAAAATCTGTTGAGGGAGATAATATGCAAACAAATATATACAAAGCAAAGTATATACAAGATAAATAGGAAATAATTGGGGGGGGGGAGTACTAGAATTAAAAAAAAATTGTTAGGGAAGTCTTCCTATAGAAAATGGGATTTTAGTCTGGACTTAATGGAAGCCAGAGAGGTCAGTACTTGGAGTGGAGGAGGGAGAGAATTCCAGGAATGGAAAATAACCAGGAGACAAGAGATGGAGTATCTTGTCCTTAGGGCAGTCAGAAGGCCAGTTTCACTAAATCAGAGTTGTTGAAGAATAAGATATAAGAAGGCTGGAAATGTAAAAGGTGGCTAGTTATAAAGGGCTTTGAAAACCAAATGGTATTTTGTTTTTGATCCTGGAGGCAATACAGAGCCACTGGAATTTGAAGGGGACAGACTATGCGTATGACATAACTGGACCTGTGTTTTAGGAAAATCACTTTAGCAGTTGAATGAAGGATAGATTGGAGTGGAGAGAGACTTGAGAGAACCTCCTAGCAGGCTATTGCAGCAATTCAGGCATGAAGTGATAACCACCTACCAATAGGTTGGTGACAGGAAGCATATTCAGGAGATGTTGCAAAGGTGAAATCGACAGGTCTTGGCAACTGCTTGGATGTGGGAGGAATCCAGTGAGGGCAGTGAAGAATCCAAGATGACAGTATGTATAAGACATATATAATGTAAATGGAAGGTAATCTGAAAAGGAAGGCAATAGCAGTTAGGTGGGTAGAGGAAATGTAGGGTACCAGAGACAATCAGGAAAGTACACACATCCCTTTATTGGACAAACCAAAGGGGAAAATTATTACACTGCAACTTTTTTTGCTTTTATTGCAGAATAATCAATGTCCAGATCAGGACCTCAGTGGGACATTCGGTCCACCTTTAAGTCAGAAAACAATCTCTGCTACAAAACATAGGATGATTGGAAGAAGGATGACGCATCATCAGCAGAAAGGGAACTTGGGGACACCTATGAAGTTGCTCATTTTACAGAAGAAGAAACTGAGGACCAGAAAGTTTATCCAAGGTCAGAATTAGAACCCAATTCATCCGACTCTGTATCTCATGTCTTTTCCACTATATAATCCCAGAAAGCTTGAATCACCACAAGGGTTTCCTTTCAAGTCTGTTTTTGCCTCTTTCTTCTCCGTCACTCTTTTTTTGTTCTGTGAGGCCAATCAGGACAACTATAGTTATTTGTGTCATAGAATGTCTACATGACATTCTTTCAATTACATGGAGACCACTACCATGATGTCCAACTGTACCACCCCGGTTCTTCTCCAGGCTAAAAAAGTCACAGTTTCTCAAATGAACTTCGTGTGGCAAGAACCTGAGCCTTATACTCCCCTGGCTGTCTTCCTCTAAATGTGGTTCCCAGTATTAACCAAAGTGTTCCAGATGTGATTTGACCAGGACAAACTAGAGAAGGACAATCACTTCCTGATTCCTGGAAGTGGTTGCTCTTACAACACAGCACAAGATGGTGTTAGCTGTTTTGGCTGCCATTATCTACTTCAACACAAGATAAGAAAAGATGAAAGTCTTTGTAAAATTATTATCCAGGTATTACCATATTGCCAAAGAAGTCAAGTCACCTTCTGTCCCAAACCCCAAATCAATACTAGGGAGAACAAGGGGCAGCTAGGTGGTGCAGTGAATAGAGAACTGACCCTGGATTCGAGAGGACCTGAGTTCAAATTCGGTCTCAGACACTTGACACACTTACTAGCTGTGTGATCTTGGGCAAGTCACTTGACCCCAATTGCCCTTCCTTCCCCCCTGCAACAAAAATACTAGGGAGAACAGGTATTCCTGGCCTGACTTCTCTGACCACTGTACAAAAAGTCAAGCTTGATTATCTACATCTCCTTCCATTTTCACTAAGGAAAGCTACATGTGATTGTCAGTCTGCCTGCTTTTTATGAATTAAATCTGCCAAGGGTCGCTTTCCTATGTTTCCTTACACCTTTTACAAATGCTTCACAATGGGCGTTAATAAGCTCTGGGGACCCAGGAGTGCTGCAGTTGCTGGGGTCTCTGCCAGATTCGCAGATCATTGATTTGATTGCTGTCCTGAGGAAAGCTGGCCATTTTCCCACAACAACAATTGCTTTGGATAAACCCCACATGGCTGTCTTCCAAGCCCCTCTTAATATTTTAGTGATACAATTCTAGTGTTTTCCCACTTCTCCAAACACCATTTGTATCTTTGACTTTCCCTAGCAAAGCCTGGGGTTCTCAGCTGTCCTTTGGGGTGAAAGATAACCAGGGGTAGGGGTGAGGGGAAGAAATGATCCAGATGTTCTTGGTCAGACACTTGTGATTGCCTTTGGAATCCAGACTTTAATTATGAAGAACCTCTCAAATAGGTATCCTGTTTATCTTACATCCTGTCATCCCTATTCACCATGAATTTCCCTCCCATGCCCTACTTTTACGACATAGGGAAAGCAAGTCTCTTCACATGATATTTTTCTTCCTTCTTTCCCATCCTTTTCCATTGAGAAAGTTCAGAAATTAAATGCCATAGTGATATGGATTGTCTTCATTTTAGGTCTAGAACCAGGCAACTCTACTTTTATTTAATTATCTATTAAATATCTAATTTTTATTAATTATCTATTAAATATCTAAGGTTTGACAGATGATATTTTCCATTTTAATACAAAATGTGGAAAATATCAAAGCATTAGAAAAGACTGAGGAGAAGACATGTAATGTAATGGATAGAGAGTTGGCCCTATAGTTAGGGAGTCCTGGGTTTAAATCTTGATTTTGATGCTTACTAATTATTTGATCTTGTTGTCAGTTACTTACCCTCTCTATGTGCCAGGCCAATTCTAAGACTAAGTTACAGAGGAATTGGCTATCTACTTTGGTGGAGGGACTTCCAAGAGAGTTCCTTAATCAATTAAGTCAGAAGTAAATAAATAAATAGTTTAAAAGATTATTTTATTCAACTAATCTTAACTAGAGGAAACTTGATAGTTAGAGAGATAGAATTAGAAAATGTTTTTTTTTTTTTAAATAAAGAACAGCTAAATAAATGAAGGGATATTCAATGCTCATGTCTGGTCTGGGCCAATAGAACAAAAATGATGATACCATTTAAATTACAAATCTAGTTTTATATCTATCAAACTATTATGGGCATACTTTATAGATGTAGATATAATTAAAAAAAAACTTAAAGGAACAAAGTATCTAAAATATCAAGAGAAATAATTTCAAAAGGAGGAATATGAAGTATAATACTTCCAGACCTCAAATTATGTCATAAAACAAAAGCTATCTAAATGGTTTGGCACTGATTTCAAAAGAGAGAAGAACAGTGGAGCAGATTAGATGAGAAAGAATAATAAATAAATTGACTTAATAACCTACTTTACCTCAAACCAGAAAACATAAATGATAGAGGAAATAATTCTCTATTTTCCAGGAAACTATAGGAAAACTGGAAGGCAATTAGCTAGAAATTAGGTTTAGACTGATATCTTGTACTATATACGACAACAAACTCAAAATGGATTTATGACCTGAATATTTAAGGTTATACCATATGAAAATTAGAAAAGAGCCAGATGAGATATTTTTGATAGCTATTGGTTGAGGGTGATCTTATTATGAAATATTAATAATAATAAAATAGATGCAAATCAAATTGACCCTGAGGCTTTACCTCATACTCAGAAAACTGACAACAATGACAAAAGATGAAAGTAGTTCATATTAAAAGGTTGTAGAAAGATGGGTCCACTAATAAATATACTGTTGTTGAAACTGTGAATTGGTCCAAATATTCTGGAAATTTTGAATTACTCAAAGAACGCGACTAAAATGTCCATAACCATTTCATACCAAAGATCGTAGTTCGAGGCATATGTCCCCCAAAACTAAATGATGAAAGAGGCCATCCGTACCAAAATATAGGGTGTCCCCAATGTTTATGTGTAATTTTCTGTTTAAAAAGCTTTGGATTGCAAGAAGACTTTTGGAATATCTTATATTTATAATACTACTTGTTGACAATAGCAAAGAATTAGAAACAAAGTAAATACTCATTCATGGGAAAGTAACCTTCTGGCACATAAATATAACAGAATATTGCTGGGTTGTAACTAATTATTCATATCATGAATAGAGAGAAGGGTGGATCTTACCCAAATAGATGTTAAGTCAGCAGAAACAGGAACACATAGAAAGTATACAACAATGTAAGTGGAAAGGACAAAAAAAATCAATCAAAAATGAATATTGCTAATAACCAAGCTTGACTGCAAAGACGAGATTTGAGAAAGCCCTTAACATCCCTTTTCTGAAGAAGTGCTCAATATTACAAACAGGTGTGTAGGACTGCAAACTATATCCTTTATAAAACATTTTGGCTGGTTTTACTGGAATTTGTTTTTGCATTTTGGGGGGTTCTTTCTTGAAAGCAATAGCTACCTGTGAGGAAAATGTGTGAAGTTTGTGTTGGTTAATAAAGATTATCTGAAAGCAATCCATCACTAGATAAAATGAAATAAATAGATCGTAGATCTTGATATAAAAAAAAGAAAGCAAAAACAATAAGTGCAACGACATAACTGCCACTACATCCATAGTGCTGGGATGTTGCACTCACTACCTCTCAACTAAAGGACCCATCTTCTCTCAACCAGAGAATGTGGTAGCCTGAGTCCAGCCCTAGGGTCATCTAACTACTAGAAGTGTCTGACTGCATTCTTGGTTTTTTTTGGCTCATCATAACACCACTTCCACACATACCTTAAGGGAAAAAACATTTAATGTTAGTCTGGGTTCAAGGTCTCCAAAGGGGGAGAGTAGGAAGGTAATTAATGTATAATGTCAATTTAGTATAGGATAGGTATTTACTACTTATACAGAAAATGGAGACATATATGAAACACTCTCCCAAACATGACGAGAGAGAATTTAAATAAGTGGCCATAATAACTATTTTTATACTGTGAGGTCGTCTTAAACATCAAAACATGAAGCAGTATGCATGATTGCTGAATAGGCATTTTGTTTTTCACCTGGACCTGTACTGTGCAAAAAAATACCTCCAGCTCCATATTATCTGGTGGGGGTGAATGAGGGTTGAGCTCTTCCCCTTACTGGTAGTTATCCTCACTTTCCACGTGTAAGCTCTAATCGCAAGACCCACAATCTCCAATATCTTAAACTGGCAAAGTTGCCTTTAAGATTGGAAGAGTCCATCTCAAGACTGCTATTTGGCTTCTCTCTGCTGAGGACAAGAAGCATAAATAATAAAAGGTTACAGGGTCCAGGAGCCCATTCTAACCTAGTCAAGTTCCTGCTCTAGCTTCCAGGAGAAAGCTGCCACTATGTAGATGAAGTGAAGAAAAGGAAAACCTTTCTCACTCAAACTCATGGGAAAGGCTTGAGTAATCCTGAAACAATCTGAACCCAAGAAGAGGAAAAAGCTGAGAGCTGGTCATTCACTTTTAAAAGTCCACTGAGTTACCAATTGTTTTTTGCCCAGTGACAATACAAGGCTTATTCTTTTATCCCCAAAGCACCTCAGTATTTTAGTATAGGCTGGATAAGGGCAATTCAATTCTGCTAATGCTCCATACACTGGTTACATAAATTTAAAAGATAATCTTGCTCACTTAATCTCTATTTTACAAGCACTACAAATGATTTGTTGATGTTAAAATAGCATATTTACATAACACATTAAACTTTGCAAACCATTCCCCTCATAATAGCCTTGTAAAATAGGTCAAGTAAGTGGCATTTCCTCATTTTACGAGTAAACCAAGTCTCAAAGATAAAGGAATCAGTCCATGAACACAGATTGAGTCAGTAGGTGTGCAAGGAAGAATTTCAACCCAGGTCACCAACCTCCAAGTTTAACGTTCTATCCTCAGACCTAAAATCTATTAGATATTCCAGCAACCTAAAAGGAGGAAAACGTCTTTGGGACCCTATCACCGTGTTTCAAGGATTCATTTTCACAGAGGCCACTACACAAAGAACATTCAGCACATCCTGTACCATTAACATGGGGCAGGGTTAAATAAACTTTCTTAGAGATTTAAACAAAAGAAGGTTTAGAAGCTTAAGATCAGCAAGGTAAAAAGAATTATTATCTAAACAGCAGCAAAGGAGCAGTACCACCAGCTGAGTTCCAGACCTCCTTTCTCACCACCAGTCCTGTGTTAGTCATTTAGCAAAACATAAAACCCTTGTACCTGAGACACAAAGGATCCCAATTCTTTTCATAGCTCCTTAGCTCAAACGTCACATCCTAGGCTAGACATTTCAAAGTTTTTTAGCATTTAACTACTGCCCATTTTTTTTACATTTTATATTTACCTATACGTTTATATATTGTTTCTACCTGGTTTAATATAAGCTGACAATATAAGTCAGCAACTGTCTCTTTTTGGGGTCTATCTCTCCATTGCAAACCATAGTTAATGGTGAATTTTGTTCTAATTAGCACTCATCAGGAAGGAGTATAAGCCTTCAAGAAGAGATGAATCTCTAATAAAATGAGAGAGGCATTTTTAAAAAAATAATTTCTATGAAGTAATGAAAAACATATTCCTTTCTGCTAGCAAGCTACTGAAAAATTGATTTGAAAGTTCCTGTACCTAATAAAGCTGTGAAAGAGGCATAGTGATTTGGGCCTTTCTTCTCCCACTTCCCAAAATACTCACAATAAAACAGGGTTAGTGTGACATATATCAAGTTGTTTGTGAAAGTAAAAGTAATCATAAGTTTAACTACACTGATTTTGAGCAATACACACACACACATACACATACATACACACACACACACGATAAAAGTTTGATCTCAGGACACTCATCATGATAGTAATTGTTGTTCATTAGTTTCAGCTGCATCCCTCTCTTCATCACCCCATTTGGAGTTTTCTTGGCTAAGATACTGGAGTAGTTTGTCATTTCCTTCTCCATTTCATTTTACAGATAAGGACACTGAGGCAAACAAGGTTAAGTGACTTGTCCAGGGTCACATAGCTAATAATTGTCTGAGGCTGGATTTGAACTCAGGTCTTCTTGACTCCAGGCCTGGCGCTCTATCTACTGTGCCACCTCGTTGCCCAGAAGCAGATATGCAATAAAAATATCACAGTGTAAGTAATATGAGCCATATTGCTAGTGTGACCACCGACTGTCAATCTAGCTTATAGAATCATGAGGTATAGAGTTGAAAAGGATTGTCTAGTCCAAATTTGTCATTGTATGGGTAAGGAAACTAAGACCAATAAAATGGAGTGAGTTACTCAAGATTACACAGGTAGTGCGATTTGGAAGACGTGCTTCCAAAAACCTGCTCATTTTTCATATGAGCATATTGAAAGAAAAGAGAAGTAAATAATTTACCCAACATGTCTCGTAGCAATCATCAGTGCAATGATTAGAACCCAGGTCTTCTAAATGCAAGTTCAATGCTCTTTCTACTACACTATGATGCTCCTATTTCCTCTGAAATAGGCATGTGTGCAGTTATCACTTACACTGTGGGAAGAGAGTCATATCACCTAGTCCTATACAATGCATAAGACTTCAAATACACTACAGAATAACCCAATGTACAAGATTTCCTAGAAACATACATAATGCAGGAAAACACAAACATAGGCAGGCAACTAGGGGATACCACTTAGATAGCTAGAGCCCAATGCTCTATGCTTCTGCCATAATAAAATTTATTTTTAATGTTTCTTTTAAAATTGTATTTATTTTATTCTGAACTTAAGAAATAAACCAAGCATATCGATAACATAGTATAATAAAAAGAGATGATTGCATGTGAAACTGCAAGTCTATTGTGTACAATTTGTTATTCCTTTTAAATATATAATAAAATCATCATGTAACTTTCTTTTTCCCATTTTTCTCTGTCCTCCTCACCCTCATCCATGGCTAGTCACAATAATTTTCCTGATCATCACCATCCTCTACACAATCAGAGAATAATGACCATTTTAGTAATACCAGCGCAGAGACTTAGGCCTTTCATATACTGCCTATAGGCACCCCAAGAGTAAGACAGAGATTGACATCCTCATTAGAGCTATTAGCAGAAAATACTGCCTATTTGTTCACATATTTTCACTATGCTGCCACCCTGATTTTGTTTTATATTTAATTTAATTTTTGTCATATAATAAAAATCTATTTTCTTTCCCTCCCCCCTCCATTAAAAAAGAAAGATAAACAAAACCCTAATTACAAAGACACATAGTTAAGCAATACATATTTGACCATATTTAAAAACAGTATCTTCTAATCGGACCTTTAAGTCTATTGCTCTCTGTCTGGAGGTGGGTAGGATGTTCCGTCTAGGTTCCTTGGAACTGTAGTTGTCCGTTCTGTTTATCAAAGTTCTTAAGTGTTTCAAAATGGTTGGTCCTTAAAATGTTATTGTATGAATTGTTTTTCTGGTTCTGCTCACTTTATTCTGTACCATACAAGTCTTTGACAGCTTAATTTCGTAGAGCATGATGATACTTTTTTTTATATTCATACACTGAAATTTCTTCAGCCATTCTCAAATTGATGGAAATCCCCTTAGTTTTCAAGTATGTTACAACATAACAAGAGCTGCTATAAATATTTTGATTCACATGGGCCCAATTGCTCCTTCTTTGGAACTTTTTGGAGAATAGACCTAGGAGTGTTAATGCTAGGTCAATATGTTTTGGGACATAGTTCCAAATTGCTTTCTAGAATTAACAGACTAATTCACAGCTCCATGAATGGTCCATTGATAGGCCTGTTTTCCAGCTGCTATTCTAATACTTGTCATTTTCCATTTTTGGCACATTGTTCAAACTGAAGGTTATGAAATGGAATGTCAGCATCACTTTGAGTTTCTCCAGTCATTAGTGATTTGGAAAATTTTTTTTTCACAATGCTATCAGTAACTTGAATTTCTTCCTCTGAAAACTGTTTGTAACCTCTGACCATTTATCAATTGGGAAAGAGCTGTTATTATCATAAACATGATTAATTTCCTTATATTTCTTGGAAATGAGGTCCCTCTCTCATATCTCAGATTTTATAATATCTAAAGTATAATAATCCTTTTTAATGCCAAAAATGGTCGTAAATGAATGTTTTAAAAGTAATCTAGAGCAACTTCTAAAGTTCTATTAATGATCCTATTGAATTATTGATAACTGATATTAATAACACTTTAAAAGACTCTAATGTGTTTCACATGTATGGCCTCATTTGATCCTAATCACAACCCTGTGGGGAAGATATTATTCGTATTGTAATCCTCATTTTAAAGATGAGAAAAGTGAGGTTTGTAGAGATTAAGTGACTTGTCCAAGGCCACAAAATGGAAAGGCCTCTATAGGAGTATTTGAATGGAGTCAGATTGAATAAACTCTAAGGTCTCTTACAGCTCCAATTCTAAATCTATGAAACTAAATTTCTTCTGACTACGAACCTAATGCTTTTTTCCAATTCATGCTCCTCATAAAAGTTTGCTTGGGTAATAGGGATTTAAAAACTGGCCCATCTTTTGGACTATGATAATCTTTGAAATACAAGATTAACTTGAGTCACAACTGAGAACATTTAAAAGGAGTTTATGTCTAATGATGGCCATCCCTAGGGTGTGTGTGTATGTGTGGGAGAGAAAGAGAGGAAGAGAGAGAGAGAGAAACAGAGACAGAGACAGAGAGAGAGATAAATTTATATGATAATTTTGTTGTATATTTGAATGGAAAAGCAAGTTATGCATAGTAAATTTGTGGTTTCATGTGCGAAAAATAAAAAGAAGGAACAGGAATTTTCTGAAATGTAAAAAAAATAGGAAAAAAAAGAAAATGAAGGATGAACAATGACATCTCTAATTTATCCTGCATATTCTAAAACTTGTTTGAATATGGTTGTTTACTTGTTGTCTCCCCATTATTTGTTACCAGAATTTATTTTAAGTTGTTGTTTGTTTCCTTATGGTGGTTGATTTATATTAATTAAATTTTTTTTAGACAATCATGATAGGCTTTGCAATTTTTTTAATATATTTCCCATTTTCGGCATCTATAGTTTGTTTAAATAATTCAAATTAGGGGAATGGAAAGTGAAAGAGAAGAGAATAGGCATTTATTAAACACTTACTATGTACCAGGCACTGTGCTAAGCACTTTTACAAATATCTCATTGGATTCTCACAAAAAACCTACCAAGAAGTTACAATTATTATTTCCATTGTACAGGTGAGGCAGAGGAAGCTGACTTGCCTGGGGTCACACAGCTAGCAAGTTTTTGAGACTCGATTCCCGACTGAAGCTGCTTTATTTAAATGCTCTATCTCGTAATTTGCTTCCTAGTTATTATTATTGTTTTTGTTGTTGTTATTAGTTATTTGCTAAATTAGCTGCCTTTGCTCCTTTGATTAGGACTTTATCTGTCTTTCACTTGTTTGACAAAGTGATCAACAGGTTATCAAGTAGAATTGACTTTCTGCATAGGGCTTTTCCTCATATTTCCTACATCCTCTTCGTCTGTGAGCATATCACTGTCTTTTTCACTGCTCCTATTACGTACCATCCTTTTCTAATCAGTGACTGGCTTTGTTAAGCAGAGTCTCAGGAGATATTCCAACTTGCCGTTCTTTCCAAAGGGGACTGACCTTTTTCTCTTCCAGCTCTATTTTGAGAAATGATTTCTATAGTCTATTATAAAATAAAAATTGTTATTCACTGTTATTTTTTTCTCATGGTACCATGAAATATAAATTTAAAGATGAAAATGACCTTAGAGATGTAGTCCAATACCTTCATTTTACTGACATAAGAACTGAAGCCCAGAACTCGCATGGGACATAAGTAATGGAGCCAAAAGTCAAAGCCAGGTCCTCTGACTCCAAATCAATTGTTCAGCCACCAAACCACACAAGTCATTTAATTCTGATGTGTCAAACTCTTAGCCCACAGGTGCAACTAGCTCATGCAACTCTGGAGTGTGGCAGGAACCACATGATTGGAAATGTTTAACAAAATAAATAAAAAACACAGTATAATAAAATTATGTTAAGTTGTGGTTTTTGGAAGTCAATATGAAACCCAAAGGCATCCATTTCCATTTGAGTTTGACACCACTAATTAAATTTATAAATTACTCATTGGCATTGCTATTATTTACCTCTTCACTATTCTAGCCATAGGCCTAATCCCAATGTAGACCATATTACAAGGTTGAAGGCATGAAATCATCCCATCTCAGATAACTGCTAGCTAGAGGGAAATGGCAAACCAATCAACATATCAATCAATAAATCAAACATTTATTAAGTGCCTACTGTGTACCAGACACTATGCTAGGAGCTGGGGATATTTAGAAAAACAAGGAAATCATTCTTACCATTTAATGCTTATATTCTGTAAAGGGAAAAAAGTCAGACATATAAGTTTATAAAATAAGTGTATACACATAAATACAAGGTAATTTTTGTTTTTCAGGAAATAAAGTAGAGCTCGTAGGGATCAAAAAGGAGTAGGTGACATGTTAGACAGAGTGCCAGGCCTAGAGTCAGGAAGAACTGAGTTCAAATTCAGCCTCAGAGACTTTCTAGCTGTGTGACCCTGGGCAAGTCACTTAACCCTGTTCGCCTCAGTTTTCTCATCTGTAAATTGATCTGGAGAAGGAAATGGAAGGAAATGGCAAAACCAATCCTGTATCTCTGCCAAGAAAACCCCAAATGAGGTCACAAAGAACAGGATGAGACCGAAACAATTGAACAATGATAGCAAGGAATTAGCTTCTGACTTGAGTTTTGATAGAAGATGAGGATTCTAAGATGCAGAGGTGTAGAGGGAGGACATCCTATACATGAGAAGAGCCTTTGCAAATGCATGCAGATAGGTAACGGAAGGCTTTGTGTGAAAAATAACAAGAAGACCAGGTTGCCTTGCTTGTAGCATATGTGGAAAGAATAACATAATGAGGCCGCAAAATTGGGGGAAGGGGCAGTGGTTTCCATATTGTAAAGGACCTGAAATGTCAAACAGAAAAGTTGGTCTTTTACCCTAAAGGCGATAGGGAACCAATGAAGTCTACTGATTCAGAAAGTGGCATGATTAAATCTATGCTTTAGAACTATTTCTTCGGCATCTGTGTAATGCAGAAATTAGAGAGGAGAGATACTGGACTGTACAGGTGACAGCTGATGAATTCCTGAGCTAAGTTGATGACATGTTATGAAGAGAGAAGGGGAGAAATGCGAGAGATGTTTACTAGGCAGAACTGATGAGATCTGGTAAATGATTAGCTATGTGGAATAAAGGAGGATGAGGAGCTCCAGGAATTTCCCAGACTCAGTTTTCTTATCTATATAATAGGGAAACCCTTGCAAACATTAAAACACTACTTAAGTGTGAGCTATTACTATTTTCTTTTTGCAGAAAATATATTTCTTTGCAGTTTCCCACAAAGAGAAGGCATGACTCTTTAGAAGTTTTTCAACTCACTGCTTGGTTTTCTCCCCTTTTGGATAGCTGAGATGGAGTCTCTTCATATAAGGTGCCAGAATATTTGCTAAAGGTTTAGCATCTCTACCAGAAAGAGGTCAGAAGACTTTGGTTCACAGTGCTGCTACTTATGACTTGTTTTCCTATCTGTAAAGTGATCAAAAGATGGAAAAGGAGCCTAGGATTATAGAACCAGAGCTGCAACAGACCTCAGAAATTATGTAGTACAAGCCCCTCATTTTATAGGAGACAAAACTGAGTCCTTGTGTGGTGAAATGACTTAACCAAAGTCATACAAGGAACAGACTAGGCAGGATTTGAACCCTGGGGTCCATTGATTGCCGAGCCAGTGCCCCTTCTAGTCTACCGCATTGACTGTCTGCTCCCTAAGATCCTTTCCTGCTCTAAATATGTAAGGATGAACTCTGGGAATTAAAAGGTTAATCAGCCTGGGTCTCCATGACTTCAAACAATTGAATGCAAAGCAGAAGATATGTCTGCAGAACAGGACACCAGATATCCAGAGAGATCAAAACAGCTGCATCCATCCTGCTCTGGATGTGACATTGTATCAAGACCATTTCAGGCTCTGGCTGATCTAAGCTTGATTTTTCCTTCTCAGCTCCAGTCTGAACTCTGGCTTTGGAACACTTCTCCTACATCTGTATGGCCACATTACATCTGTATGGCTGAGAATTGGCTCTTTATTTTTTCATGTGTGAGTACTTAATTTCGAATTGTCCATCTGTGTGTGGGACTTTTTGCATCCTCCAGGGCTTCCTTTGTTTTTATTCAGGGCGATACTGGATCTGATGTGGTTCCAATTTATTCAGAGGCTCCAGTTTCGGTCTTTGTAGAAAGCACATCGGATGTTATTAGTTTCATTTCCACTCCTCCACCCTATCTCCATAATGAAGGGCATGCAGGGGAAGTAAATCAGGGCATGTGCATCTAGGAGACATTGGGATGTGTCCCAGAGAGTATCGCTAAAGTCCTTGGGCAGCTTTTAAACTTTTCAACTTATTAACACAGGCAGCAGATGGGATCTGCTCATAGACTTGTTAGAACCCTTGGGGCTGAAAAGAATCTTAGAAATGATCAAGTCCAAGGTCTTCATTTTATAACAAACTAAGGCCAAGAGACAAGTGACTTGCCCAAGGACCCATAGCCAGTTACTGGCAGAATTAGGACTAAAAGATCAATATACATGAAAATAATTTATTATCTTTCTGGTAATGAGCAGAGAATTTTAGTCTCCCAAGTGATAATGGACTTCAGGGGGAAAACATCTGTTGACCATTTTTTCATTTGTCATGGAGTTAAAAGTAAAAATATATTATGTACTAAGGTGAGACTTTTTTTCCCATAAACATATCAGATAACAATAATAAATAGAATAAGGATTTTAAACCATTATAAAATGTTATTCCCCTATACCATAGTCCACAGATATTAAATATAAAAGACTGGAAGCAGGAAAGTGATTTGTTCTCAGACCATTTCTTTCTGAACCTCATCAAAAAAGGTGAGAATGTGACAATAATAATAAATCTGTAGAATGTTTTACATCATCACTTTTGATATTCACAACAACCCTGGAAGGTAGGTACTACAGGTATCATTATTCTCATTTTATAATTGAGGAATCTTAGGCCCAGTGAGGTTAAGTGACTCGTCCATGATCACATAGCTAAGCTTCAGAGTCAGACTGTGAACACAATTCTTCCTAACTCTAGGTTTAGCATTCTATTCATCACAAAATAAGCAATGTCCTTCGAAGAAGAAAACTTAGAAAACTACTAACTCATTCTAACAGTGCTGTTCCTTAAAACCTGCTTGGACTCCTTTGAAAGATGGCCCTCAGAGGGACAGCTAAGTGGCGCAGTGGATACAGCACCAACCATGGAGTCAGGAGGACCTGAGTTCATATCTAACCTTAGGAACTTGAGACTGACTAGCTGTGTGACCCTGGGAAAGTCACTTAAAGCCAATTACCTCACAAAAAGAAAAAGAAAAATGGCCCTCAGAGCCAGTTTATAAGGCCCACAAAGACATCAGTCTTATCATGACACTTGACTCAATTCTAGTTTTATACCTAAAACTAGGCTTAGCCGGTAGGATCATTCACCTAATTCAGTCCAGATTGGGATCTGAACGACTGTCCTCTATTTCAAAAAGAAAAATGAAAGCTGCTCACCAACCAAAAGCCATTTCTTATGTATCAAGTATGCATAATGCTCTAGACTGAGTGTTAGAGATAAAAGACAAAAGTGAGAACAATTCCTGCCCTCAAGTAGCTGACATTCTATTGGGAAAACACCATGTATCTGCATAAGTATTTGCAAAATAACTGCAAAGCAAAAACAAAGTTATTTCAAAGGAGGGGGTGGGTAGGGGGTTGGGGTAGAAGGGGGTATGGAAACAAAGATTTTCTTTCTGTTTTTGGCATAACACCAAAGCCAATAAGAAAAAGCTACAGGTTCCAAAAATGACAAAAAGTGAAATTTTCAAAAGATTTTATAGAAAATAGCCACATCATTGCAACAAGAGGCCTCCCCAGATGATGGCTTTGAAGAGGAGCAATAAATTCCACTAGGCTTGTCCAAGATCAGGCATCGTATTTTAGGCACATCTCATATGTGCTCTAATTTAGATCCCCTCCCTTGATATCATAGAATTTCAGAATTAGAAGAAACCTCAGAGTTCATCTAGGCCAGAGGTGTTGAACATGCCAGTGGTCTGCATGGCAACTTGAAACAATCCCTAGAATAGCTGAACCAGATTAAAATGTAATTGGGAAATATTTAACAAAATAAATAAAAATACAACAGAATGCAGATAATATTAGTGTGTAGTTTTTTAAGTCAATATTTAGCCTGCTAGGATCCTTATGTAGGATGCTGGAGAAAACTTTTGAAGGTTCTTTGGACAGCAGAGATCAAATCAGCCAATCCTTAAAAGAAATTAATTCAGGTCATTCACTGGAAGGTCAAATGCTAAAGCTGAATTTTAAATGCTTTGGCCACACAATGAGAAGATGGGACTCATTGGAAAAGATCCTGATGTTGGGAAAGATTGAAGGCAAAAGGAAAAGGGGACAACAGAGGAGGAGATGGATAGATAGAGTCATAGAAACAATGAACCTAAACTTGGACAGACTTTGGGAGATAGTGGAGGATGGAAGGGCCTGGAGTGCTGTGATCCATGGGGTCAGTAAGAGTTGGACATACCTGAATGACTGAATAACAACAACACAACAACAACAACTTCTATTTGATTTTGGTACCACTGTTCTAGCCCACTCCATACCAGAACAGGACTCCTCTTAGCTGAATGGAAAACAACATGGTGTGGTAGAAATGGTAAAGTAGCTGGTTGTGAATCAGGGTACCTGGGTTTAAATCCCATGTATGCTGCTTACTGGAAAATTTGAATTCAAATCCCACCCCTCGGCAGCTCAACTGACCCAGATATGCCTCAGAATCTGAGTAAGGAACGTAATTGCCTCCAAGATTCCTTCCAGCTCCAAATCTATGATCCTTTGTTAATTCATAACACTGTCAACCCAAGAGGAAAGCGCTATTCTTCACCTCCTTCAGCACTTTTATCAATTATTTAGGTAAAGGTACAAATATATGTTAGATTTGCAGATGATACAAAATTTGCATCGATGACTAATCCATTTGCTACCCTAATACTCAAGATCTGATCTCACAGTAACAAGGTTCAATTTGGGGAATCCTTTCAATCCTTATTGATCACATGGTTTGTGTTGCCCATAGCCAAGCCTCTTAAGATTTGATCCAAGGGTATCCAGTCCTCCTAGAACCCTTCTAGGTTACCAAAGGTATGAAGTATTATCTCATTTGAATCTCACAAGTTGGTGTCAGAAAAGGGGCACTAAATAAACATTTGTTCAATAATTGTAGGATTCTAAAATTAGAGCTAATGGGAAACTTAAAGTTGATAAAGTTTAACTCTTTTACTTTAAACATGAAGACATGGAAGACCAAAGATTCCAAGTGACTTGCCCAAAGTCATACTGTTACTCGATTGAATGTATTCCAAACTAAAACAGCATATTTTACATGCCTACCTTGTGCAAGGTATTGTGCTAGGTGATAACATTACAAAGGAATAGGATTTAGGATTGAATTTATTTCATTTCTGCAGGGAACTCTCAGAACTAGAAACTCCTTCTGCCAACACGGATTAACGTAGAGCAATGAGTGGTTAGGTGATTTGCTCAGGGTTATCCAGTTAGTAAAGGCTCTTTCTTGATTGAAAGAGTAATGTTGTCAGACCTGGGCTTTTGAAAGGTCATTTTAGCTGTTCTCTGGAGGATGGATTGGAGAAAAGAGGCAATGGAAGAAGCAGGAATGCCAATCAGGAGGTTATTGCAAAAGACCAGGTGAGAGAGGTTAACAGCCTGAAGAAGGATAGTTGCGGTGAGATTAGAGAGAAAGAGAAAGATGTGAAAGATGTGGTGGATATAGAGTTAATAACAATTAAAAACTTATTGAATACAGATGTTGAGGAAGTGGGGAAGGATCAGGGATGACTTTGGGTTTTGAATCTAGGCAACTGGAAGGAGCCAGGATTCCTTTGACTTTTCAACACTGCCTTTCAATGATTTTCCAATTTCTATGGCTCATGGACCATTTCAACAGGACCTTGAAATCTAGCAGAACTAACCCTATCTCACCTGCTCTTATTTATCACTTGGGGGTGTTAGTAGGAGAACCACAGGAAAAAGAGACTGATGAAATGTTGTTGCTATGAAGAACTCTTTCAGTGAGTGTAGGTTGGCACATTTTCTGCAAAATATAGACTTAGAGAGTTGTCAAAAGCACTGAGAGATTAAGTCACTTGCCTAGGGTCACGCAATCAATACATGTCAGAGACAAGGTCTTGAAACCAGGGCTTCCTAGCTCTGACACCAGTTATCTACCAAGCATACCTTGATGCCTCTGCTTAGGAGTATAGGGTGGGAGGAAACACAATCATAAAAATAAAGTTTGCAGAATAAGGCACTGCTTTGAAAGAAATCAATCAATCAATCAATCTTTAGTAAATGCCTACCATGGGTAATGGCAAGGTCAAGGGTTTGACCATCTTTGTGTGTCATTGAGGTGAGGCTCATGGGAAGTGAGTAGTTTATGAGAAGTGAACCTCAGAGGAAGAGTTTATTGAGTGATGGAGGAAGGGAGAGAACCTAGAAGTGGCAATGGGAAGCGAGGTGTATTCCAACTTCCTCTCTTCAACCAGGGAGCTGAGGAGAATGAGTGAAGGTGCACCCAGAACTGGAAAAGGATGCCAGGGACTCTGAATAATCAAGAGTTAGTCAAGTTTCAATAAGAGCTAGTAGATGGAAGGAATTGAAGAGCAAAAGATTTAAGATGAGGGGAAGCTTGTTACCTGTGGAACAGAAATTCCAGAGTTGAAGGTAGAAGGGCTAAGTGGAGTTAGGGTGAAACCTGGGTTAAGGGAGGATTGCAAGGGATAGGAATGAGGAATCAGGTAGTGGGGATGGGGAATGGGGTTTGGATAAAGACCTACAGTAACATTAGTGAGGGAATTCGGCAAATCAATAATCCACTGCAGAAACAAAAGACTAGATATTATGACACTCTGCATGTGAATATTATGAGACCCCCATCTGTGAGCCATCTGGTAAGCCCTCACAGGACCCATTTGAAAACCGAGCTAGTGTTGCATCATCAGTATGGAGACATGGTAGTATAGACAATAGAGTGAGGAACATGGAGTCAGGAAGGCAATTCATGTGTTTTCTCTGAGGCTCAGTTTCTTTATCTGTAAAAAGAAAAGTGATGGAGGGAGAGGTGTCAAAATAGCTCTAGTATAAGTCTAACAGGTTGTTGTAAAAATCACATGAAATAAGGTGTAATGCAAAACTATAGGAATTTTAAAGAGTTATATAAATGTCAACTATTATTACCAGCATTGCCAAAGAGAGATAACTGACAAGAAGTTTGTAGCCCAAAATAAATTTTTAAATACCCTGATTAAAAAAAAAAAGTCACTTTTGTTATTTGATCCAATTCAACAGTTTAAGGTACTTATTATGTGCAAAGCAATCCTGTCCATGGCATGTCAAGTTCTGCCTCCATAAACACAAACAGTTTTTTGTGTCTAGAATGTTCTCCCTTATCACCTCCACTTTGGAGAAGGTCTAGCTGCCTTCAAAGCACAGTTCAGGTGCCACCTTCTATAGGAGGCCTTTCTGGATCCTCCCTGTTGTAGCATGTTTTCTGGTCTCCCTATCCCTTTCCCCAAAAAGTACATATCATTTATACTGTATATAGTTTGTATGCATTAATCCATGTATATATTGTATTTCCACAATAAAATACAAGCTCTGGACTTTCAGTATTTCGTACTAAGGAATGACATAATAAATGCTTGCTAAATTAAACTGAATCTATTCAGAAACCACCAAAGGATCCCAATTAGGGTATCAGTGGAGAGAACAGAACTGGAGTCTGGAAATTGCTGTTGTTCTGTCACATCCAATTCTTTGTGCCCCCATTTGGGGTTTTCTTGGCAGAGGTACTATAACGGTTTGCCATTTCCTTCTCCAGCTCATTTTACAGATGAGGAAACTGAGGTAAACAGAGTTAAGTGACTTACCTAGGGTCATATAACTAGTAAGTATCTGAGGCCAGATTTGAAGTCTTGAAGATGGATCCTTCTGACTCCAGGCCTGGGACCCTATCCGTTGCACTACCTAATTCAGCCTTAGACATATACTAGTCATCTGACCCTGGGCAAGTTATTTGATCTTTGTATACCTAAGTACCTCTGCAAAGTAGGGATAATAATAGTACCAACCTCCCAGTATTGTCATGAGTATAAAATGAAATAATGTTTTAAAGTGCATTCCAAACATTAAAGCATTCTATCAGCTATTGTATCAATATCATCATCATCATGAACGTTATTATTATATTATTAATTAGTTACAAGATAAAGTTTCCATTCACCATCCTATTTCTGAAGCTCCTTTCCTCCCTAAATATGGTCCTGATCTGCTCTTCCAACATTATCACATTCAAGTGACCCAATATGCCACAGAAATGCCAAAGAATAGCAATATTAATGATTTTAAAATTAAATTTAACTGAAAGATACAGATCAATTCAGTGTTCCTGTCATATGAATTAAACTTTCTTGAGCCCACAGAGGAGACCATCCAAACACATAACAAAAGAAGCCATGGTTGTATATAAGGGGTTAAGTTTCAGAAAAGTCAATAATGAAGCACAAGTGATTCGGAAATATATCTTGGGGTGGCAAAGGTGTACTGTGAAATGTACTTAGCCCTTGTTTCTTGATGTACAATCCCATGTTGGATTTCATAGATCACTCCTATCTGTCACATGAAAGAAAACAGCAATTAATGGGGAAGAAGATATCATTTGCTTTAACCCATAGGACTCAGGTTGCAGTAGGAAATAGGGTCTGGCTGACTGAGACTCTAGTAGTTAATTAAGCAGCAGAGATTATTTATTTGGAAAATAAAATAGCGTGAGGTGAGAGATTCAATGTGGTTTAGGAAATGTAAAGACTTGCTTGTGAAAAATGAAAAAAAGTTGCCAGAATTAATCTAACTATGAAGCCAAATTTCACAAAGACAAGCTTATACAAATATCACCATGGCGGGTTTTTTTTCTGTTTGATGAATATACATATTTTATAGGTGAGAGATGCTTTCCCCACTCATCTTCTTGCCAAAAATGTGACTTTCCTAAAACACAGGTCTGAACACATCACTCATCTCTCAATAAACTCCAGCGACTTATTTTTTACCTCCAAGGTGATATGTGTGTGTGTGTGTATATGTATATATATATATATATATACACACATATATATGTATATATGTACATATATATGTGTATATATATATGCACACATATATATGTATATATATACACACACATACATATAAATGCATATACACACATTTGTTTTGTTTTTAATGCCCTTTATAATCTGGCCCCTTTCTACCTTTCCAGTCATCTTAAACTTTTTTTCCACGCTTATCAGCTGTTATAGGGACTGACTTTTATATAGGGTTGCTTTTCACTGTCTTTGTTGTTGTTTTCCAGTCCTTTTTCAATCATGTGACCTCATTTTGGGGTTTTCCGGAAGGTTTGCCATTTCCTTCTCCAGCTCCATTTACAGATGAGAAAACTTTGATGAACAGGGTTAAGTGACTTGCCCAGGGGTACACACCTAGTAAGTGTCTGAGGCCCGATTGGAACTCATGAAGATGAGTCTTCCTGATTCCAGGCCTGGCATTCTATCCACTGAAACACATAGTTTCTCTGTCTCTCTCTCACACACACACACTCACACACACACACACACACACACACACACACACACACACACACTACACCCCATCAATCAGCTGCATGCCTTTGCATTGGTCTCCTCTCCAGATAGAAAGTTCTCCCTCCTCACCTCTGCCTCCTGGCTTCCCTGGCCTCCTTCAAGATTCCAGTTAAAACCAATTTTCTTCAGGAAAGCTTTCCCCATCACCCTTATGTCTCCAACAAGTAGTCCTTTCCTTCTGAGAGTATCTTGTATTTGTACTATATACATCTTGTCTGTACATAGTTGTTTTGCATGTTATCTCCTCTGCTAGAATATAATCTCCTTGAGGTCAGGGTCTGGGATTTTGCCTTTCTTTGTATCAGTTAGCACAGTGCCTGGACATAGTTTGTGTATAATAAACAGTTTTAGATTGACATTGCCCCCATTCTCATCCCCCAACCCCCAATGGCAAAGAGTGCTTCAGGAATCAAAGTTGGGATGAGTTGGTTCTAAGTGCCACTGAAGGAAGTTTATATGTTAAAGCTTTCTTTACAATATCGATATCTGTTGCCAAAGATATCTTGGCATTGACTTTTTAGTCCTTCCACAACAGCATGGGAGGTCAGTCTCCTCTGGCTCTCTCCATTTTATTTCTTTTACATATCATTATTTCATCCAATAGATGCACCCAATATGATTCCAATTTTTGCATTTTTTTTTCTTGTTTGTTAGACCAGTGAACCTGGGTAACCAGAGGCACCCGGCCAGCCATCTGGTAATGATAACATCAACATCACAGTAGAAGATCAAGGATCCAATCGCCAAAAGGTAATATGGAGTATATTTGTGGAGCTATGAAGAATATTTAATAGCATGTTTTCTGCTCTGAGACTTATGTTCTCCAAGCTGACAAAAGTAGGTCAAAGATCCCAGGCATATTACATGCATTGCATTAGGCAAAGAGAAAACAACTTTTGGCTCACATCTGTTCCACATTTTGGCCTTACTTACAACTTTTACTATGATTCTTAGAATCTCTGAATCCTAGAAAATACAGAAGAAAACAACCCGCTAGGAGTTCACCAGTCCTAGATAGGAGAGCAGGCTGGCTCTGTGCAATCCATTCCCTCCTGTGTGTCCCAGACTCATTGCTAAGTTTCCCAGTTGTGAGACTTCCACTACTTCCTGCATAGTCTAGGCTGTAATCTAATCGAGCTCATGGCTTTCCTTGATATTCATTCTAAAACTTCTTTCCCTTCATTTCATCTCATTACTCCCAGATTTCCTTTTTCAAAAATACTGTGGTAAATCATTCTCCCTTCTCTTTGGTGTTTACACCAGCCTAATATTTATAGACTGTTAACTCACCACACATTAGCCATTTAAATAAGCTATTCTTATTTCCATGCCTTAGTCTTTCCTTACAAACCAGTTCTTTTATTCCCTTAATCATCTACGTTCCTCCAGGCTGAATGCCTTCAATTGGGTTTCCTAGAATGAAGGCTGGCTTCCAAGTGTAGTTTGAAGCATGCTGGGTAGGGTAGACATGAAGCCTTTCTATCCTGCAGTACAATATCTCTGGAGTCTGTCCAACTAAACAATTCACTCCATTCAACAAATACTTATTAAGTGCAGTTCTTGGTACCAGGGATATAATAATGCATGCCTAATGTGCACTTTAAAAAATTCCCTATTTCAGCATAGCTTGAAATCTGTTCTCAGACCCTCTGTCCTGATTATTTTTCCAGGTTTCTCTTGGTCATTGAATCCCCAAGTTTTACTTATTCTACCCATCACTATCCTAGTTAAAACTATTTGTTCCCTTTTCAGCAATTTTTTAACTGCTTCCTGTCAGGTAGGGTTATTTTTTTTCAATCTGTACTTGCTTTTAGCCATTTGGACACTGATCACATGCTTGCAGGTGATAATCAATTAAATAGCAAGCATTAATTACCTATTATATTCCAGGCACTGTATTAGGCACTGAAAAAAGAAAAAGTCTTAAGAACAAAATAGTCATATGGTATGGGGATTATAATAAGGCCTGTATTGCTTAACTCACCTGGTTGTTATGTGAGCAACAAATGAAATTATATGTGAAAAATATATTATAAAAATTGTAATAACAAATATAACTAACAAACATGTTTTATATGCTGCATTAAGGCTTATATAGCACTTTACATGCATTAACATCTCTACAGAGAACTTGTCAGTTAGGATACTTTTCTAGTGACTGTAATGTATTCCTGGTACAACTTTGTTGCCAGCTTGACTCTGATTGGTAGAGAGAAGAATTGAGAAGAAGGAAGGAGAAAGGGTTAATAGCCATGTAGAGAGAGAAGACTCCTAATTGCTGTGTTTCTTCTGCTAGAAACAGAGCTACGTTCTTCTTTTTCTAGACTCTAGCAACTCTTTCAGACAGACCTTTCTCCATTCAGCATTTATTAAATGCCTGCTCTATGCCCAGCGTGATGCTAGGTGCTGAGATTCAAAGACAAAAGTAAATCAGTCCCTTGGCCTCAGGGAGCTTACATTATTCAGAGACAGAAATAACACACACACAGATAAATATATACGGAATATATATGTACCTGTCTCTTAATGACACATGATGGAGGATTCTTTTCTGTTTGCCATAAAGACAGAAGTTAATTGGCTGCTGTGCTGGAACTCCATGAATGTACTAAAAGGAAAATCCCTGGTCCTCCTGCTGGTCTTAAAGTGAAGGACAATTCTAGGAGCTCCAATGGGCCCATTACATATGGCTCTTCATTGGACTTGGACAGCTTGTGAGCTCATCCTATCTTTAAACAAGCCTGTGTCTGGGATGTGGCCATTTACTCTTTGGGTCTTCTTGCCTTCAGTTAGGGGCCTCATGAGATCATGAAAGGCAGCTGATATCTTCCCATTTCCTAAGCACCCTAGCAGGGTATTGGATATTGGAGCAGTTCTGCTCAGAAACAGTCAATGGCAGAGGCATCCCCAGACTGGTGGAGGGGGACAGAGTTACCCACAGACAGAAAGAAACTAGCACAGATCAAAGAACTCATTTGGCAGTGATCTACCTCAGTGGAGGTAGAACAAATAAACCCTCTTACACAGATTCCAGTGAGGTTTTCATATTAACCTGTCAAATATTGTAACTAATATTTGATTTTTTATTGCTTATCAGTTCTTTTCTGTCACAGGAATAAAACTGCCTGGTCTATCCCTGATTTATGTTTGTACTCTGGGCACCTTTAAAAGAAAACAAAAAAAACCCCAAAAAACAAAAGAAAAAAAATTTTCCCCTCTCTTTTTTTCTTCAACAAGAGCCCCAAATAGAATTGCTGCTCAGGATTCTGAAGTGGGGCTGAAGTACAAGCAATGAGGTGGCTAGTTCTCCCTTAAGCAACCTGGAGGCAAGGGTGGAGATTGACTAAGACCATCAACCACTGCGTCCTCAACTAGTGGGACCTGGTTAGCTGTGGTGTTTTTGCAGCATAAATACAAAGCAGTATCTAGAATGGGAGGAGAAGGGGGAGGGTGGATACTAGGGACTGGAGTGGTCAGAATAGGTCTTATAAAGAAGCTGGAAGAAAGAAAGGGAGGGAAGGAGGAAGGAAGGAAGGAAGGAAGGAAGGAAGGAAGGAAGGAAGGAAGGAAGGAAGGAAGGAAGGAAGGAAGGAAGGAAGGAAGGAAGGAAGGAAGGAAGGAAGGAAGGAAGAAAGAAGGAAGGAAAGCAACATGAGCCTTGAAGGGTGGCATTTGGGATTTTAAGAGGCACAGGTAAAGAACAGTCCAGGCATGAAAGATAAAGACACATAGTTGGAAGAAGGAAGGAAAGAATCATTTATCTTATCAAGTGTCTACTATGTGCCAAGCACTCTGAAAATTGCTTTACAAATATCTCATTTGATCCTGACAACAACTGTGAGAGATAGATGTTTGTTCTTATTCCCATTTCACAATTGAGGAAAATGAGACAAATAGAGATTAAATGACTTAGGGTCACAAAGCAGGATTTGATTTCAGGTCTTCTTGACTCTAGGAAGACTGCACTGCACTGGCTAGATGGTTGACGTAATGCCATGAAGCGGTGAGCATCTTTGACTAGAATATAGGAATGAAGATAGCATATAATAGGTCTACGAAGCTAAGCTAGAGTCGTAATGGAAAGGGCTTCAAATACCATCCCCTTCCATATGGGAAGATTTCAGCTGTGAGGCTTTGTTTTTCAATGATAGGAAGACTCAGGGTAGGGGCACACCAGGAAAACTGGAATTGCTGAGATCATGAAGCAAGAGAGACAGAGACAGAGATAAAAAGGATGCTACTGAGATGATTCTGGGATGAGATTCACCCACTTTCTGCAACAAGGAGAACAATCAAAGCTTCTACAACACCCCAATCCCCGTGCTGCTGTCCTGATGGCAGTGAACCTCTTCTAGGTTTGGGAAGAAGTGGAGAGTGAAGACCCTGAGACCTTGAGTTCAACCCTGGAGAAAATCGTAATGAATATATTGATAAAAGTGTTTAACTTTCATGGTACTGTGTGATATTACCACATGGTAATATCTCTTGCTTCTACTTGATGCAACATGAGGCTTCAGTGGTTCGAGAAGGCCAGTGGTAGATGAAACCTTGAGTCACTTGGAAATCAAGAGTCTGGGATTAATAGAAAGAGGGCAGGGCTAAGAGATTTTAATCTGGCTTACTTAGAAAGAGAAACAATCACATGTGGAAGCCTGACACATCAGGTGTGATAAATCCAATTACAGGTCTTTTGATCTTCACAACAACCCTTGGAGGTAGGTATGGCAATATAATCCCCATTTTACAGAAGACAAAACTGAGGATTCCAGACATTATGATTTAGCTATGGTCACACAGCTGATAAATGCCTAAGGAGAGATATAAAACTAGATCTCCAGTGACTCCAGTTCCCACACTCATTATACTTTACCACACAGTCTACCCTAAAAACCTTAAAGGAATAGAAAATGTCAGCTATTATTACTAATGAATAGCTTCTGGCAGTGCAACAGCCAAACCGATTCCACTTAGATCATCTTTATTTAATTGTGCTATACTAGAGAAGTCGCCAAGCTAACTAAATAGGCATTCTTCACAATAACCAAAATGGCTACTTTCACTAGAATTTTTCTCTTCTCTCCTGCTGATTGATGGACAGATTTCCTGGTGTAAGGGCAAGCAAAGTGGGACTTTTTACTTTTTTTTTTTTTTTTGGAGTGCTTCTCAGCACTAAAGCAATCAAGTACCTTTGGTCGCCTTTGTTTGTAGAAAGGCCCACACACTTTTGCTAATTAGATCACAAGAAGCCCTGTGAAGCCCTTGGGCCCTGAAAAAGTGTATATATACCCAGAGGATAGCCATTGAAGTCAGAATCGAGAATTGAGAATTGAGAATCAGAATTCTCAGAACTTCAGGAGGAAAGGTTTTGCTTTGGGGGCTCATTCACTGGAAGAGCATTATGTGATTTGACCAGATGAGACTCTGGGTAGCTTAGGAGTGCCCCTGGCTTTGAAAAACCCAGATGTTGGTGCTTCTCTCTCTGGTAACTATGTATGTAATGCCTTGGTCAGACAGCTAGAAGCCTGTCTGTTGATTTGTGATAATTTGCTCCGTTTATATAATTTCTGCTTGTAATTTCTGTTTATATTCTCTGAATTTCAGGGTGCTGGCTTTTACCCCTAAACTAAGTGAATGATATATTTATGTTTAATTAAAGTAAGATTGTTAACCCTTAAAATTGCTTTTCTTAGAAAAGCAGATCAAACAACCTGTGCTAACAATCCTCTTGTGTGCTGGTGTTGTTGGACTTACACAATTACAGTAGCAGCAAGTAGCATTGTTGTTATATCTGGTTTAGAAGATTCTCTTCCATGCAATCACTTTCTCTCCATATTTAATCATTTTGTTTTTGTTGAATCACAGCTTCATTCAGTCTCCTTGATTGTTCTAAAGATTGTGATTAGCAAATATTCACATATCCCCATCCCAGACTGTTAAGGGCTCCTGAACTTAGAGGAAAAAAAAGTTTTCCATATTCTGGGGCCCTTTGAACACAGTCCAGGAGAAACAAGTTACTTTTCCCTTTTCTTAGCCTGACCAGATAGCAATCATTCTTCAAGGCCTAGCTCCAGCCCAGTCTTCTGGAGGATACCTTCCTTAACTGTCCTTGATCTCTCCTTTTCCTGAATTCTAATAACATCTATTCTTGTTTTCCCTTGATGTTAATTCTCACTCAACCCAACCCACGAAACTCCAACTTAAATTTCATCTCCTATCACCCAGATTCCAGCAATCATTGATAACCCTTCCCCATTCAGACCTCACATGGGATTTGCACATCTTGAATGAATTTGTTATTTGTTTTCATTGTTGAGCAATTTCAGTTGTGTCTGGCTCTTTGTGACCCCATTTGAGATTTTCTTGTCAAAGATACTGGAGTGGTTTGTCATTTCCTTCTCCAGCTCACTTTTCAGAGGAGGAAACTAAGGCCAACAGGGTTAAATGACTTGCCCAGGGTCACACAACTGGTATGTATCTGGGCCCAGATTTGAACTCAGGAAAAATGGCTGTGCCTAACTCCAGGCCAAACACTTTATTCACTGCACCACTGAGCTTCTCTATGCATTTATTTTGCATTTGAGCTGCATTTATCTTCATATGGAGTCTGTTCTCCCACTAGAAATATTTTACCTTCCATGGATCTCAGTTTATTTATCATTAAAATGGGGGGAGGGTGGATTAGATTCCTTCTGAGCTTCTCTCCTGCTCTAAATCTATGGTTAGATCCTTTAGAGTAAGAATTTTGTCTTACTTCAATAAAGCGATTCCTCTAGTAACCAGAGCTCTCTACACACACCAGGCACTTAAGAAATATTGTGGAAGTTACAAAGCTAGAAGGAACTTTAGAACTTATCTAAATTCTAGACCAAATCCCTCAGCATCCAAATAAGGAAACCAAAGCCTACAGAGTTTAAGTGACTTGCCCACAGTCACAGTGACTGGCACAGGTGAGATTCAAATCCAGGGCTGCTGAATTGAAGTCTACAGCTTCCACTTTACCAGACACAGTTTAGTACTCAGTTATAACCAGAATTAAAATGTTTTCTTATTGCTTTGAGTGTATGTTTTATTTTCCTAAGGAAAACCCTAAGATTGTTAAATAAATGGTTACTATTTGTATAGACATATAACTTTAAACACTTATTTCACATACATTCACATTTGAGTTTCTCAGGTGATATTGTTTTAGTACTTGTTTTAGAGATAAGGAAACAGAGACTGGGAAAGGTTAAATGATGTGCCCAGAGTCACATAAGTGATAAAATTCCAAAGAATAATTTGACTCAAGATCTCTGGGATCAGAATGCTATCCGCCATGCCATTCTGCCTGCCAGTAGCTCAATTGAATTAATATATTCTGCAAAGATGTAATAACTTGGGCCAAAGAAGCCATTTATATGTAGTGAGAGAGAGTAACATTTATAGTGTTCAGAAATGAAAGCAGGGTTTTACATATCATATAAGAAGCATTTAATGCTTGCCGAAGGAATTATTTTATTGCTTTCTGCATAACTGTTTCACAATCTATTCAAATTTTATCCAAAACCAAACAGTGATTCTCCTCACCAATCCCTACTTTAATATTTTTTTAGACCAAAGAGTTCCTTTTCATGTTTGCTTGGTATATATGTCATTTTTCCATTCAATAATATCTGAAGAAGTTCAAGTCACCATCTGCTCCAAATATTACAACAGGAAGGATCCCTCTCAAAAAAGCATTTAATGCAAATCTATTTAGGTCAACATTTAATATTTTCTCAGAGCTGAATGGTCACAGAGAATTCAAGAAAAAGTATCTTTATTTCCCTTTCACCTTTACACATGGTTAACATGTGCCATTCTCTTGGATTTCTTAATTTTGAAGGATTTTATAACATAGCTTATTTTTTCTCTTTTGTATTGGGAAGATAGTAACTAGCCATGTGGCTTAATGCAACCACCCTACCTCTTTTAACCCTTTGTTTTCTCATCTGCACAATGAAAGGGTCAGATCATCTCTAAGTTCTATTGGTCTATGGAGTCAGAAGGTGTCTGGATGTGCCAACTGTAGATAATGTTCACATTTAGAGCTAGGGAGTTGAGACAAACCAGTGCTTCCACAGGTGAGATTGTTACCTAGATGAATTTTACCTAGAACTCTGTAACTCCTTTGTCTCTGGACCGGTGAATATTGCTATGCCACTGGGATCAGAGTTGCAAGTACTAAGTAAATGACACAATCCCCTATTCAATGAGGGACAAGATCCAAAGTTCTCTGAGAGAACAAATCTCTCTAGAGTGGGCAGTTATACTACATTTAAATTAGGATTCAAAGCTCGGTCTTCATGGAATACCCAGCCTGACTTAATTACCTTGAGAACAGTCATAACTTTAAAGGAATCTTCTGATGTATCAATATGGAAGACATTTGCTTTTTGTCTCTTTTTATGAAGAAAATATAACAAAATTTTTACATTTAAAAATAGACTTTATTTTCCATACATTTTAAGCAACTTGGTTCCTCTTGAAATCCTGTTGAATTTTTCCATCACTGCTCGCTTTTCCTTATTAAACATAATTTCTCTCTTTGCAAAAAACATAGAAACGAATGTATTTATCTTGGGAGCCTTCATTTTCCCCTATAGGACAGAGAAATGGAAGTGATTTTAGAAACCATTGAGTCCAACCCTTTTGTTCAACAGATGGGAAAACTTAGGACCGGACAGGTGAAGTCACATAGGTAGTCACATAGGTGGTAGGTAGCAAGAACATTGAACCTAGATTCTGATTTCCAAATATACTCTTCTTTATGGCATAGCACATTGTCTTTTTGTTTTAGTATATGCTGTACTCTTCTCAAGGGCAACTACTTCTCTGTGAAGTAACAGAAGCATCTCTGCCCTAGCTTTATCACAATATGTTATTAACCACAGCATCAATCTATACACTTGTGGCTTCCTGTTGACTGGTATTAACTTTCTGGGGGGGAAGGGCTATTCTCTCCCAGTTGTCAGGATAAAACGGGGCAATGAGCAAATTTATCTTCTGCCATGGATCAGAATTCAACCTTAAATTTTTACTACCTCTGTTGTTCTTTTAGTCACTTGCAGTCTTATCTGGCTCTTCACGATACTTTTTGGGGGCTTTCTTGGCAAAGATACTGAAGTGGTTTGCCATCTCATCCAGATCATTTTATACATAAGGAAACTGATGCAAACAGGGTTAAGTGACTTGCCTAGAGTCACACAGTTAGAAGTGTCTGAGACCGGATTTGAGCTCAGGAAAATGAGTCTTTCTGACTCCAGTCCCAAAACTCTATCCACTGCTCCACAGAGCTGTACCTTTATTACTCTACTTGTTGCTATACTGAATAGGACATTAGACACGAGATTTAGAAGATCTGGCTTCAACTACGACTTTAGATACTAGAGATATAACTCTGACGAGTCATTTAATTGCCATATGACTCAGTTTCCTCATCTGCAAAATGAAAATAACTGGGTTTGATGGCCTTTGAGGTTTCTTCCAAATCTAAATCCAGGGTCTTATGATCCTAAGTCTTAGACATTAAAGTCTTCCTACCTTGTGACCTTGCAACCTCCATGATGGTCTCTAAATCAGAAATGTCAGACATGTGCAAGACCACTGCAGCTGCAACACTCTCCACTACAGCCCAAAACATATTTAACTGTAATTGGGAAACATTTAACAAAATAAATAAAAATGTAATGGAACATAGATAGTGTTAATAACTGATTTTTAAGTCAATATGCTACCAGTTACCTTCTTTTCTATTTGACTCTAAATAATACTTCTTTCTGTTTCCAAACTAAAATACCTCTTTTCCTTTAGGCACTGATTTCTGTCCATTTTTCAAAGGAAAGTGATCTGATTCAGGGGCAGCTAGGTGGCACAGTGAATAGAGCACCGGCCCTGGAATTGGGAGGACCTGAGTTCAAATGTGACTTCAGATACTTGACACACTTACTTAGCTGTGTGACTTTGGGCAAGTCACTTAACCCCAATTCCCCTGCCTTTGCCCCTCTGAAAAAAAAGAAAAAGAAAAATGATCTGATTCAGTTATTCTATTCTAAGTAGCAAATTCCCTATGAGGCAGCTTGCTAGGGAGATAGTTCCCTGTTGTAGTATATCTCTAGATAGGTATGGAATGGAAATCTGAATTCCTATCTCAGCTCTTGTATTTACCATTGCCTGTGACCTTTCTGAAGTCATTTAACCTCTCTTGGATTCAGCTTCCTCTAGGAAATGAGGTTATTGCAGCCACTTTGGTGTATTGATAGACTATATCACGGGGGTCGTAGAGGAGAATATGATCCTCCATACACGTTTTCCAGTTCTTAACCATTTTATACAGACTAGTGTATTCCCTTAATGACATTCCCTGACTGCTGACATGCTCAGTAAGAACCATCCTTCTGTCCCACCTTAAGGAGGGTAACCTCCCTAGATTTGGAGTGAAGAGCCCAGAAGGGGAGTTCATTCAGAAATAAATAACCATGAGCTGGTCTTGTTTAAAAAAAAAGAAAGAAAGAAAATGAGGGTTGAAGATCTATAAGGCCCCTCCTAACTTTAGCTCTATCATCTTATGAGCTTCTTTTTTCTCAACTAAATGATCTTTACCTTACTTCCCTGCTCTGATTCACTAATTTCTAACCAATGATACATCTTCACTTGTCCCTGCAGGACTGTATTCTTTTTCAGAACTGAAATGATGGTCAACAGAGGACATATTGGCAACTTTCTGTAACTTATAACCTTAAAGATAGTCTCAGGTTTGTGACTTGCTAATGGTCACATAGATATCATTTGTCAGAGGCAGGATAAGAAACATGGCATTCATGATGCTAAAGCCAGTTGTCTGTTCACTCTGTTGCTGCTTGAAATGAGCAGCAAAGATATTGCTTTCCTCATTTTACAAATAAGGAAGTAATCTCAGTGACTGTCTCTTGCCCATTGTCACATAGCTAATAGGTATTAGAGACTACATTCAAATCTGGGACTTTTTCATTCTAGGTCTAGCTTTTTATCAAATGGGCCATGACATGTCTAGGATAAAATGCCAATTTCTGAGCTCAGCAATAGATGCCTTGTACGATACAATGGGCAGCTGGGTGGCACAGTAGATAGCGTGCCAGATCTAGAGTCAGGAAGACTCATCTTCCTGAGTTCAAATCTGACCTCAGACACTTACCAGCGGCGTGACCCTGGGCAAGTCACCTAACTCTGTTGGCCTCAGTTTCCTCAACTGCAAAAATGAGCTGGAGAAGGAAATGGCAAACCACTACAGTATTTTTGCCAAGAAAATTCCAAATGAGGTCATGAGGAGTCAGACACGACTGAAATGACAACAAGCAATATGACAGAAAGCAGTGTGGTAAAGTGGAGGGAGGTCTTCTTTTGAAGTCAGGGGACCTGGGTTCAAATACCAGCTCTCTCTCCTATGCCCTGTGTGAGTGATCTTGGGCAAGTTTCATAACCTTAGCTTTCTCCTTAGAAATTTGGAAGCTTGACTAGATGACCCAGGAGGTCACTTCCTCCTCCAAATCTGTGATTTCAGGAGAACATTAGCTGTTATCAGGTGAGGTAGAATTGGAGACTATTAGCAGATGTCTATTGCTTTTATTCCTCTAGTCCTTTCAAGAAGAGAGTAAGGGGCAGGGGGGTGGAGAAAGGCTAACTCAAACTGAGAAGTTACATCTGGCTGCCACACTGAAAAGCCACATCTGTATGATAGTTAAATTCATTGAAAGCTGTACAGCAATTATCTCACAGTGCACATAAATCCTAGCGGAAATGTTGATTTTTCTTTCCAGGAATTTTGAAGCTGACAGGGTTTTTTTTTCCTTTCTTGCCAGTGTTTGCTTTTTCTATATGTTACTTTTTGAAATGTAATGATTGAAAGGGGGAGGGGGAGATAAAGATATTACCTAAAGAGTTCTCCCTAGTAACATATCTCTCCAAGTAGCCAAAAATATGTTCCTCTTGCCAGGTCATCAATGTCATTTCTTTTGGATATTGAGTCATGGACTGTCAGAGCTATAAAGAAACTAAAATAATCTGGTCCAAGATCCTCATTTGATACAGGAGGTAACTCAGGAAAAGTGACTTGCCCCAGGTGACTCAGAACCAAGCCAAGAATCCCGCATGGTTTCTGGCTCTTCTGGGGAGAGCTTTGTAACACACCAAACCAATCCAATTTAAAATTATAAATCATCTTCTTGAATTAATTACTGTTTATATAATAATATGGCTTTTAAAAAATTTATTATGAAACACAAAAAGTGACTTAGTGTCCTCCATAGCAAAAACTCAGTTTGTGTCTTGCCATAGCAAATCGAGACATCAATCATTTAAGTGATCTTTGGACACAATACCACTTATCCAACTCCTTCTGAATATCCAGATGTTTTGGCATATAGACTCAGTGAAAACAAAATAGGGAAGTAAATTTGTTCTGTCTCTGCTAAACCCTTTTTTGGAGGGAAGAGACAGTTTAGGTCTAGGGTTTCTATGCAAACTAGCCCACTTATTATTTCCCCATACATAACATTCCATTTTCCCATCCTGCCCCTTTGCAGATTGTCTCCCCAACCCAGTTCCCTTTCTGTCACCCCTTGGTCATCCTTATTTCTTAGAACTTCTGCCTTTCTTCAAGGCTCAACTCAAGGGCCACTTTCTACAAGAGCCCTTTCCTGATTTTACCACTTGTTATCCAGTATAACATGACATACAGTTTATATTTACTTATCTCTGTTCATGTTCTGTCTCCCAGCTCATTAGAAAGTGTCAGTCTTGGGACCCCTTCTTTTCTCCTTTTTACTGTCTTTCTTGGTCTTTTCATCACCTGTAATAGCTTCAATGATCATCTCTAAGTAGATGAATCCCAGATTTATACAAACAGCCCTAATCTCCCTCCTGAGATTTCATCTAACATCTCCAACTTCCCATTAGACATCACGAACTGCATGTCCTATAGGCATCACAAACTAAATATAGACAAAATAGAACTCATTAGCTTTTCTAAAAGTTTTTCCAGCTTACTGTTGAGGGCACCATTTTTCTCCCAATCACCTTGGCTCTTCACTGGCACTCACCTCATAAATCTTATCTTCTGTCAAGTCTTGTCAATTCAACCTTCCCAAAGTCTCTTGTGTATACCCTCCTCTCTCCACTGGAACACCTACTACCCTGGTGCGGATTCTCGTTACCTCGTGCCTAGACTATTACAATAGCTGCCTGGTTGGTCTTCCAGCAACAATTCTTTCTCCACTCCAGTCCATCATCCACTCACCTGTCAAAGTGATTTTTGAGAAGAGCAAATCTGCAAGCCCTAGCCCACCCCCACACACTAATAAACTCTAGTGGCTTCCTATTGCTTCCATAAATAATATAAAATGTTTCATATGGTATTTAAGGTCCTTCCATAATAACTTGGACCCTTCCTACCTTTCCAGTCTTCTTAAGCTTTATTCCCTTCAACATATCTGGTTTCCTTATACGTTTCCCAATTCCATAGCCTTCCATTGATATCTCCATGCCTCAATTCCCTCCCTGTTCACCTCTGCCTCCTGGCTTACCTTGCCTTTTTCAAGACTGAGCTGAAAATTCAGTTTCTGCAAAAGGCCCTTTTTGGACTTCCCTCCCCATCCCAACCACCCTCAGGGCCTTCCCATTGAGATTAACTTCCATTTATAAGTCTCATATATACATAGTTATTTACATGTTGCCCCTTCTATTATGATGTGAGTTCCTTGAATGCAGGGGGTCATGTTTTTGCCTTTCTTTGTATCCCTAGAACTTAGCACCAGCCTGACACATAATGCTTAATAAATGCTTGTTGACTAGCTGATTAAGCCAAGTGTTCCTGATTCCAAGACCAGTTATCTATCTACTGTAATAATAACAGCATTAATACAAGGCTCACAAAGCATTGCATATATATTATCTAACTTGGCTCTCAAAGTGACCTCATGAGTTAGATGTTATTAACATTCCCATTTTTACAGATGGTGAAACTGAGGGCTAGAGAGTCAGTGACTGCCCATGGCCACACAGCTAGTATGGTTGAGACAGAATTCATTCCAGATGGCTAGTTTGTCTCCCTACTCTGCCACCTAGTTACCTTCCGATGCCATCTTACCTCCTGCTTCTTGCTCCATATTCTACATTGACCAAATATAGGCCTAACTTTTCCTCAAGATCCAGCATATATAAAAGCTAACAAAGGCTTATCAGAGCTTAACTCTCATTTATTTTGTTTCTTAGACATGCAAGAGGAGCCTAACTGCACAGCTATGTTGCTGATGCCTCAGAAGAGGAGAAGCAGATTCCTCCTGCTTGCTCATACCAATCCACTCCTTGTGAAAGTACTTCAGGTGTAAGGAATTCCCTTACATGTGGGAATCTCATTTACTAAGCCCTTCGCTCCTGCTTCCCTCCTGTATTTTTTTAAGGCTGGAGAGGACAATGGCATGATAGATTTAGAATTGTAAAGGATCTTAGAAATCATCTCTGGCAAACTATGCAACATTAGGTAAATTTAGCCTTTCTATGCCTCAGTTTCTTCAGCTGTAAAATGGGGGTGATGGACTGGATGGCCTCTGAGGTCTAAGGTCACTTCCCAGTTCTAAATATACATTCTAACTCCTTAATTTTACAGAAGAGATAGAACTAAGTCTGGGAAAGGTTAAGTGATTAGCACAAAGCCTTGTCAGTAGTAAGTGGGAGACCTGGCATTTGAACCCAATTCTTCTCACTGGAATCCCAGTATATTATTTTCCACTTGCATCATGCTATGTCCAAGGACTGTTAAGGTTGGATGGTAAGAGCGGAATCTCGAGATTTTCTTTCTAGAAAAGAAAAGTTTGCACTTTTCCCCATGATTCCAGATCTGTTTTCTACTTACAGGCAGATTGCACCAGGGCTACTGTTTGGAGTGATAGAAATTCATCTTTAGGGCTTATTATGATAGGACTTTAAGAGTGGATAGGGGAAATGAAGAGATGAGAATGGTGGGATTCATAGAGTAGTAGGGTTTCCAAGCTTTTCAACTGAATAGACAGCCATAACAACAGGAGAGGTCCACATGGATTAGCCTTCTTCTCCACAGGACGGGTAGTTCAGTGGATAGAACAGTCAAATTAGAGTCAGGAAGAAATGAGTTCAATCCTGCCTCAGACACCTACTTGCTACATGGTCCTAAGCAAATCATTTAACCTCTTGATGTTAATTACCTCAACCTAAAATAAAGACGAATAAATCACAAGGTTGTTGTGAGTATCATATGAAATTATAGATAGATATCTGTCAATAGATATACTATAATAATAGCTATAGATATACTATAACAATATAGCACTTTAAAGTTTTCAAAGCACTTCATTAATCAGAGAGAAATAAAGTGATCTATTTCCATATATATGTGTGTGTATATGTTGTATAAACTCTAAAGTGCTCTATGTAAATGCCAGCTATTGTTATTAAACCAGGAAAATCCCAACTTCCCAAATCAATTCGCCATTTTAAGTGTCCCTATATTTCTAGGTGACTCATCTGACATGATGTTTTCTTGAACTGGGGAAACTTATTTATTAGGGAACAGCCAAACAAAGTATATGGTATGAATGAAACAGAATATTATCATGTTGTAAGGAATGAATAATGAATAATTATAAAGCATTTATAATATAATTACTACATGCCAGGCCCTGTGCTAAGTGCTGAGAGTACAAATATAAGTAAATCAGTTCCTACCCTCAAGGAGTTTACATTCTCATAGTAGAAGATAGAATAAAGGGAACTGGAAAGGAGAAAGGAGGATGAGGTAAACACACAGTAACATAGTTTGGAAATGACTTGAGAATTATATTACAGCCTGGTTTCAGCCAAGATAAAGCTCACCTACCAGAGCTCAGAGTGCCAGGGGCTGAGACCAGGGTTTGAGGAGGATAAGAAGGAAGACATCTGGACTGGAAGCAGCATGGTGTGTCAGAGAGTGATGTGGATACTTGATTCTAGGCAAGATAAGGTGAAAATGTCCCTATCAGAGCCCAGAAATTCAGAGAAATTTAAATTTTGTATGAACTCATTCTGAGTGAAGTAAGTAGAACCATGTTGATCATATATGAAATTATAATGATGGAAAAAAAACCCTAAAAGTTATAGCTGGCATTTGCATACATTTTAGGGCTGACAAATCCTTTCATATATGTTAGCTCATTTGATAGTCACAAAAACAAAACCCTGTGATGTGAATTCTATTTTTATCTACATTTTATAGATGAGGACACTGAGGATGAAAATGGTTGAGTGGGTCACAGACTTAATAAATTTCAGGGGCAAGGTCTGAAGCTGGGTTTTCCTGATTCCAAGCATGGTACTCCATCTACCGTGTCATCTAGTTACTTACTAAAATGAAAACAAATGCTACATAATTGTGGTGCACATTCATGGCCACAGAAAAGAATGAGGAAATACCCCCTCTCCTGTCATTGTAGAGTCTATGGGTGAAGAATGTTGCATACACTTTCAAAAAGTCTCTGTTACTTGATTTACTCCTTTGATACAAGGTAAACCTCAGTTGGGTACTAGAGTATATCCTCAAATATGTATGGTTTAAAAACAAAAAGTTTCAATGAAACATCATTATCATTGTTGTTAGATTTTTCCTTTTGAAGAGATCTGCTTTTAGGGGTAGTTTATATTAGTTTGATTAGTTGATAATTTATATTTGGGGGTATTGTATTTGCCTCAGTTTCCTCATCTATAAAATGAGCTGAAGAAGGAAATGGCAAACTGCTCCAGTCTCTTTGCTAAGAAAACTCCAAAAGGAGTTAAGAAGAATTGGATGTGACTGGGAAATGACCAAACAACCCTTTGTTAGGGTTATTGTGATACAGTAGGAAGAACTCTGAATTTGTAGTCAGAGAACAAATCCACCTCTTCTGTCTGCTCCCTATATGGTCCCAGGACTTCTGTGTCCTTGTCTGCAAATGAGAGGGTTAAGCTAAATGGCCTCTGTGGTCCCTTCCAGCTTTAAATCTATGAAACAATGTCATGTCCTCTTCAGGTTCCACTGTGTTCCCTTCCTACCTCTTGCCTACTATGGAGGCCATGCTGCAAACCTGGACATGGGAAGGCAGACAGAAAATGTCTCCCTTTTGCCCCTTATTCCTTGTCCCATCATTCTTTAGTGTTATGAAAGCACAGCCTCGCTCACTCCCTGCTATTGTCAGCTCTGAAGGGAAGAACCCAGAGACCTTTTTTTTCAGGATGCTATTATCTTAGTCATGGAATCATAGAATTTGAGAACTTCTCAAAAGGACATTAGCAATCCTCTTAGACCAATAACCTCTTTTTAAACAGATGAGTGAGAGGATCACAGTATCACAGATCTGAGAAGACCAAAGCAGTTTATTTTATTTAATCTCTTTAATTTACTGATGAAGAAACTGAAGCGCAGAGACACTAAGTTACTTGACCAAGGTCACACAGGTAGTATCAAAGCCTCGATTTGCAGCCAGGCTTTGTGACGCCTAGTTTAGCACTTGACCAAGATCATGCAACGAGTTGGCAAGTGAGCCTTCACATATCATGATGTTTCCTTTGCGTCAGAGAAGGTTAGATGGGGACAGCCCAGGAGTGTGTGCCAAATGTTTAATAGACAGCTCTCTGAAGGGAGGAAAATGTACATACCACATACATTTTAAGTTCAATCATCATTATTAAGAGTTTTTCTATAACTTTCATAAGTCTAGGCAATCAATAAAGCAATACATGGAGCTCTAATTTGCAATATTTGTCAGTTTCTAAGGTGTGAATACTTGCCCTGAAACTATTGACTTTTTAAGGTAATTAGGGTTAAGGGACTTGCCTAGGGTCACGTACCTAGTAAGTGTCTGGTGCTCAATTTGAACTCAGGTTCTCCTGAACTCCACGGCTGGTACCCTATCCAATGGGCCACCCAGCTGCCCCTTCTGTTGACTCTTGAGAGCTGCTTTGAGCTGGTTCAAGTATACATATACAACTTCACTAACCTGGGGTATCAAGGCAGATATATTTCTTGCTAGTTGGATCCCTAGCTTATATCCATTTCTTATCTACTCACCTAAAAGGACCCTGGGGGGAGAGGACATAAGGATGGGGGAAGATGATGGGAGACAGAGGTCAGTTAGAAAGTGTCTGATGAATATAATACTAGTGTGGAAGAGGTTAAGTGGAGTATCACATTGTGGAATCGTGGGCAGCCCATGGGTTCTAATGATGGCAAATGGTGCCCTAAAATGAGAGTCATGGGAAAGGAGACATCAGATGCCAAAGATGAACTCTAGTTACTACTAAGGCTGTCATCTGGGCTTCTCAAAGTTCCAAGCTTTTTTCTCAAGGTATGATTAGAGCAATGAGTAGTAGGAAACCTCTTCATTACATGAATAATGACAGTTCAATTGACTCAGGTCAATTCTTTTTTTTTTTTTTTAATCATTTAGTATTTTTTTTTTAATTTATTTTTGACATGTTTGGTTTTCAGCATTGATTTTCACAGGCGTTTGAATTACAAATTTTCTCCCCATTTCCTCCCCCCCCACTCCAAGATGGCGTACATTCTGGTTG
>CM053622.1:103486370-103515293 GCA_028646595.1 Phalanger gymnotis
CAAACTCAGTCACACAGCTTTTCCCACTAACCTTCTCTGCTGTCTTTGCTCTTTGTGGGTTGAGAGGTCTGGTACACGCCACAGCTCGATATTTCGGGGTGCCTGGGCACTTTCCGCTCGTCTCCTGGTCTGGTAGGTCCGCGTCTCGACTCAGGTCAATTCTTGAGGGCTTATAGATACAGGTCAGGGAATTGAGATTGTATAACTCAATGATAAGTGCACTGGGTTTGCAGTCAGGGGGCTTGGGTTCAGAACTTAACTCCTTCATTTGCTACCTGTGTGACCTCGGCCAAGTCACAACCTCTCCCGTCACAGTTTCTGCATCTATAGAATGCGATGTTTCAACTAGGTGACCTCAAGGTCCCTTTTACCTCTAAATCTGTGTATGGTACTATGAAATAGTACAGAGGTCCAGAGCTGGAAATTCAGGGAACTTACGCTTACAAGCTAGTTTATAAGCTCTCTATCCCCCATATCCCCTTGTACTTGAACATAAAGGACTTTCAAAATATTGGGCATTTGATTCACATCTGTTTCATTTCATCTTTTCCCCCTCCAATTTGGGAATTTGATATTGGGGGAAGAATACAGCTATTATTTATATGCAAATCAAAATTCTTTTCAAACTTAATTGTTCAAAAATCCATCCCATGTTTCTGTAGATGCTTACAGTGAAATCTGAGACAACTTTTTAGTTTCAAGTATTTTGAATTAATAAGGCCAAAGATGAAAGAGTTGGGGCTGATTCCAGCATGCAGCAGACCACACAATGAGTAGCCTTTCCATGGGCATATGATATTCTGGTGCCCACAGAGAAAGGAGATTTCCTGAACATGATGGGCTATAAGGGATCCCTCCCCAACTGATTATCAGAGATTAGAAGTCCCTCCAGTTTTCAAAACCTCCTTTTGTATTTTCTCCAAGAAAAGCATATGTAAACTATTCTTTCTGTTCTCTCCCCAGACCTCCAAATATATGCCACAACGTCAAACTGGCTATTGTTTCTTGTCTCCCTATCCTGTATATAATCTATACTACTGTGGTATTCCCTGATCTAACTTTAGTGAGATGAAAATGAAGATAGAAACCAAGGAAATGGAAGGCAGATGGTCTCCTAGAAGACATTGTTTTTATTACTGTTGTCAACCCCCGTGATGCTGAGAGGCGTGATAGCATAGAAGGTAGAGTTTTGAATCTGGTTTTAGGAAACCTATTTAAATCCCACCTCAGACACACAGTCAGTAAACATTTATTATGTGTCTAATATGTGCCAGACACTGCCTAAGCATTAGCAATACACCCCGCCCCCCACAAAAGAGGCAAAAGATAGTTCTTGTTTTTAAGGAGCTCACAATCTAATGGGGGAGACGATGTGCAAACAACTATGTGCAAACAAGATATATACAGAATAAATTGGAGCCAAACAATAGAAAAAGTTTCTATGATTAAGGGGGATTGGGAAAGACTTCCCGTAGAAGATAAGGTTTTTGCTGGGACTTGACAGAAGTCACAGAAACCAGGAAGTGGCGACATGACTCTATTAACTTTGGTTGAGTTGCTTTCTTTGCCTCAGTTTCATCTTTAAAAGAGTATGAAAGGTAGCATCCACCTCACTGGGGTATTCTGAGGTCAAATTGATAGAATATTTAAAAAACACTTTTATTTTAAAGTTCTACATGTACATGTATCATCATTATTAATTATTTTCTCAGACCTTTTCAACTTTGTCACAATCTCTGGATATATTTCCTTTGGCATATCAGCCTTTGTCTCTCCACCTTCCCATTCCTGTGCTTGGGAGGATCTCATGCCATAGGGAGATCATTTGAAGGAATAAGGTATCTTAAGCCTGGAAAAGAAAAGAATCAGGGTAGATACCATTAGCTGTCCCATTATGTAAAGAGCTATGATGCGGGAAAGGGACCAGACATAGTCTGTTCTACCCCAGTTAACAACACTAGTAGTAATAGATAAGTATAAATTGTAAAGAGAAGAATTAGACTGAAAATTTCCTAATCATTAGATCTACCTAAAAATGGCACAGGAGGGTCCCTTGGGTGGCAGTCTGTTCTTCCTCAATGAAGGATTCAAGCTAAGTCAGATAATGACTTGTCAAGTATGTCTTAGAGGGGAATTGTATTTTCATTTAAGGTAAGACCAGGTGACTTATGAGTCATCTTCTAATTCAGAATTTCTTTACGTCTATGTATGTGAGGGTCTATATCATATTGTATTGTTTTGATGCAATAGTAGTATAGAATTTGGAGATGAAAGAGACCCTGAAGATCATTTGATCCAAATCTCTCATTTTACAAATAGGGAAATATAAGCCCAGAGATGTTTCCTAGTAAAAAGAAAAAAAATCATTTGAGGGCAGCTAGGTGGTGCAGTGAATAGAATGCCAGGCCTAGAGCTAGGAAAACTCATCTTCATGAGTTAAAATCTGGCCTCAAATACATACTAGTAGTGTGACCGTGGGCAAGTCACTTAACTCTCTTTGTCTCAATTTCCTCATCTATATGACGAAATGGAGAAGGAAATGGCAAACCACCCTAGTATCTTTGCCAAGAAAATCTCCAAATGGGTCCCAAACAGTCAGACATGACTGAAATGACTGAACAACAACAAAAACTCATTTATTAAGTGTCTTCTATGTGCCAGGCACTGTGCAAAGCACTGAGTGACTTGCTAAGTGATTTGCCTGAAGTCACACTGAGAGTGTCAGCCCTGGGATTTGAACTCTGGTGTTTTGATGCCAGAGGTGTTTTTACTGTAATGTCCTACTTTACATGCTAAAATTCACTTTTCACTTAGGGGCTTTCATCTCTTGCTATTAGAATTTTCCTGCTTTTTGTGACTCCATGTTGTATGCCAAACCACCACAAGCACAAAATAGTTTTAATTTTGTCTTGTGACATTTAAAAAGCATTATGACCTGCCAATCCTTTATTAGCAAAGGTTTATTTCAGTATGAGTTGTTAAGATGTCTTTGCTAACTCCTAAAACATCTCATTGAATTAGTTTTCAGAATTCTCTTAGCTCTATGCCTTTCCTCTCTTCTCTACATAACCTTGACAGTTTTTCATTTTAATCTCCCCATTAGACTTTTGAGAATATGCTTATCTTGACCTCTTGGACAATATACTCTCTCAGCAAAATATGTGTGCAGAATGACAGAAACATAGAATTTCAGAACTGGAAGAAACCTTACTGATCACTGAGTCCAACTCATAACCTCACAAAGAAACCGTATTTAAACATGCTCAGCAAGTGGTCATCTACCCTCTACTTGAAGACTTCTAGTAAGGGAGAAGTCAATACTTTTCCCAAGAGTAATATGCTTACCTACACCCCATTTAGGGTTATGGGCAAAACATTTATCGAAAGCTTGTCCTGGAAAGGTTGGATTTTAGAAGTGCATATTCAAGGATGAAAAGAAAGAAAGGTATTATGAATGGAGTCCTGAATTGAGATTCCAAGTTTCTTTTGTTTCAAACCCCAGCAGATGGGATTTTGGGGGACTTCCTGTATAAAATAAAGGGGTCAGAAAACTAGATCTCTAAGGTTTTTTCTAGCTCTAAATTCCATGATCCTAGATGATAGACAATAGGTGAAAAGATCAATGAAAGTAGGCAAAGAGTGGAAACATAACTTGCCAAATGAGATGGGGGAAGAATACTAAGAAAAAGGATCTCTCTAGAAGATAAGAATTAGGAGGGATTTTTTTAATCTGTGTGAGGAGCTATGGTAGGTACCTAAGAACCACAGAATCAGAATTTCAAAATTTCAGAGTACACAATAAGACCAATGAGGATACCTGGATCCAACTGTATCTGAAAAAGGATCCTTTCTAGCTCATCCCTAGTAAACGGCCATTGGACTTAGCTTGAAGACCTCCCTCTAATAAGGGGAAATCCACTACTTCTTAAGGCAGCCTCTTCCATTTGTGGACTCTTGTAAATATTAGCATCTGCCCCTCTGCAAGCCCTCCATTTCCTTCAAAACTAAATTCAACTCTTTATACCATCACCCTGTTTGCTTAGTTCTGTTGTTCTGCTCTCTGGGGCCAAGGACAACAAGTTCCATCCATTTTCGATATGATCGTTTTTTAAAGTTTTTTTTTGGTTTGTTTTATGTCATATTGATTTTTTAAAATGCCTCTAGGCTCTCCTTTATTAAAGGAAATTTACTGTATCTTTAGGCCTTCTTTAGGTTATTCTTTTAAGCTGACATTAAAAAGAAAAAAGAGGGTTTAGCCAAACCAACACATCACTATCATTTGATAGTACATGCAACAATCTATATCCATAGTGCCACACCTCTCCAATAAATGGAGCTAGGTATATTTTTTCATCTCTTCCCTGGGGCCATGCTTGGTCATTGTATCAACTATTCAATTAAAAAAAAACTTTTGTTTGTACATAACCTTCATTTACAAGTATATGCCTCTTCCCTTTCCCTCCTGTAGGACCATTCTGGAGAAAGGATTGTGGGGGATACTCAGAAAAAGCTTACCAACATATCAACGAAGTGTGATATTATGTGCTGTATCCCACATCCATCATTCCCAAAACCTGTAATGAAGGGAGATGAATGCAATCTCCTCTTTTCTTTGGGACTAAATTTAATTATCATAATTTCATAGATTCAATTATGATTATTGCTATTCTTCCTATGTATGCTGTTATAGTCATGTGTATTGCTTTCTGGGTTCTGCTCATATCTCTTTGCATCAAGTCTATATCTTCTCACACTTTTCTAAACTCATCATATTCATGGTTTTTTACATCACAGTAATCACATTTCAGTACATTCCTACCTCTCGGTTTCTGAGCCATTCTCCAATATGTGTCACTTGTGTTTAACAATCTTCTCTGTGCTGAGGACTCTAAGACCAAGATGCCTGGCCCAAGTCACTCTAGTGAGCATCTGCTTTATTGACTGCCTATTGGGAAATTTGATCTGGATGTCTCACAGACATCTCAAAATCAAAAATGTTCAGAATTGAATTCATTTTCATTTCCTCCAAACCCTCCCCTCTACTGAACCTCTCTTATTCTGTTATGGGCATTTCTTTCCTTTTGGTTTCTCAGGATTAATGTCTTCTTCTGATCTTTCCTCTTACACCAAATATCTCTTCCATTCAGAGGAGAACAGTTTGTTCTAAAGGCAGCTGATGGAGGCACTGTGGAACACTTAGAGCTTGGTCAGACATCAAACATGCCAGGGTCACCCATTGAATCCTGGTTTATGGCCTGACTTTTATCTTGTCCCTAGACTTAGATGAATCTGGAAGACAGTGAGGCTAATGCTTTTGTGCAGCTCTGGCTCCCTTAAATCCAATTCATGCACAAGTAAATGCATGATGTCATTGCTCCTCTTTGTAAAAACAAAGGACAAACAGCATTTCTATCTTCCCAGTACCCCTCACTTCTGTTACATTTTCTTCACTCATGAAGCCACCATCCTCCTTCAGGCCTTTGTCTCCTATCACTTTGACTCCTACAAGAATTCCCTTTATTACCTTCCTTCGTTAGAAACTTCAAGTTTCTCCTCTTTGTAATATATCTTCCACACAGACACCAAAATGGTTTCTACTAAAGTGTAGGGCTGACCCATGTCACTCCCCTACTCAATAAACTCCAGTGGCTCCCAATTACTTCTAATATCAAATAGAGACTCCTTGATCTGACATTGAAATGTTTTTGTAAACTGTGCCATCCTTAGCTTTCCAGCCTTCCTACAAATTACTCCCTTCCACATATACTATGCTCCAGCTATCCTAGATAACTTGTTGCTCACACACAATACTTCATCACCATGCTCCCAGCCTTTGCAATGTTATTCCTTATGCTTAGAAGGCACTCTTCTTTCATCTCCACCACTTAGAATTTCTGGGTCTTACAAAACTTAGCTCAAACACAACCTTCTACTTGAGACTTTTCCTGATCCCACCCCCTACCCCCTTCCCTAGCTGCTAGTGCACACTCTGCCAAAATTAACTTGTATTCATCATTTATACTTTCTATATATACTCAAATCTATATAAGTTGTCTCCTTCATTAGAATATCATCATCTTGAGGAAAGGGTCTGTTTCATTTTAATCTGTGGTCTCCCATGCTAGGTGAAGCACTTGGCGCACAGTAGATGCAGCTAGGTGGAGCAGTGGATAAATGGCCAGCCCTGGAGGAAGAAAGAACTGAGATCAAATCTAGCCTCAGACTCTTACTAACTCTGTGACCCTGAGTAAGTCACTTAATCTTAATTTGCTTTGGTCTCCTCATCTGTGAAAGGATGATAATAGTAGCACCTACCTCACAGAGTTGTTGTGAGGATCAAATGAGAAATTTGTAAAGGGCTTAGCAAAATGTCTGGTCCATAGTAGGTGCTATAAGATGTTAGCTGTTATTAGTAAATGCTTGTTGATTGGTTCTGCTGAATTCACTCTGCATCCATTATCATAAAACCTTCCCATGCTTTGTTGCACTTTTCACATTTATTTTTTCTGTGCCCACAATATTCTATTACACTTATCTATCACAACTTGTTTAATGATTTCCCAATCAATGGACATTTACATTGTTCCTAGTTCTTTCCTAATACAAAATGTATGGCTAAAATATTTTTGGGTGTAGCAGTGAGATATTTGGTCCAAGTGGAATGGACATCTTTCTTGCTTTCTTGACATAATTCCAAATTACTTTCCAGAACAACTAGAACACCTCATAGGTGTGCCAGGAATAAATTAGTGTGCCTGTCTTTCTACAATGCCTCCAATGTTGGCTAGTAACATCTTTTGTCATCTTTGCCAATTTGCTGTGTCTATGAGATGAAACCTCATAATTGTTTTGCTTTGCATTTCTCTTATGATTGATTTGAAGCAATCTTTCATGTGATAACTTTTTTCATATCCTTTGACCACTTGTCAATTGGATAAAAGATAATTTTCCCATCAACTTCTTGTGTTCTTATTCTTCTTCCTCTTACAGAGGCAGCTGGCAGCACAACGGATAGCTCTCTGGGTCTAATCTAGGATCAGGAAGACCTGGGTTCAAATTTGGCCGCAGAAACTTACTAGCTGTATGACCCTGAGTAAGTCATTTAATCTCTGTTTGCCTCAGTTCCTTAACTGACGGAGAAAATAAAATCATTGACCTTGCAGGGCTGTGTAAGGATCACATGAGATAATATTTGTTAAAAGAAAACAAAAGAACTTAACACAGTACCTGGTAAATAGGAAATATTATATAAATGCTTATTCCTTTATCCTTATTTTAGTTCTATGGATTTTGTTCATTAAAAAAAGGAAAATAAAAAAGGAACTTTCCAATTTCATGCAACTGAAAATATATATTTTTGTCTTTTGTAAATAGCTATAACCCTTGATTGGGTAATAAGTCACCCCCTCCTTCCAGCTAAAATTGCTGGGAAAGGGACTTAATCTGTTTCTTTTCTCAGTTTTCTTTATGTTGTAATATAGTAAGTGATAAGGTAGAGATTCAAGTTCAAGTCTTCTCCCTCTAAATTCCATACTCTCTTGAAAATATTATCCCTATTCTATATATTAGAAACAGAAAGTGTAGAGATAGAATTAGTACTGGACCTCAATTCTCCTCCCTCTAAACTCAGTTCTGTTTCCATTATACTACTTTTGATTTATATATTATATTAGGCCTTCCTGGTCACATCACACCTTTGGAAGAGGCCATGCATAAGTCAATTTTTATACTATATACATGAGTTATACGAGAAAGAATACTGGAGTCAGAGGACTTGGGTTGAATCCTGGCTCTGCAGTTTGCTGCCTAAATGATCTTGGATAGGGAAGCTAGATGGCACCAGACCTGGTGTTAGGAAGAATCATCTTCTTCAGTTTGAATCTGGCCTCTGCTCCTTACTAGCTGTGTGATGCTGGGCAAGTCACTTAACTCTGTTTTCCTCAGTTTCTTTATCTATAAAATGAGTTAGAGAAGGAAAGGTCAAACTGCTTTTCTTGGTTAAGAAAACCCCAACACGGGTCAAAAAGAACTGGGCATGACTGAACAACAACGGTCTTCAACAGGTAACAATCTCGTTGGGGTTCAGTTTCCTCAACTATAAAACGATGGTGCTGGGCTACACAATCTCAAAGGTCCTTTCTGCCTTTAAATCTGTGATTCCATAGGTAGCTAGGGTTCTTCAACAGAGGGTCCATGGATTACTTTCAGAGGGTCCATAAATTTGGATTGGAAAAACAATTACATCTTTATGTAATTGAAAGCTAGTTGATGATTTAAAAGTGTCATTCTAAGAAGGGGTCCATGGGTCTCATCAAACTGCCAAAGGTGTCCATAACACACAGAAATGAGTTAAGAACTCCTAATATACAGAGAGAGATTTCGTTTGTTTAATTTCCCCCTCTTCCTTCTAGTTGATATACAGCTCTCTCTCTCCTCAAGTCATCCTGTGTTTACTCATCTATTCACATGTTCTATTTCCTTTCCTTGAAGAAAGTAATTTTTAATCTGGTCTTTATATTCCCAGTACCTACCTACCATAATGCCTTGAACATAGATGTATTTAATAAGCTCTTGTTTGGTAATCTGGGATGGGACGAGATTCATATAATTAAAAAAAGTGACACAATAAAATAGAGAGTAGACTTCTTTAGAACTGTTTGCTTGAACAGTGTTGAGATGCCAGGATTAGGATAAGGGTTGACTAAATCAGTGGGGACTGGTGGATGAAGTGTGCTGGTAACAGCTGAGGCCTAAAGAAGGCCAGCAGTAGGCAGTGAGCAGGAGCTCCATATTGATGACTTAAGTTCCTACAGCTGTGGAGCATTCTACAGCAGAGAGGGGAACAGATTTCCAGACACTGATGTCCACAGACCAGGAAGGACCTGGTGGTAATAGCCTTTCTTGGAAATGGAAACTTCACAAACCTTTAGTCCAAAGTCACTAAAACTAAATGACAAGTCATGGGAAAGAAATGTAGGTCAGGAGCAAGCTTAGCCTGTTCAGAGCTGTCCTTGATGCTGGTTTGGGAAAGACTAGAGGCAAATGAATCTGACAGTTTCCCTGTGAATCCAATTGTGTGTTGAAGGTTCCAGGAGCGATGAAAGCCCCATGCTTCCTAGTCCTCAAAAAAGGCTAATAGTGTTGGGTTGTGGGTCATAGGAAGAAAGAAAGTGTGCGTGTGTGTTTGTGTGTGTGTGTGTGTGTGTGTGTGTGTGTGTGTTTTGAAGGAGAGGGTAAGAAGTGGGGTGGGCGAGGTAGTTATGATAACTGGGCCTGGGGTCAGAAAGACCTGAGCTCAAATTTGGCCTCAGATATTAGTACCTGCATGACCCTGGGCAAGTCACTAAACTTCTGTTTGTCTTATTCCATTACAGAATGAAATGTTAATCCACTTCTGTGTCTGTGCCAAGAAAACCCTGTGGACACTATTATTTGTAGGTCAAGAAAAGTTGCATGTGACTGAACAATAACAGTTCTGTGTAATAGGCATCGGGCTTGCTCAGCTGGGCTCCAGACGGCACGACTAGTCCATGACAACCACAAGGAAGAAAACTCATTCTTATTGCCAAGAAAAAGCTTCCTAACAAGCAGAAATATACAACACTAAAATGGGCTGCCTAAGAGTTAGTGGCTTCTGCTACTAGAATTCTTTAAGCAACGCTACAAAATCACTTGCCAGGTATGTTGTAGGGAGGGATTTTTTATTTAAGAATGGGTTGGACTAGGGACAACTAAGTAGTACAGTAGATAGAGAGAAGCAGCCCTGGAGTCAGCAGGACCTGAGTTCCAATGTGGCCTCAAACACTTAGTAGCTACTGTGTGACTCTGGGCAAGCCCTTTAACCTCAATTGGTTAAAAAAAAGGCTTAGATTAAATGACGTCTGTCTAAAGTTCAATAGAAGACCTGTATGATTCTGAAGGAGTATCCTCTAGGCAAACCTGTGAAAGATTTCTCTCTGGAACTCATGATAGTCCCTTCTCTCCTTCAAGAAACTAAGGATAGCCTTGCTAAGAAAGGAAATGTATTTGTAACAAAGAAATAGCTACTTCTTCCAGGGTATCATTATACCACCCGAGATTCACCTACCTTCCTGTGAATGTTTTAAGATTCAGGTTATTTTCTAGACACTGGGCTGATTTTTTTCACATTGCCCATCCTAAAGTTGATTGTTTCTAAGGTTTAGTGTGTGTGAATATACTCTAAGTAGCACCCTTTCTAGGCTATACCTCCTCCTTTAGCAGCTTGGTACTCACAGCCCAAGGGTTGGGTTCCCAGCAAATCATTTCTCCCGTAAACCTTGGATGTGCTTCTCATAGCTACATGCGGAATCAATGGGAAGAACAGCTACTCATCGAAGACAAGAGTAGTGAGGCAGGCACACAGGCCACACATGAGGCCAGAGCTAGTCACATCTCTGGCTCTGTACAGCCTCAGAGCTGTTTCTGATGCAGTTTCCTCAAGGCACACCATTTCTGCTGGATGCATCACTTGATAAGGCTCCACAGACCTGGCATTCTTCATGGCTCAACTTCTTAATGCCAAGGCTAATTCTCTCTTGAAGCCATAGCTAGCTCACTTCTTTCTGCCTGAAGGTCGCACTCCTTATAACTACTTCAATTGTCTTCTGAGAGAGTACGTCCCGCTTTTTGAAAGCCACAGGAGACATGACCTATGCTTGGCCAGCAAAGAGCTAGCTGGTATCTTCATTGTTCCCCAGAAAAATTTATTTGCATTCAGTAAAGGAGTGATAGAGTGTAAGCACATATTTTTGCTCAGTTCCTAGCCATTTCCAACCATGGATCCTGTTTTCTGGCCATCATTCTCACCCCATCCCACCAGAATCTTGGACTCTAGCCCCAGGATATTTGGCTTTGATAGACGAACATTCACTTCATCTTGCCAGAACCAAGCCACCATGTGACTTCATGGCCATCTCTACCACATATTAGTCCCCCTCTCATCCACCTTTTCCCAGATCCCCTTAATGTGCTGTCCAGGGACCTACAGCTAATCAGTGACTAGGGTCACATTTGAATTCTGGTCTTCTTGAGTCCAAATTCAGCAGTCTATCCACTGTTCTTGTCCAACGTCACACAGGCAAGAAGGTCATAAATACTGCCCGTTATTCCAAGCTTCTTGTCTATAAACTGTATTGTGTGTCTCCCTGGCCCTTATACATTTTGAGGAAGAGAGAATAGAAGCTTTGAAACAGCCCAAGATAACATGGAGCTAAAGGCTCAGTTGTTTAGATCAGAATTCAAGTGCTGTAGGGTACTGGGGAGAAAGAAGAGGGGAGCCTAGTCTAGGCAGAGAGAGCACATTTCCTAGAGAACCATCTAAAGTGCAAGGCACAAAGTTGACTTTCTTCTGGCTAGCTCACATGTAAGCACTCTCCAGGACCCTTTCTGGAGGCCAGACCTTTGGAAGGCTGAGATCCAACAGTGCATGTCACTGTAGCATTTTATTACGCAAGACACAGATATGTGTTTACCATATCCTTTCTCACAGTTTTCTTCTCCCTGGTGCCCAATTTCAACATTTGTTACATATTATTTTGAAAATATCACTGGGGGCAAAGTCATATCTAATGGTTCTTGTGCCTATTAGCTTCCAATTTTGATTTGAACAAAAACATTCTCCGAAGTCCTAATCCATGACAATGAAGCCCCATTGGGAAGATATGGGTAAGTGAAGGTGTAACTGAGCAAGAATGCCAGGTACTCTGGGAGTCACCAAGTCCAGCTTATCTTGTTCTGCCTCCTGAAGCAGTGAGCTCCGTGTATGAAAAATGCTTAAGAGGAAACAAGATGGATCTTTTTTCAACAGTATTATAAATGCAAAATATCATAGTAGATAGGGTGCTAGACTTGACATCATAGAATTCGGGTTTCGAATCCCACTTCTGACACTAAATATGTGATTATGAGCAAGTTTATTAATGTCTCTGAAACTCAGTCTTACCATCTGAAAAATGGGGATGATGGTACCTGCAGTAATAACCTCACAGGTTTGCTACAAGGCTTAGATGAAATCGTGCATGTAAAGCAAATAATACTGGGCAGGGGACTGGATACACGAGATGGTCTTCAAGGATGTGTGTGATATATTTCCAGAGGTGTTCATGAAGGCAAAACCAGGACCAGTGGGTAGAAACCAAAGAGAAAACTTCAGGCTTAATGTCAGGAAACACTCCTTAACAATTAGATCTGTCCACAAGTTTAACCGTCCACCTTCTGGGTATGATAATAACAAGAAAATAATACTATCTGACATTTACCTGCCACTTCAAGGTGTGCATAACATTTTACATTATTTCTGCCTCACAAAAACCCTTTGGGAAAGTGGTAAAAATACTATTATCCTCATTTTACAGATGATGAAACAGAGGGCAAGTGGCTTTCTTATGGCTACATGGGCCTTGAACGTAGCAGGTACTTGATAAAGCATTTGCTGAGTTGTAGTTGAATGGGATCCCATATCCCTCCTGGCTCCTCAATAGAAGTCTTTGAGCCAAGTACCAATGACCCTTCATTAAGGATGTTCTAGGTGGTGTCTCTGTTCTGGATTAGATGTTCTCTGTACTTTGGATTAGATGTTCCATTTAGTCCCTTCCTACTTTAATTCTCCAAAGGTAGATTTGGTCTAATTTTGCTGTGTCTCCCCCTTCGCTGAACTGAGAGTGTTTTGTGAATTTGCAGATTCTTGAGTGATTTCTTTGTGTTTCTTTGTTAATAATGGTAACCTTCATCACAAAGCAGTCACATTGTAACTTGAAGATAGAGTGCTGCAGAGGCTCCAGAGCCTACCTCAGAGTTCAGAAGACCTGGGTTCAAGTTTAGCCTCTGACACAAACTGGCTATGTGACCTGGGCAAGTCACTTAACTTTTCTCAAAGTCCTAGACGAAGTAGAAGATTATAAATTGAAGAATAGATGTTGATGTGCATCAGGAGGAGGAGTTTACTCATCGATAAGTCCAATGGATTCATAAATCTCCCCCCTCCTCAAAATAAAAGTAAAACTAAAAACAAACTTTGTAAGTGGTTAGGGACCTGGCCTTGATTCTAGGATTCCATGTCTCCAATGGATGTCCAATGGTTAGAGGAAGGTGCTGAATTCTAGTGATTACACATCTAGCCTGAGTGTGCTCTAAATAAGTCTTACCTTTTTATACAGGACTTGGTCTCTAAACCAACTCTCTGAGACTGTGGTTGCTCACTTGCATTAAACTCCCTCTACTGGTAGACATGGCAAAGTGCTCAAAATATTGTCCCTTACCATCATACATTTAGAACTTCAAGAGACCTTAAACACTGTCTAGTTCACCTATCTCATTCTACAAACAGAAAAACAAGGTTTTTAGTGACTAGTCCAAGGCCACACAAAGAGCAAGTGCCAAGGTTGGGATTCAAAGCAATAACCTTGGTCTCTGAATGACAGGTACCCTATCAGAAGCAGGTCCAAATCCACCACTCTCACTGTTTTCCATTAAACTATGTTGCTTCTCATCCAGATTCATCTCCAACTTAGTAAAAAAGGAGCTTTTCATTGGCATTTCTTCCCCATCTTCAGCTTTCAAAAGCATGCTAGCATTATGTGTATGGGTAACTTTGCTATAATTTAGTTTTGGGGTTTTTTTTTAGAGCAGTTAGGGTTAAATGTCTTGCCAGGGTCACACAGCTACTTAGTGTCTAAGGCTGGATTTGAATCAAATCCTCCTGACTCCAGGGCCAATGCTCTATCCAACACTGTGCCGTCTAGCTACCCCTAGATTTAGTTTTATTTTATTTTTGTTAGAGAGACCTACTGTGCTATCTTTAACTACTAAGCTTGACCCTTATCTTGAAGGAGTCTATGAGGGAAATTACAATAAATAGCCATGAGTAATACTCTACAACATTTCAAAATAAGAGAGAACAAATACCAGAAAACTTCACGTAAGCATAGTCTATCTTTTGTTAACAGTAATGACAGGAAAAGAGTTTCCAGTTTTAATTTGGCTCCTCTTTCCCACAGTCATCCCTAGATCTTTTGCAGTTATCTAATAAAACACTCTTGAACTGGTTTCTAGTAAAATACAACTCATAACTTTCCTCAAAAGATGACTAATGTGTCACAGGATTAGCAAAACACCATAGATTTTCAGGGAAATTTCTAGATCTGTATCAATAATATTATTCTACAAAAACAAATACCTTTTGTAAATTAAAAAAATATTTAACATAAACTTACAAGATACAGTCACACACTTCCCAAAGGATAACGATATATTGTCTTTTACCTAAATACCAATGAATACCAAATACTAAGTCTAGAGTTTTTAATATATGAAATGTGTGTGTGTGTGTGTGTGTGTGTGCGTGTGTTGAGCAGGGGGAGCCAAGATGATGGAGACTGCCTTGATCTCTCCTCAATACCCTTCCAAACATTTTTAAATAATGCCTCAGGACAAACTCTGGGGCATATATATGTATATATATACACATGTGTATAAGTATACTCATAAATATATGTACATATGTGTAAATACACATATAAGTCTATGCATATACATGTGTATACATACATATATATGTATATACGCATACACTCACATATGTGTGTGTGTGTGCGCGCGTGCAGTATCTAGAGCCCTGGATATGGAGTCACAAAGATCTGAGATCTAACCCTATCTCAAGACACTTTCTATCTGTGTATTCTGAGGAAAGTCAGCTGACCTTTTTCAGCTTAAGTTCCTATTTCGAGTGGGATGATAACCTATATCACAGGGCTATTATGAGATTATATGTATTGAATAATATAGAAATGTTAACTATTTTTGGGAGTAGAGCTCAGTTTGCATTTTGTCTTTATATCCCCAATGCTAAGCATGTAACGTGCACTTAGTATACGAATAGCATTGCCCTTCCACCCAATCTCTAAGACTTCTTTCTCTGCTTTCAGCTAACAGCCAAATGCAGAAACAGCCTGGCAACTGCTTCTTCAGCTGTCAAAGCCCCTGAATCCTCAATAGTCACTGACTGAAGATCTGGCAAGAAACACCAAAATCCTTGGCACTATCAGATGAATTACTCTGACAAAGTGATAAGATTTTATCAGTGGAAATGACAATAAAGAAGAAGCATTAATATCTGTCTTGCTGCCTCACTCTAAGGACCATTTATTTCCATTTCACTCCCAGCTGAAACTGCCTATATTTGTTACCTCCCCATTAGAATATGAGCTCCTTTAGAGCAGAGACTGTTTCCACTTTTCTTTCTGTGTTCTCAGCACTCAGCACAGTTCTTTGCATAAAGTAAATCTTAATAAATGTTTTCATTCATTCATTCATATAGGCAAATGGGTCCTTAGGTTGTAGCAAATTGTGCTGTCTGAAGAACAGAAGAGGATCCTGCCTTCTGATAACATCATTCCAGAGGCAAGAAAGTAAAAAGGGAAAAACACACTGGGCTGAGCTCCCAGAAGCGGAAAGAGCCGACACCTACATCCCAGTGAGCCTGGATTGCGTGCTCCACTACAGCCGCGATGACCACCGCAGCGAGAACAGCAGCCATAGCAGCAGCGAGAGCAGCTGTGGCGGCGGCGGCGGCAGCGACGACGGGAATCCCGGGGTCGCCGACCTCTGCTGCTTGGCGGCTCGGTGCAGGAGCCGGAGCCCGGGGACCATCTCACTCCCCACTCGGGAGCACCAGAGCCCAGGACCAACGAGGAGCCAGTATTGCACCTGGCAGGAAAGCGCCCGACCTCCAGGTCTAAAATCAAGTTCACAACAGGGACCTGTAATGAAGCTACGGTGTATAGCTGCGAGCTGTGTGGCAAAGACTTCTGTCTCCAGAGGACGCTCAACAGGCCTCTCAAATGCCACAATCAGGTGAAAAGGCACCTGTATACCTACTGTGGCAAAGGCTTCGATGATACTTTCGGCCTGAAAAGGCATGTCTGGACTCACACAGGTGTCCAACCCTGCAAATGTGAGATCTGCAACAAGGCCTTCACCCACCCCTGCTCTTTGGAGTCTCATCTGAAGAAGATTCATGGAGTCCAGCAGCAGTAAGCCTACAAACAACGTCGGGACAAGCTGTATGTCTGTGAGGACTGCTACTACACGGGCCCTACACAAGAGGACTTGTACCTGCATGTGACCAATGCCCACCCAGGAAGTGCTTTCCTCAAAAACACGTCGAAAAAACTGACTGCCATTCTACAGAGGAAGCCGACTTCTGTTCTCCAGAGGAATGCTAAACTAAAGGAGGAGGACAAATGAGGAGAAAGAAGGCAAAAAAGAGGGGGACAAATGTTATGAAGTTTACATGTTTGATAAGTTCCTATGCTGATTTTGCCCCATCTCTTCTTAGATTTTTTTTTTTAATTAAGAAAAGTTCAGAGATCTCTCTGTGCCTTCTGGTTCCTCAAGATAGTGGCCTCATTCGCCTTTGATCATTTATGATACTACCACTTGTGATGTTGGTGTCTAGTCTTGAAACTGAGAGAAATGGAAGCAAGACTTTTTTTTTTTTAACAGGAGTCACTGTTGTGTTTTGTACAATCATTGTTAGGACTCTGTGAAAAAGGGTAAAGGTCTTCTTGAAGACATCACCGTTTTTTATTCTATGAGATCCTAGGTTGTTGGTACCTGGAAGGAAAGTATCTTCACTCAAGTGTTTTAAGATGAGAATGGGATTATTTCCTTTCCAACCAAGTTTACAGCAATTATTTTAATAAATGAAATGGCCCTATGAACCTTTTTTCTAAGAAGAGATCAACTATATTTTCATGTCAGGCTTTATGGCTTCAACTTTGATTTCAGATTATGTTTTTGATTGTTTTTGTGATTGGCGGGGAAGAGAGTTCTTGTTTGTTTGTTTTTTTTTTTTTAAATTGAGGCAGTTGAAAGCCAGGGCTAAAAAATTAGAGCTAAATGTGCAGCATCCAAAATGCAGATCTTTAAGATCCCCAACCTTCCCTTGGCAGTCATGTGGGTACCTTGTTGGCACACTGTCAAGGCACTGCTGCCACTGTAAAAAAATAAAATAAAGGAAGGTAAATTCACAAAGAAAGGGAGAAACACCACTTAATCATAAGACCTTGTATCTTCTGTTCCAGTGTGGGATAGTCCTCAAGAAAAGTCGGTTTTTTTCTACTCCCATTTCCCTAAGCCTATACATCATTCAAAAGACCCAGAAATAATTGCTAAATGTTGTAAGACCTAATGGGAGTGAGGGTATCTTAGACATGTCAATGTCGCTGAAGGTCTGACAACCATATCTCCATTTGTGCAACCTTCATTAAAAAAAATGTGTGATTAATCTTTCTCTTTATCTTGTTGTGGTCATTTGTGTATATTGTTTTCTTGACTCTGCTTATTTTATTCTACATCATATCATGTAAATCTTTCCATGCTTCCCTATATTCAAAATATTTATTGTCTTATACAGCACAAAATTATTCAATACCATTCATGTTCTAAAATTTACTTAGTCATTCCCCAAGTATTAAGGAAAGTTTCAGAATGAGAGGGCAACTGAATCACAGTATCTAAGACTGGGGAGTCAGAATTTCAGGAAGAAGATGAATGTTAAAGATAGAATGGTGGAAGCCATTTCTTTCCAGGATCATTTAGTATCTCATTGTAGAAATCTACTTGGCTTCCAATTCTTTGCTACAACAACAAAAAAGTTGTTCCTACAAATATTTTGCTATGGGGACTTGCTTCTTATCAATGACCTCCTTAGGGTCTACGATTGGTGATGTTTCAGCATGACTGACAGTGGAACAGAGAAGCTTGAGAAGAGGCCATTAAACAGTGTCTCACTATAATTCATTTGTGGAGATTTTCCTGAGAAAAACTGGCGATTTTAATATATTTGCATAAATTTAAAAGAACACCTCTGAAAGTGAGTGTGTTGGGGTGGGGTGGGGGAGGACTAATGCCTATCATTTTGTTTTGCATTCTCGGCTTCTTCTGGCACCCCTGTTGTGACTTAAAGGCCCACCGTGTGAGGTGATTCCATCATTTCTCACCACCAAGCCCCAGATCTTCAATTACTAGCTCTTCTTTCTTAATGTTTTCAAGTTGCAACTATTTGCCCTTTTGGCAGTGGGTTTTCCCCAGCCAACTTAGCCTGAGGATGAAGATGAAGGGTTTTCCCCTTTCAGAGAAAAATCCTAGAATCCTAGACTCAGAGCAGGAAGGGAAGTTAGAGAGCAAAATAGTACTGTTACAAAATTTGAATTATGAAATTACGAATCTTACTGGATTCTTAAGGTTTTGTTTTGGAACTGGAAGTAGGGAGTAAGTGATTGCTCCATAAGGTGATTTCATAAATTGAAATAAAGCCAGACTTGTAAACTATATTCTTAGATAGAGAGACAGCAAGAGACACACAGAGAGATAGAAAGACAGAGAGAAAGACAGAAAGAGGGAGGGAGGGAGTAGGAAGGGACAGAGATAGAGGAAGAGAGAAAAGGAGTGGAGAGAAAGAGGGAGGAGGAAGGGACAGATAGAAAGAATCAGAGAGACAGAAGGAGAAAGAGATAGGGAGGGGAAGAAGAGAGAGAGAGAGAGAGAGAGAGAGAGAGAGAGAGAGAGAGAGAGAGAGAGAGAGAGAGAGAGAGGAGGGGGAGGGGAGAGAAAGAGGCACAAGAGAGAGGTGTTTCGAGGCACAATGTTACACAATGTTAATAAAAGATTCCAGTGGAATGCAGTAGAATAAAAAGGCTTGATCTTCCAAGTTGCTATGTTTCTTGTTCTACTCATGTAATTCCCCTTGGTCCATCCCTGGAAGAGAATTTGAGGCTTCTGTTCTAGTACTGCATATTCAGAGGGATTCTAAGTCTCGCTTCATCTGCTTTGCTTCCCCTTTGTTGTTGTTATTGGTCTTCCTTCGTTAGAAAACAAAGAAGAAACTGGAGTTCTCGAAAATTCATTCTTTCCATCTGAAGTTTTGTGTTGCTGTTTGCTTTTTATTTTATTAGACTCAACAGTTAACAGCACCCCCCTGCCAAAGGTAGTGAGAATCACCTACCTCATTATTTTATATGAATAATGAATAATAAGCACGAATTAGAATAATAGCTCTTTAAATTTTATAAAACACTCTGCATAATACATGAATGTATGATACAAATATACAGGCAGGTATCTACCTATGCATATATAATGCATATAAAATATATCAAAGGCGATTATAAGTGTATATATGTGTGTATGTATACAGATAAGTAAATGTAATCTGAGAAAAGAAATGCACGTATATATATATGTTTACAAACATGTGCATGTGTATATGTGTATATACATCTATTATGTGTGTGTATAAATAAAATCTCCTTTGATCTGTGCAGCAACTATTTGTGAGATAATGTTAACGATTTCTATTTTACAGATGAGGAAAATACATCTCAGATAAGTTAAATGACTTAATAGAACCTAATAAAGTACTTGGGATAATCAGTATTTAATAATAATAGGCATTTAATAAACACTTCAATTAATTAATAATTGAATGAATTGATCAAGGTCTCAGCTGGTTACGTTTCATAATTGGGATTCAAACTCAGATATTCCCTACTCTAATTCCAGGAGGCTTTCCGTGATACCATGTCACCTCTATATGAAAAATGTCGTAATTTAGATTTGACCAACAATGGAAAAGATGGCCAGGAGAGCTTGGCATCTTACTGCAGCCGGAGCATCTCACTTAACCTCTCAGCCTCAGCATTCTTCATCATAAAATGGAAACAATAACACCTGCCTTTCTGGTTTGGTGCAAAGATCAAATGAAATAATGTGCTTTGCTGTAGCTATTATTATTTTTATGATTGTTGAAGGTTTTGATTGACCCCTATTCAAATAGAGAAAGCACTTCGTGGGTGTTTAGTGAATTAACCATCCTTCACATCTTTCCCCAATCCTCATCAGTATTGATAAGCCATGCCACTACTTCCAGGCATTGAACATTGATAATTCCTCCTGTATTTGCTACTATTCCTTCTGACCCATTCTGATTTCTATATAGAGCATCACTTTTTGTGTTGCTTGAACTTGAAAATAACAAACAGCTTAGAAAGTCTAGAGAAATGGTGGAAGTCGGGGGAAAATGGGGGAGAAGCATATTTGGCCTAACCCTGGGTAGGTGGGAGGGATTCCAGTTAAAGATAACAAAGAGCTCACAGTGAGGCAAACTTAGTCCCCAGAGAAACATGAAAAAAAATTAGGTCCAGACCTAAGAGTTCATTGGTATAGAGAAATACCATTGAGCAAATTCTGCATCAGCAACTTGCCTGAGAATTAAAGGGGTGCACCTGGCGCTATGAGGTTAGGTGGTCAGTGCAGTAAATGACTTGTCCACATGGGATAGTGGGTCACCAAGCTGTCTGTAGCACAGCTTCTCTGACTTTAAACCCAGCCATCTTTTTATTGTTCAGTGCCGCCTCAGTATCTCAGAGGTCAGTGCTGGTTTTGATCCCTGCAAAGGCCCACGTTCCCCAAGACGACTACTCCTGCTTCCAGCTCATCCTCATAGCCATCATGGGGGGGAAACCCCCAACCCCCCCAAAACAAAAGCATTCTTGCCTGTGCCAGAGTTGTTGCTATCACCACAACCAATCGGCACTATCAAGAAAAAGGCAAGCCAGGCTAGCGGAAAATAAGAAGGACCCTGAAGTAGAGATAAGAAATGGTATGAGTTAGAGGGGGTCAAACCACAGTCATTACATTAACCATTGCCTCCCCTCAGACCCAGGCAGATAGCAAACCTAGAACCCTAGCACACCCTACACACAAGAGTTCTAGGGATAGCATGACTCCCACACCCCAGGCCTCTAGACAGCTGACCATGCTTCTAGCCCACCTTCATGATTGTTATCCAGGAAAGCAACCCTTGCTAGATTCAACACAGTACCCCCACATCATCAGTCACAGTGACTCATGAAAACAAAAAATGACAGTCTTCACACCAAAATCCTGGTCACCATAAAGCAGCTCCACACCAGAAAGAAATATGGTTTTATTAAGAAAACACTAAAGAAGACAGATTCATTGCTATCAACCTTCCTGTTGCATTCTGAAGACCTTTTCATCTGAAACCTCTGGTGTGTGTTACCTACTACATGTTATCCTTGAGATTAGGGGGCCAGCTAGGTGGCTAAGTGGATAGAATGCAGGCCTGGAGTCAGGCATATCTGAGTTCGAATCCGGCTTCAGACACTTACTTAGTTGTGTGACTCTGGTCAAATCACCTAACCCCGTTTGCCTCAGTTTCCTCATCTGTAAAATGAACTAAAGAAGGAAATGGCAAACCACTCCAGTATCTGTGCCAAGTAAACCTCAAATGGGGTCAGGAAGAGTTAGACACAACTGAACAATGACTGTGAGATTAGGGACTCTCATACTTTTCTATTTATGTCCAAGTGTTTAGCATTGTGCTTGACACATAGTGAGTGCTTAATTTTTTTATTCATTCATTTATTCATTCATTCGTTTGTTCACTCATTCATTCATAGATCACTGAGTAGGGAAGATTCACTGGCTTCCCAGGCTGTTGCTAATTTCCCTGTGGATATGATATTTTTTTTCCCACTTGCTCCCAGAAAAGAAGCAAAAACTCAGCAAGGAAGAGGCCGGGTCTCTGACTTCTGAGGGGATTTTTTGCCACCTGGGCCTACAGTGAGCTCACTTGGTATCCCTGGCATTGAGGTTCTCTGCCCAGCGTTGTCTCTGCTGTTTCTTGATAGAATGTCGGATTTGGTTTCCTTTGTTTCACACGTACTTCAAAACATCCAGCATTCATACACATATGCATACACCATAACAACCACACATGGAACAAGCTCATGATACACCAATCTCCCTGTGAACATAACCTTATGGATTCAGCAACTGTCATCTCCTGTTCTTGCAGGGGTTTGAACTCTGACAGCTTCCCTGCTCAGTGGCTTGATCCTGGATCCTTGATCCACCCCTGCCTTCTCTCAGAGTTTAACTATCACCATATGTCCAGGAGCTCACTTCCAGAATCTGCAGTGCCTTGGTTATCTGATCAGAGCACTGGGAAAACTGCTTTCTCAGATAAAGTATGTTTCCTCATGGCACAGAGCAAGGCTATATGACCTTCATTAATTAGCACCATGGCTACTTAATGATCTATTTCCAAAACTCAGATATGGAAAATGAAGAACCAATTCCAAGGGTAAAATGATGATAGACTATGTTTGACCATCTTCTGTGGGAAAGGCTCTTCCCTAGAAGCTGCAGGGGCAAATGAAGAGGTATCAGACAAAACAGTAGAAGTAAAGTCTGATAAAGTGGAAGGAATGCTAGGTTGGGAGCCAATGGACTCAAATCGTACCTTTTGGACCTTGGGCAAGTCACTTATCTTGTATGAGTTCTATTTCTCATCTATAAAATGATTAGGTAGACTAAGTTGTCATCCAGCTTTATATTTATGATTATAAGATTCTTTTCCTCCACATGTTTATAGTCTATAGTGGGAGAAAAGGAATCTGGAGAGTATCTTCCTATGTTGTTGTTGTTCATCCTTCATTTTCTAAGAGGACTAATTATATCAAGAGGGTGATATCTTGACTTACCTACGGATTATATTCTTTCAGAGTCATCGAAATCCAGTAGGAAGACAAAAATCAAGATGACTGGCCATGGCTTGGGATGAAGTAAATGACCTTGGGATCTTAGATATGTGACCAAGCTCTAAGTGTTCCACAGTGCCTGCTTCAGGTGCCTTCATGGCTGGTGAAACAAATTGTTCTCTTCCAGATCTTCGGTTGGGAAAGCAGGTTGAATAAAAACCTTAAGAGCATGCCGTATGAGGACTGGCTACAGAAACTGGTGATGTTTAATCCAGAGGAAAGAAAATTAAGGGTAGGTGGATGAGGGGATAGCTCTCTTTAAGCATTTGAAGAGATGCCCATGGAAGAAAGATGAAATTTATTCTGCTTGATCTTTTATGGCAGAATGAGGAGCAGCAGGTAGTTGTTGCAAAGAGGCAGACTTGGGCTTGATTCACAGAAACAATTAGTTATATCAAAATTGAATTAGGTGGTAATTTGGATGACCACTTGTAGTCAATATGGGATGGGTAATTTTCGGGTATAGGCAGTACTGTGCAGGCAAATGTTTAACAACGAGCTCTCTGGAAGTTGAAAAATGTACACTTGACATGCTTTAAGTTTAATCTGTATTATTAACATTTTCTCTATCACATTCTTAAGTCTAGACAATCAATAAAATTTAAACCTAGCCCTAGTTTGTACTATTTTCTCATTTCCCAGGTTTAAATGCTCACACTGAAAATTTATTAGCACTTGGAAGCCAGTTTGGGCTGACTGAGGAAACTCCTTTTACCAGTGCAAATTAGCACCTCCTATGGAATTTACAGTCTTTGAGAGCTGCCTAGAACACAGAGAGAAAAAGAGACTGGTCCCAGGTCACACATTCTATATGTAACAGAGGTGAGGCTTGAACCTACTTCTTGGTTCTGACAGGGCTGACTATCCACCATGTGATACTGCTTTTCTTTTTTTGTTTTGTTTTGTTTTGTTTTTTGGCAGGGATATTGGGGTTAGGTGACTTGCCCAAGGTCGCACAGCTAGTACACATGTCAAGTATCTAAGGTCAGATTTGAATTCAGGTCCTCCTGACTCCAGGGCGGGTGCTCTACTCATTGCACCACCTAACTGCCCTGATACTGCTTTTCTTAAAAAGCTACTGTCCAAAGTAGGATGCAAACATATTTATTCAAAATATATGTATACGTATATAAGGAGGTGGATTTCGTTATTCTTTTTTGGATAACAACTCCCATAATAGCTCCCATGATCCTAGATAATAATTTCTAGAATCATAGTGAAAAACAGCCCTACTGCAACTGTGCAGTGAGATATGGGATGACATAATGTAATATTTTTGTTTGTGCCGATTGACGATATTGCTAAAGTTAATCTGTGAGCTTAGTGCTGGCAAAATGCCTTCTTTGTTACTCTATAAATCAGGTAGGCACCGACTAAGGAGTGTCGATGTCCTTCCTCACCTCCTCCTTGTTGGGTACTGCTTGGAGTAATAAACTAGTATGAATCCTTTACCTGCTGCTCCATTGTCTTCCTTTGGTTTGGCTGAACCTGATGCGAAACTGCCAGGAGTAGAACTCCTGCAATACAATGTACAAGCACAAATAGATGTATACACATATATTCTGCACATATACATACACACACATATACACATACAGACACATGTATACACATGTGTGCACACATACACACAGATACAAATCTAATATGCATAACCTCTCTCCCCCCCCACACATATACTGTCCCCATTAGGAAACTTTCTCAATTGCACCAGTGCACCATGATCATTTCTATCTCTGTGACTTTACACAAGTGATACCCTCTTCCTACACTGCTCTCCCTCCTCCTCTGGAGGTATTCAGCCCTTCCTGTCCTCCAAAGCTGAAACCAAGCACTGCTTCCCCCATGAAGCTTTCTGTGACTTACCCCACCCACACTCATTGTCTGTGTGCTTCTATCACACTTGTTGTCAATATCTTATGGCTTAACAATGAAATATTCTGGAATTATTTCATGTATACATACAATAAAATCACACATAAATGTACATATAAACACATATGTATATATGGCTATACTTATATGTACATGCATATAGCAATATGCATATATGACACATACTTTCCTTTGATTTCCTAATTATATTTTATTCTCGTTGAGTTTAAGGATCATGTTTTATGTTTCTTTTATGTCCTCTATGATTCCATTACTATGCCTCTCTATTTTTTTTATATCTTCTATGATTTAATTACAATTTCCTAAATATTCATATGATACCTACTATGCTCTGAGAGCTACTGTGGATATTGCCCCTGCCTTCATGGAGCATGTAATCTATCAATCAGTTGGTAAGCATTTGTACCCCTGCTGTAAGAAAGAAATGTGGAGGCTTTCTTGAAATAGCAGCATGGGGCCAGAACTCACAAATCATAGGTGGGTCTGAAGGGGTAGAGGTTTCTTCAGGGTAAAAAAGCTGTTGTCATGGGGGTAAAAGAGGTTGGAGAGTCAGGAACAGAGCCTGGAGAGAAATTCATAATTTGTAAATCTCAGTAACAAGATGTATTGTTGTCTTTTACAGAGGAAGAAAAAAAAACAAAAAGGTTAAGTTTGGGGGAAAATATAATTAGTTCTGTTTTGGTCACATTGAGTTGGAGATTTGTGGTGTATCCAGTTAAAAAAATTCACATAGTCAGTCCAAGAGCAGTACAAATACATACGTAGGTAAGTATGATATCTACTATGATACAAAGTACCAAAGGAGAAGTATAAGCATGTGCTGTGAAATCTGAAGGTGAAAAGGTAATTGTTGACTGGGAAATAGAGAGACAGGGAGACAGAGAGAGAGACAGAGAGAGAGAGAGAGAGAGAGAGAGAGAGAGAGAGAGAGAGAGAGAGAAAGAGAGACAGAGAAAGAGACTAAGAAAGACAGAGAGAAACAGAGAGGCAGACAGAGACAGAGAGGAAAGTAAAGACTTCAAAGGACATGGTGGCCCTCAAGTTCCAGAGCTCTAAAGTTGCCTTTACTCCATGTTTTCCCTACATGTGTGCCTCATTTCAAATGTTGTTTTAGTTTGTGCCTACTATTCCTATAATGTGTCTGTTTTGGAGAGATTACACACTAGAATTATCGGAGACATGTCTTTTTTTGTAATTATTTTTTTATTATTCCATTTTAATAAATGCTTTGGCTTTGGGCTAAGGGTGCCTCTTAGGTGATTAAAAAGGGCAAGCATACTAGTGGGGACTTATGAGCAATAGTCATAAGACCTCTGGCCCACAGAGTATTCTATAACCTGGGAATACCAGTCACACCCCAGGGACTCAACCCATAAATGACAATGCCAGTTGGGGTATAACTCTTAGCAGGAGCTATATTAATAACTAGAAGAAGAGGGAAGTGAGGAGAGGACTCGTGTAGGAAGTGGCGCCTTCATTAAGCTTTGAAGGAAGTTAGGAATTCTATGAGGAAGCGGTTGGTAGAAAGTACAAAGGGTGGGGGCATTCAAACATCAGACTTTTTCAGGGAACATCAGACTTTTTCAAGACATGAGAAAAAACTAGATTTAGATTAGAATTAGAATAGTGTTCTACCCACGTGAAGATGATTCTCTGAATCCCCTGGATTCCAGCCAACTAATCATCTTAAAGGCAACCTCAGTCACTGGGAACCAAACAGAGGTTCTATGTCTTTTCTGGAAGGTACTAGTGACTATATCCATATCTTCATTGTCCTCTCACAAAACTTTGTCTTTCGTTATGCCAAACATTTTCATGAAGAGCCCCAGACGTACTTTGGAGGATCCCTTCTCTTCTCTTTCTGCCTACTTAGGAAACCTGAAGAAATGAATCATAGAGCAACAGATTCCAAGCTGAAGGGGACCTTAGAGATCCAGATAAGAAAACTGAGACCTAGACAGGTCAAATGATTTGGCCAAGTGCACACAGGTTGTAATTAACACAAGCCCTCTAAAGTCAAATCCAATGGGCATTATGCAACATCTACAAAGAACCCCCACCTTCACAGTATCCTTAGACTGACTCCTCATGGAGATTCTTACAGTTCACAGTTTTCTAAAGAGAGTTTTATTGGAAACCTGTGACCCAGGTACTCCTCTGCCAAGATTCTAGGCTTACATTAACTGGGTTTAATCCTTGGATTATATTTTATCTATTTGATTTATTGTTCCCACCTGGAGTTCCTCCAGGAAAATATAACATGTGTTCATGGTCTAGCTCATGGCAAAGTTCCCCCAAAGATTGGTAACAGGGTCCCTGGCTCCTTTATAAGACATCAAGATAATAATATGCCTAATGGGGTGTGGGACAGACTTTTTCACCCTATAGAAAATCCAAAAGATATAAAGGACCTAAAGGTTCTTAGTCCATCAGCTTCCTTGGTAGAGACTAAAATTTAAAGCTGCCATCAAGACCAACTTTTGCCATTCTGGTCTGAAATGAGGAATACATGTAGGGAAAACATGCAATAAAGGCAACTTTAGAGCTCTGGAAGTTGAGGGCCACCACATCCTTTGAAGTCTTTACTCTCCTCTCTGTCTCTGTCTTCTTTCTTGAAGTCCTATACCATCCCCAAATGACTCCTAGTGCCACCCTATTGTTGAGATACTTCCCAGAAAGTAACATACCATGGATAGAACCGAACAAATAATCCTCTTCTCCTTGCTCTAGGTGAATAATTCATAGTGATTTCTGATGTCTTATGCTTTTTCAGAGAAATTTCTCTATGCCCCCGTTCACACCATCTCTTGATCTATAAAGTTCTACTCTCTGGATTCCTCCTCTCAGGATTAATACAAGCATAGATAACTGTCATGTGACTTTGTCCTAGGGTAACCAATTCCATTTCTTGGAAGAATGAAACTGTTTCCTTAATCCCAAAGAAGCCCCATGGGCTTTTCTGGGCACCATTCTATCTTCTGAACAGGAAAAAGGAAAACCAAAAGCAGGTGTGATATGGTCCATCAGCTTAATTTTATAAACCATGGAGTGGTCTCATCTGACACACATCTGTCCCCCCGGATTCCAGCCAACTAATCATCTTAAAGGCAACCTCACTCACTGGGAACAAAATAGAAGTTCTATGTCTTTTCAGTAAGGTACCAGTGACTTTGTCCATATTCTATACAGAGAAATGTCCTTATATTCTTTCAAACAAAAGCTTACACACTGTAATTTCAGCTAGTTGATTGGGAAAGCTAATCGGCTTGATCATGGACTCCCCAGATTGACCTTCTAGACAAAAGGAAAAAAAGTCAGAGATCCTTGACTAAATAACCATTGGTCTAGATAGATAGAGAGATAAAGATAGATATCTATATATCTATATCTATATATATATCTATGTCTAACTAGATCTAGATATCTATCTATATCTATGTATCTATCTCATCTATATATCTATCCCTATTTCTGTATCTCTGTATCTATCCTCAGAATAATATTCCAAAATGTGGGTGTTTCTTTGGCAGAGGGCAGGCACCTGTTGCTTTCTACTGGTGGAAAAGAGTGAAGGATGCTGCCTCTTCTTCTTTCTCTTACCACATTCCTGTCATTCTTGACAGCTTTTCAAAGTTTTATAATCTATGAAATTTCTCAAGTAACTCAGAGTTGTTTTTAGCATTTTCCAGTCATGTGGTGTGGTATCCTGTGTTCAAGGTTCAAGAACAGAGCAAAACCTCCAGTGATCTTCCTTTCCCTGGGCATCACCAGACCTTTCTATCTTTCTTCTCTCTCACTTTCTTCTAATCATTCATGACTCCATTCAGACACCATTATTTGTCTACAATCTCTCACTTCAAGAGAAGAAGAAATATGCCAGCACCCACTTTGTGCATATTCATATTCTGTATTTGCTACATTGATTTATATACATGTCCAATTGACCCTCCAAGATTGTTAGTTCCTTGAGGGCAAGATTAATGTCTTATTTTTTTTTTATTCCTTTCATTACCTGCCTAGCATAATGCCATATGTATATATGTATATATATATACACACACATATATGTATGTATGTATGTATGTATGAAGAAGAATACACTTTCTTCAATTGCTTAACACAGTTGGATGGGAATATACTAAGTGAGAGGGAGTTGAGAAGAGGGGTTTTTTCTTTGGCGTTTCATATCACAAGGATGAGGAAAGTGAGAGCTGTGGTGTTAATGTGATTAAAGAGCTTCCCCTTGGGGGGCGGAGCCAAGATGGCAGCTGGGAAGCAGTGACTGGCGTGAGCTCCCCACCAAGTTCCTCCAAAAACCTATAAAACAATGGCTCTGAACCAATTCTAGAGCTGCAGAACCCACAAAGTGGCAGAGGGAAGC
>CM053622.1:103515793-103537323 GCA_028646595.1 Phalanger gymnotis
GAAAAATGTTCAACTAATAAACATCTGTTTCTTCATCACCATCACTGGTGGGGGGGAACTCCTTGTAATAAACACGCATAGATAAACAAATGAAATCCCACAAAAAAAAAAAAAAAAAAAAAAACTTTAGGGAGTTCTTAGAGTAAGCCTAAAAATCTGACAACCTTTAGGAAAGAGGGAAAACATGACCCACAATGTTTCTTTCATGGCCAAAAGGCTCAGTTTACAGCTATTTCCTGAAAAAGGAAACACTAGGAACAGCAAAATTGTACATTTCCCTTTAAAATTCAGCCCCAAATCTACTTTTGCTGTGAAGTCTCCCCGGCCTTCTGGAACCATGCTATAAGGAAGACATTGATAACCTGGAGAGAGTCCAGAAGCTCAAGGCCTCAAAGTCATGACATATGTGAACTAGTGAAAGGAATTGGGAATACTTATCATGAAGAAGGGAAGACTTAAGTGGGATAGCTTATAGCCATCAGCCATCTTCAAGTATTTTAAGTGATGTCATGAAGAAGAAGGAATTATTCTTGGTCTCAGAGAGTAAAACTAGGAACAATGGGGAGAAGTCACAGAGAATGCATTTAAGATTGATGCAAAGACAAACTTCCTAGTACTTAGAGCTATCCAAAAGTGGAATGGAGGCAGTGATATGCCGTTGAGGATGGAGATAAACAGCCTAACAACAAAAGCTGGATGACGTGTCATTAGGTATTCTGTATTGAGGACTCTTTTTAAGGTATGAGTTGTCCTCTGTGATTTTGTGATTCTCTGAGTAACTCAAATCCAAACAAATTTCTTCTTTCTCTATGACCCTTTAGTTGTAATAGTCTATGCTATAAAATTTAGTATTGGCTTTTTACATATGGTAATCACGTGCCATCTTGTTTTGTGAGTGTTTGTCCCATTTTCCCAACTAGATTCTGAGTGGCTGAAAGACAGAATCTAACTCTTATAAGAATTTTACTCACCATTCAATCTATCAGTCAACTAGTATTTATGCTATAGCATCTAGAAAAGAAACAAAGCAGGACCCATACCCGCAAAGAGCTTATAGTCTAGTCAGGGCAACAGGTATTGCACAGCTAAAACCATTAGGAAAGAAAAGATTGTGTGATTAGATCAAAGAATCAAATTTAGAGCCAGAAGAATTTTTCAGGTGCTGTCTAGTCCAAATCCATCATTTTACAGATGTGTAAACTGAGGGTTAGAGACTTTAAATGATTTGCTCAGGTTCACAAAGGTAACAAAGATCAGAGGCAATTTTTGGCCTCAAATTCTCTGACTCCAAATCTGGAGATAATTCCAGTGGATTGTACTTGACTCCCAGATCAAGGCAGCAATTATGAATTTAGGCATTAAGTATAAAGAGAATTAGAGAAGACAGAATGGGCTGAAAGCTATCAGGAAGCTTTTATGGAAGAGGTGGCAGCTGAGTTGGATATGAAAAAGGACAGGGAGCAAATGCCAGCCATGGATGATAGTAGGATCAAAGTCATGAAGGAGGGAATAAACACGGTGGATAACAAGGACAATTAGAACAATGGCCTAATTAGAGCACATGGTAAACTGAATGAATCCTGTATTTGTATAGCCTAGCTCAGACCTCAGGGAAATATTCATAAAGTGCCTACTATGTGCCAGGCACAGGGCTAAGACTTGAGGATATAAGGAAAAGCAAACGGCAGACAGTCTCAGCTTTCAAGAAGCTCACAAACTGTAATGCTGAGGTAGCAATATTCTACTGGGAGGTACCATGATGTAGCAGAGTGCACCAATACTAGGAAGTCTCAAGTTCTAGTCCTAGTTTTGCCACTAAATCTCTTTGTAATCTTAAGTAAGTTGATTCTTCTTGCTGTGCTTCAGTGTCCTTATCCATAAAATTAGAGGGTTGAACTAGATGATCTCCAAGGTCACATGCAAATTTTAAACTCTTTAATTATCCTAGATGGCATGAATAACTTTGGGAATCATCCCTATCTTACATTCCTAAGAGCTACATAAATGCCTGTTGATTTAATCAAATTGAAGAAGCAGATCTGTGAGATTCCCCAAGCTTAATTACCTCAGTTATGTTGGCCAGTTGATCAGTTATAGGATGAGGGGTCAGGGAGAAGTCCTGAAGATGGATCCCAGACTGAGAAAGCATGCCTGAGTAGGACTTCCAAGTTCTAGACTGTCAGAAAATAGCGTGAGAGGTAGAACCCGCTAGCTGGCACAGTGGATAGAGTGCTGGGCCTGGAGTCAGGAAGACTCATCTTCCTGAGTTCAAATCTGGTCTTAAACACTTACTAGTTGTGTGACCCTGGACATTTAATTTTGTTTGCCTCAGTTTCTTCATCTGTAAAATGAGGTAGAGAAGGAAATGGCAAAACCATCCCAGTATCTCTGCCAAGAAAACCCCAAATGGAGTCATGAAGAGTTGGACATGACTGAAAAAACTGAGCGACAGCAACAAAGCATGAGAGCACTGGAAGCTGTTGAAGGGTCAGTTAGAGTAGGAGGCTGGGGAGAAGTAGGAAGGGATGTAGAAAAAAAAAAGAATATGTTATTTACAGATAAGGAGAGGACCACCAAAGACAAACTTTTCTTTCTTTGTAATTTTCCCTCAAGCTATCCCTGAAAAATAGCCTTATAGTCTGACTGGACCCTCTCTATCAAGTTGTTAAACTAATATAGTGAATACAGTAAATATTTAATAAATGCTTTTTTCAATTCATTTATTCATTCATTCATTCTTTGGACTTCCCACCACCCCCTCCACCTTGACAAAAAGACAGCTGAGATCCAGTCCTACTTCAGACACTCACTAGCTCTGTGACTGTAACTTAATTTCTATTTGCTTCAATTTTCTCATCTGTAAATTGGAAATAATAATAGCACCTACCTTAGAAAGTTGTTATGGGGGCAGCTAGATGGCTCAGTGAGTAGAGCACCGGACCTGGAGTCAGGAGGACTTCAGTTCAAATCCAGCCTCAGACATTTGACACATGTACTAGCTGTGTGACCTTGGGCAAGTCATTTAACTCCAATTGCCCTGCCCCCCCCAAAAAAAAACAAAAAAAAAAGAAAGTTGTTGTGAAGACCAAGAGAGTTAGCATATTTAAAGCATTTAGAGGGTTTTATAAATGCTATTACTGTTATTACTATTGCAAAATGTTTCAGAGAGTCACTTTTTCCCCCAAAGTGCCCCTTTCTCATTACGTCAAAGAAACTCAGGTGTGAAGAGAGGCCTCTTTGATAGTGCTCTGACATCTGCTGAATTAGAATGAATTAAGAGCTCCTAAAGTTAGAGCATTTGATCAAGGTTCTGTACTTCAAGCCTGGGTTTCAGGATCCAGAAATAATGTGTACTTAGGATTCAGTTACAACTCAATTTATTAGCATGAGACATATAGCATTACTGGAAGTACAGAAGAAGCAAGACTGGAAGGAAGAATGAGGGAGGAGTTACATAGACAGACAGAACCTTGGCCACACAGGCTCCTTCACATGATGAGAGAGCACAGGGTATAAGATCTCAGGATGCAGCATTGGAAAATGCTCTTGACATAAGGACTGAGAAGGTGGTATAATCATCTTTTTTTCTATTCTATTATATTATGGAAATACTTGTTTTAGTCCTTAAGTTCAGAATAAAATAAATATTTTTTTTAAAGAAGGAGCAGGAAGCCAAATTTGCTGAGCCACTTTGGGGGTGGTTTGTGTGCATATTGGGTTTATTTAAGCCATCTACTACTTTAGATGAGTCACATGGAAGGTTAATGAATAAAACTTAAGGCCTATTTGTTTACTGTGGCCATCAGGGCCACATAGCCAAAGTACCTCCATTTTGTCACAAATTTATAACACCTGTGAACACCCCTCCCTCTTAGTAAGATTATAGACTTTAGAAATGAGACCTTAGAGGTCATTGAGTCCAATACTGTCATTTTGCGGATGAAGACAACGAGGCATACAGAGGTTAATTGACTTTTCTAACTAGTGTTTGAGGTAGGATTGGTCTTCCCAAGTCTAAGTCTAACATTTTTCCTTTTGAATCATACTGCCTCTTATTATAGTAACAATAATGGCAGCTCAGGACTCATAGAATGAGTCTACAAACTGTAAATTTCTTGATTCTATTTTTAGATGACCTCTAATATCCTTTCCAGTTCTGCATCTATGAATCTTTGCCTTCTAGGAAAGTAAGGCATGGGGGAAAAATGTTCATATAAAATGTATTTCAGGAAAAAAAATCACATTGTGTTTACTTCCACTTCCTCTATAAAACCTTCTTGCTTGGAAACGAGATCTGAATTCCCTTAACATTTCCCCTTCTTACCTTTTATGTTGTACTTATGATATTCTACCTTTGTATTAGCTCACCTACAAGACTGTAATTTCCTTGAGTAAGGAATGCACTTTATTTACCTTTGTAATACCTGGCACAGTCTGTTGCATGTAGTAGTAGGTGTGCAATAGTCTGGTCTAATTCTAGTCTGGTCTAATTCTACAATTCCAGGGATAAAGAACAGATGTTTGCTCTTCCGGAAACATTTTATTTGATCATGACAATAACCCTCTGAGGAACTTGGTACCACTATTATTGTCCTTATTTGGCAGATTAAGAAATTGAGATTCAGAGAAAGGTTAAGTGATTTCCCCAAGATCACAAAGCAAATTAGTATAGGATCCATAACTCGAAATGATGTCTTTCAATTTCAAATTCAGTAGGCTTTACATTATGTCATATATTGGGGTGTATGGGGCACTAAGGGAAGACTAGTACTTCTGGTATGAGGGCTTCCTGAACCCTTTTCAGAGCAGCTCATTCACCTTTGGTATCCAACCAGTCACCCACCTCCCACCTGTGACTCCAAGAAGCTGTGTCATGCAGAATGGCCACATCCCAGTAAACCCTGTGGGCAGACAGGCTAAAGTAGGTAACAAGGTCAAACATGCCAGTGAGTTAAGGGGATGTCTACCCCCAAGCAAGTGAAGATTATCCCCAGAAGAAGGGGTGGATGAAAATGATTTGTTCCAATGGCCATGAAGGTGGTTGAAGCAGGCACTGTGGAATGGTTAGAACTTGGTCAGACACTGAAGATGCCAAGGTCATCCTCTGCATCCCAGGTCATTGCCAGTGGTTTTCACTGTTGTCCTGCCACTGGACTTTGATGACTTTAGAAGACAGAGTGAGGTCGATGAGTTGTATGCAATTTTGCCTCATTTAAATCCAATTCACATATGAGTAGGCATCAAGACATCACCCTGTGATGTCATCAGTCCTCTTCAAAAATGAAGGACAAACAACAACAAATGTTTATAATACTATACTACTTAACCTCTCCATGACCTCAGTTGCCTCATCTTTGAAGTGGGGGTAGGAGATATAAGGCAATTTCTATTGCATATTCTCTGAGCTCTAAATCTTTTAATTCTAAATACTAATGTGAGTTGTGGCAAGTAACATAAATAAGTACCAGATAACTGAATATAAACAGTGCACTAACAAGTCCAAAGGACAGAAACTTTACTGAGGGCTGAAGCGTCATGAAGTAGGCTTGGACTGGTCCTTGAAGTAAAGGTCATGTGTAAATAGAAAAACAGAAAAGAAAGGAGATATCGCTTTGTTAAGGAGGAAGAATAGGGGTTCACTGCCTAATATAGTATAAAGAACACTATTTTATATTATAAAAACTGGGTTCGGGAGGGGGCAGAGCCAACGTGATGGCTGGAAACCAGGGACCTGCCTAAAGCTCTCCCCCAGGACCCTCCAAACACCTATAAAATGACTCTGAACAAATTCTAGAACTGCAGAACCCACAAAATAGCAGAGTGAAACAGGGCTCCAGTCCAGGACAGCCTGGATGGTTACTGGGTAAGGTCTATCGCATGGAGCTGGGAGTGGAGCAGAGCAGAACGCAGCATGGGCTGTGCCTGGACAACCAGACTGGGAGCCAGGAGGAACAGGCCCTAGCACCTTGAATCAATGAGCTGTGGCAGTTACCAGACTTTTCAACCCACAAACACCAAAGACAACAGAGAAGGTTAGTGGGAAAAACTGCGAGGACAGAGTGAAAAGAGTTCTGGTTGGGCCACCCTCCCTGGGGGCAGCAAAGGTGGTGCAGCTCTGAAGAATTACAACTGCAGTTGCTTCCAGCCCCAGGCACACCTGGTGGGAGGAATTAAGTGGCAGATCAGAGCTGGAGGGCATTAGATCTGAGTCCCAGTCTGGTTTGGCAGTTCTTGGGGCAAGAGGAGCGCTGGTGTGGCAGAGCTTGCTGTATAGAAATAGCTCTGAAAACAACAGTGAAGCCCCTCAAGCTTGGGACAAAGTATTCTATACTCTTAGGGAGGGTGGGTGGGGAGAGAAGAGGGGAGAGAATTTGGAACTCAAAGTTTTAAAAGCAGATGTTTAAAAAAAGTTTTTGCCCACAACTAGGAAATAAGATATACAGGCAATGGGGCATAGAAATGTATCTTGCCCTACAAGAAAGTAGGGGAAAGGGGGATGGGGGGAGTGGGGTGACAAAAGGGAGGGCTGATTGGGGAATGGGGTAATCAGAATATATGCCACCTTGGAGTGGGGGGGAGGGTAGAAATGGCAAAAAATTGTAATTCAAACTCTTGTGAAAATCAATGCTGAAAATTAAAAATATTAAATAAACAAACAAACAAAAAGAAACTGTGCATGCCCTTTGGCCCAGTAATACCACTACTAGGTCTTTTTTTTTTGAAAAGAAATTAAAGAAAAGGGAAAAGAACCCACATGTACAAAAATATTTCTAGTAGCTTTTTCGTGATGGTAAAGAATTGGAAGTTGAGGGGATGCTTATCAATTGGGGAATGGCTGAAGAAGTTGTCGTGATGTGATATGCTGTGGGAAATGACCAGGGGAGTGGTTTAAGGAAAACATGGCAAGACCTATATGAACTGATTCAAAGTGAACTGAGAAGAACCAGGAGATCATTATGCACAGCAATTGAAAGGTTATAATGATGATTAACTGTGAAAGACTTGGTTAGTCTGATCAATACAATGATCCTGGACAATTACAAAGAACTTATTGATTTAAAAAAATATTATCTATCTCCAGGGAGAGAATTTATGAATTCTGAATTCTGAGTGCCTCTTTGGTGGACTCTAAAGTGTCTTGTTGCTCTAAATCCTATAAGGTGCAAAGACTGGAATGCAAATGATGTTCTTGAGAGAGACAATAAATTAGTCTCTCTAGAATAGAGAATGCAAGTAGAGTCCCTCAAGACTGGAAAAGTAGCCTGCATCTGGATTGTGAAGAGTCTTAAATATAAGTTTATGGAATTAGGGAGTTATCTTCTAGGTACCAGGGAGAGAGAGGGGGATTTTTATTTACTTTGATTTGTATTTGATTGTATAACTTCAGTGGCAGCATGGCATAGTAATGAGCTGGTCTTGGAGTCAGAAAGAGCAGGGTTCATGTCCTACCTCATGGCACAGACTGTATGACCCCCAAGAAAGAGAAAGTAACTTAACCTCTCAAGGTTTCAGGCCAGTGGTATCAAACACACATAGAAATGTATTTCAATAGGCTGCATGTTGCCTTAGAAGACCACAAATTAACATTATCTATGTTGTATTGTATTTTTATTTGTTTTGTTAAATATTTCCAAATAAAATTTTCCCAATTTCCCAATAAAATTACATTTTAATTTTGTTCAGGCCCTGAGTTTGACACCACTTCTCTGGGCTACTCTCTAAGACTATAAAAGTCAGCAGTGGTGCCAGCATGCATTGGTAGAGGGAATTTCATGAGCTGTGAATTCTCTTTACTAATGAATGAAATCATAAGTCCCTACCTCTTTTGAAGAACTTTATCTCTTATGCAAAAAAATAAGGTGATTATCCTAACATCTGGGTGTTTTTCTATGTAGCACAGAGATTACTCTAAGAAGGACAGAAGTCTCAAACATGTGACACACAACAGTCCCCAGCCTAGCCAAACAATCAATCAACATTTACTATGTACCTATTATTTACTAGACCTAGCCAAAAAATCAATCAACATTTACTATGTACCTATTATTTACTAGGCACTGTGCTAAATGCTGGGGATACAAAAAGGGGCAAGAGACAGTCTCTGCTCTCAAGAAACTTACAGTCAAATGAGGGAGACAGCATGCAAACAAGTACATGCAAAGTAAACTATATACAGGATAAATAGGAAACAATTGCCAGTGGGAAGGCATTACAATTAAGACAAGTTGAAGAAGGCTTCCTGTAGAAGACTGGATTTTAGTTGGGACTTGGAAGAAGCCAGGGAGGTCAGTAATTGGGGCACAGGAGGGAGACAATTTCAGGCACAGGGGCCAACAAAAGAGGATGTCAGAAGCTGGGAAATGGAATGACTTGTTCCTGGAACATTTGGGAGGTCGATATCACTGGATTAAAGAGTACATGTTAGGGAGTAAGATTCCAAAAGACTGGAAAGGTAGGAGGGGGCTAGGTTATTAAGGGCTTTGAATGCCAAAAAGAACATTTTGTATTTGCTTCTCAAGGCAATAGGAAACCACTGGGGAGTGTGTGTGTGTGTGTGTGTGTGTGTGTGTGTGTGTGTGTGTGTGTGAGAGAGAGAGAGAGAGAGAGACGGAGACAGAGTGGGGTGGGGAGAGAAGAAGGGAGGGAGGGAGGGAAGATTGGACCTGTGCTTGAGGAAAATCACTTTAATGACTAAATGGAAGATGGATTGGAGTGGGGAGAGACTTGATGCAGGCAGACCCACCACCAGGCTATTCTAATAATCAAGGCATGAGATGATGAGGGGGCCTGCACTAGAGGGGTGGCCATGTCAGAGGAGGGAAGGGAGTATATTTGAGAAGTGTTGCAAAGGTGGAATCAACAGTCCTTGATGACAGCTTGAATTTGGATGATGAGATAGTGAGGAATCCAGGATGATTCCTAGGTTATGAGCCTATAGGACTTGGGAGGATGATGTTGTCCTCTCTAATAATAGGGAAGGTGGAAGGGCGTTTTGGGGACCAGATCATGAGAACTGGATTAAAATGTAGTTACAGAATATTTAACAAAATCAATAAAAATTCGATAAAACATAGATAATATTAATATGAAGTCTTTGCAGTTAATATGCTTCCTGCAGAGATCGTGATCTATGATTTAGTGGCCTCTGCTTCTATTTGTGGTTAACACCATTGCTCTAAGACTTTTAGAGTATTTCAAGTGTACCCACCAACTGAAAATGTATTTATCTTTACATACAAAATCTAGGAAAGCCTTTCCAGTTGGATCCAGGCTTGAGACATAAGTGCATAAACGTTTATGAACCGTGTAGCAATAAGGATCAGGAATTGAAAGTGAAGTCAAAAAGCCAAGATATGTTGAAATCAGAACTCCATTAAAGTTCTCTGCTTACAGCTGAGAGCCAGCAAAGACTAATGCTCTTGGGTGTCCCTAGGCCACCGCCCCACAGCCATGAATGACTCTTACAGAAAGCTAATCATCTGTACAGAGAGAGCACATGTTTTATGTCTAGGAACAACCAAGATGGGAAGACAGGCCCATTAAAAAGTTCTCTCCTGAATACATGGAGGTCAAATGAACACATTCAGCAAAGTGACAAAATATGTTTAGGACCCAAGAACAAGCTTCCAGTATGACTGCAGGGATTTGGAAAATGGTTTTCCTCATAAAGTTGATCTGCTTCCAAGTGACCATTGCAACACCTGGGAAAGGGGTGAGCTTTGAGATAGTAGAACTGGCTGGGTGGAAGAGCCAATGAGAGCTTAGTCTAGCCACCAGTCAGGACCAGGCCTTAGCAGACGTTCTAAAATAAGGTTCTTTTCTTCCCTCTTACTCTATCTGTTTGCATCCTCTATTTAAAAGCAACAATTAAAACTCAGGAAGAAAGGGGGACAGCACATCAGGCTGAATGCCCCACCTGAATTTCTTCCTAACAGTGTCTGCACCCCAGAGCTATTTCTGGAGTCATATCTAAGTCTCTATGTCTCCACCCCCAGCTCTTGGTTGTCCAAGGAATTGCTGCAGTTCCCCCTCTTTTTTCCCCAAGCATGGGAATTTTTTTTCCTCTCTTGGATCATCTAAGGCAAAAAGGTTGTGTCCATCTTCCCACAAAAAAAAGATTTTCCTACCAACTAAGAAGAAAATGTAAAATAAAGCAAAATCCAGAATGGGAGAGTCCTGGGTTAATGGAGCACAGATTATATTAGGATAAATTAGCCATAGATGCTTGGATTTCTCCCTTTCACTCTCCTTCCCTCCCTCCTTCTCCCCTTTCCTCCCTCCCCCATTCTCTCTCTTCTTCCTTTAGGATATCTCAGAAGACAAGATCATATGTCCTTTGGCTGGTGGTCAGGATGATGTAGTGAATCAAAGCATTGAGTCTGGAATCTCAAGACTTGGGTTTGAATCCCTGCCTTGCTAGCTAGCTATTACCATTATGACCTTGAGAAAGTCACTTAACTTCTCTTGGAATCACTTTCTCCATCTACAAAATGTGGGCTGATGGGGGTAGAGTAAGTGATCCCTATATGCTTCCCAGCCCTAAATCCTAACTCACCCACTCTTAGGTCCGGCTTCTCCACATGGGCTGCTGCTGTGATGCTATATAATGGCTCAGTATTTGACTGCCCCTTGCCAGCACTTTGAAACAACATCCTTTCCTCAGAGTCTTCTGCTATGTCACCCAAGTTATAACTTCAGAATGTTTTCCATTCACATTAAATTTTAGCCTATTTGCCTGGCTCTAAAAACTGGTATAGATGAGGTATTACTAATATTTACCACCCTGGCCAAACCAGCCACTTCCAAGTTCACAAGTGAATCAGTAATTTGCCACCAGGGAAATATTCCTCTACAGTTCACCTTGTATTTTATTTTTTATTCTATTTATTTCTTCATTCTATCTAGTACTTTATACTTATGACAACATACAAGTCCCATCAAAGTAAATAAAGGACCCTCTTTTTTTACCTTCTGCTTCCCCTCACGGGCAACCAGTGACCTCCCAGTGCCACCCCCCTCCTCTTCTTTACAACATACTACCTCAACCAGTTTGATTTTCCCCAAAGATGCAGGAAAAGTGTGCTGCATTTGGAATGAGAGGACTAGAGCTCAAATCTTAGCACTGCCATTAAGTAGCATTGTGACCTTGGGCAAGTTATTTAATTGCTCTGAGACTTAGTTTCTTCATTTGAAAAATTAAAGATTTGGGTCAGATGACCTCAAATGCTTTCCAGTTCCAAATTTATGATCTAATGGTATTTCTTTTCTCTTTCCTCCTAAAACAACAATAGCAGCAGCAGAGGCAACAACAGTGTGTCTGTAATGTTATATTTCCTTAATCCTTTAAGGACCTTACTAGGTAACTATTTAACTACTCTACCCACATAATTCTCACAAAAATGTTAATGGCTACTAATAGCTAACAATTCAAATACCTTAATAACAAGAATATATGCATAATAAAATTATCAATTGGCTATATTCCCTATCTTCTTCTAAACCCTGGAGCTTTCCCCAGACAATTTTGATCCAAATGTTTTAGGAAATGTCTAGTCTGACTTTGTTTTGTTCCTCACTGTCATTCATTTTTAGGCAGGCAAAGGAGCGCCCACTCAACAGTGAGTTCAATGCTCAGCTCAACAGATGAAGTTGCAGAAACTCTTGAGGAACCCTAGACCTTGAACTTAATGGAAAAGAAAACTGGCTTAGGATCAAAGTGTACCTAGGAGAGAATCTCCCATGGTAATGTTCTTCATCTGGGCCATCTAATTCTAGCACAGACATCTGACCAGCAGCTGTCCCATTATAGTGGAGAGTGAATGGATTTGATGGCCAAACCCAGTAAAAAGCCATGCCGTTGTTGGTGCTGGCATTCTCTCTGAATGTTCACTGATTGACCTTGATGGTCGTACCTTTCTGCTTAAGCTTTGTCAATTCGACTATTTTTGCTCCTCTAATAGAAAGTTACCATTGTTCTGTACAGAAAGGGGCTCAAAGCATCTTAGATATGGAAGGCTCTGCAAAGGCCATTTAATCCAACTTTGTGGCTTCACCCTTGAGTTAATTGAGACTCAGGAGAGATAAGTGATTTGGTCAAGATCACATAGATAGTAAATGTCAGAGGTGAGGTTTGAAATCAGGTTCTCTTGATTCAGATAGGTGTCTTTTTTTGTACCACAGTGCCCTTATAAAGGCGTCTGGTGGGGAGGGGGAGGGAGGGGCATTATATTCAGATAAGGAAGGGGAGGGTTGATGAGACTTGTCCAAATTCATTCAGATAATAAGTGGTATAGCCAGGATTCAAACCCTGGTTTTCTGAATTCACATCCTGTGCCCTTTATCTTCTGCCTTGAGGGGGAAATATAATGTAATATGTGGAATTTAAGACTTGAAGTCAAAAGACTTGGGTCAGGTCTCTGCCTCAGTTATTTATGACTTATATGAATATAGACAAGTCATTTTTAACTCTGTGAGCCCCAATCTCTTCTGTTGAAAAATGAGGATAACGCTTGTGATTCTTACACAATAGGATCGTTGGGTGATGAGAAATTTAGGAGTCATCATGGTGCTGTATTAAGAACACTGGATGTGAAATTTAAATGAATGCACTGCTGCTTACTTATATGTCTGTAGTCAAGTCATATAAACATCTCTGGGCCTTTGTTTTTTTTTTTTACCTATAACTAATAATGTTAGTTTGGATACTCAGAAAAGCTCCTTCCAGTTTTAAATCTTTGATCCTATTATCTTTTCTGAGTAATCATCTCAGATCCAACACTTACTAGCTTTGGGAACTTGGACAAGTCACAACATTTCTGGGTTTCATTTTTTTCATCTGTAAAATGGAAGCATTGGTCCAAGTCCCAGTTCTGCTTCTTACCAGAAAGAAGATAAATCATTTCACTTTCTTTGGCATCTCCTTCCTCATCTGTAAAATAAGAGGGTTGTATTAAATGATCTCTAAGATTCTTCTTAGCTTTAGCAACTGGTGATCTAATGAATCACAGAATATTAGAGGTGGAAGGAGCCTCAAAACCCATGTAGACCTAAAGAGACATTGCCTCTACAGTATCTACAATTCTATAGTTTAAATGAGATTATATGTAAATTGCTTTGCACAATGACTAGAGATCATCTACTCAACCTTTCCATAAAGTCTGACTGTCTATTACTACCTAAAAACAGGTATTTGGTTGGTGAGTCTTGGCCTTCCAGTCTGATTGCAACTCTGAATGACCAAATGAGGAAATTCTAAGTCCAGTAAACACAACCATGATTACTCTGTTAGAATCTTGGTGAAGAGGACATAAGTGGCTCAGGATTTCTAACCCAGCTGATGGGAATTGGGACAGCCTGAAGTGTGTCACAGAGGTGAAGAGGAAAACATAAATAATGTCGCCTGTAATGTAACATGGTTCAGGGTAAAAACTGGGGTCATGCCATTAAGAAGACTATGATGAGATCATTATGCTTTCACAAGGCCTACACTAGTGAAAAAGGAAGACAATAATGAAAAGTTGCCTGGGATTCTGAAACTGAGACCAGAGAACAGGGAGGGGGAAATGGAACTTTCTAATGGAAACCATACCCCAACACCGGATATGAAGGCTCTGCTCTGAAACAGTAATGCAAGAAGGGTGAGCAAGATTGATAGAGATGGAAGAAGCTCACTAAGGAAGTTGTAAATACAGTGAGGGGCAACAGAGGTGAGCATGCTGAATCAGTACCCCCAAAGATGAGGAAACAAATGAAAGGCTATTTGGAAACAAAATTTAAAGAGGGTGGGCTTCAGGGGGTGTATTTCAGGGGAAATTTGTGTGGGAAGCTAATTCTGGAAATCCACAGTCCAAACCATAATCCTGTAAAAGAAAGTCTATCAGAGAAGGATATGGTATCCCACAAAGTGATAAGAAAGGATGGTTAATGCTAACATTATCTGAGACCATGTTGGCCTCAAGTATGCTGAATGATTCCACTGAACTCCAGGGCAGATAAAGTAGCAGAGCAAACATTTCTGAAGACTTTCAAATATAAAACTCAAAACCTACTTGATGTCCCATCGAGAGAGTCTAGAAGTCTGGAGAGCTCTCTGATCACTTTCTCCTAGCTATGACCTATGAAAAACTAGAAGAAAACATGGGTTCTTTATTGGCATTTGCTCCATCATAAAATTATCTGGAATTACTTTATCTATCTATCTGTCTGTCTGTCTGTCTGTCTGTCTGTCTGTCTGTCTGTCTTTCTGTCTGTCTGTCTGTCATTTATTTATTCATTCATTTTCTTCTTTATTCATTTGTTTATTTATTTAACTAATTGTGGTTTCCTTTCTCTCCAATAGAATGTAAGGCAGGGCCTCTTTAACTCTCTCAGCTTCAGTTTCTTCATCCTTAAAATGAAGATAATCATGACACCTCACAGGTTTGTTTTGAGGATCAAAATAGATCATGTATTTAAAGTGATTTGCAAATATTAAAATTGTATATAAATATATTATTATTGCTGTTGTTATATGTTTATTTACTTATCTATAAATTGATCCATTTTAAAAATGTTTGTTTCTTCATATTCTCAGTGTCATGCATAAAACAACTGCTTAATGAATATTTGTTGAATTGAATTGAATTGATTTGTGATCTGGCAGAAATTAGATTGCTTTAAAAGATAATCAGACAGCAGACGTTAAGACTTGAGTTAATGATCATCTCATTCTATCTTTGAGATTTGTTTAGACTGAGACAGACATTGAAAAAGAAGAGAGAAGAGTAACAGCTAATATTGAAGATAAGTCAGAATCTATTTTCAGGTCTTTACTAAATGGTCACTTCATTGACCATTCTCTTATTGATTGCAGAACAAAGTGCCACCAGACCTGTGCTTTCTAAACCTTGAAAGTATGTATGTGTGCTTCTCACACTTACTCATTTATGCTTGTGTAGAAACACATTCATCCAAGGTAGATGAGTACTCCTTTGTACATTTTAGTCTTAGAGAGTTGCACTTGTCATTGACTTGTCCAAGGTCACATTGCTAGTATGTGGCATTGTAAAGGCAATCAGTGAATGGGAAGATCTTCCCCAACCATTTGAGTGGGCTTCAGGGGTGGGGCTCTCAGGGTCGTAGGGGGAGTGGCTAGGACTGGAGCCAATGGTAGGCACCTGAGTTCTGGTCCATGAGATGATGGGAAGCCTGTGGTGGGAGGAGCTTGCTGAAAGGTTGGAGCAGAGCTAAGAAGCAGTTGGTGAGAGCAGTTAAGAGCTGAAAGAGAGAGGAAGCAGTCAGCTAGCTGGAGCACAGCTTGGAAATTGTGGCGGTGGCGGCAGAAGTGGCGGCAGCGGAAGTGGCGGCGACGGTGGCAGGGGCTACAAAAAGGCAGGACTGACTCCCATGGAGACTGGAGAGTGTTGAGCAGGGGCTTGAGGCCAGTGGGTGGTCTTCTTGCTGGAGGGCCCTGATATTGGGGGGGAAGCACCAGTATGACTTGGCTTGCTGCCATAATGTTTTTTCTGTGGCCTCCTGGTCACTATTGTGAGATGGGCATACTGGTTTTGGAAGGTTCTTGCCAGGATGTTAAATTGGGGACACTGGTCCATGGGTCCTGATACTCTTGAGTTTCAATAAATGCTTTAACTCCTCTGCCTTCTACTTAGAGAATTCCTTATATCCTGCAATTCTAGACTATTCAGGCATATTCATGGTCATCTTTGAAGTCATGAATTTTGCCTTAATGATATAGGCACACACCAAATTCAAATCTGTCTTCCTGAAGCTTTAATATACTATACTAGACTTAAAGAAGAAAAGAGAACAGAAGGGGAAGGCAAGGGAGGGAAGAAGGAAGGAGGAAAGAGAAGGCAGAGAGGGAGGAAGGAAGGAAAGAAGGAAGAAAGGAAGGAGGGAAGGAAGGAGGGAAGAGAAGAAGGAAGGAAAGAACCAAAGGAGGAATGATGAAGAAGGAAAGGAAGGAATGAAATAGGGAAGGAAGGAAAAGAGCAATGAAAGAGGGAGGGATGGAAGGAAGAAAGTGGAAGGGATAGAAGGAAAGAGGGGGAAAGGAAAGGAAGGAGAAAAGGAAGGAAGAAGAGCACTTATTGAGCACTTTATGTTTGTCACACTTTAGTATATATGACAACAATGATGTAAAGCAGAGAAATTTTGAATGACTTAGGAACTCTGCTCAATTCAATGACCAAACACAATTCCAGAGTACTTATGATGCAACATGCTATCTGACAGAGAGGTGATAAACTCAGTGTGAATATTAAGACCTTCTTTTTTTAAAACGTGACCAACGTGGGAATCTGTTTCGCTTGCCTGCACTTTTTTGTTAGTTTCCTTTTTCTTTCTTTCTCAGTGGGAGGGGAAAGAGAGATGAGAAAGAAAAGGAGGATTTTTATTGACCAAAACTTTTTTTTAAAAGATTTCTTCCCTTAAAAGCCATAGTAACTGAATTTAGACAAGATTTCCAGCTCTTCCATTTTATATCCATGGAAGACTGGGTGTGGCATTTCTTCCCTGTTCATTCATGCAAGGATAAGCTGCTTAGCCACCCTCAATAGCATGGGATACAACTGGACTCCTCTGGATTCCCTGTTTTCCTCCAAAAGCTTTGTTGGCCAAGACACTACAAATATAACAAACTGAAAACCATTAAGTCTTCCATCTGGGATGGATCTCTCCCTCCCAGGAGCGGATGGAGGAAGTCTGTTCTAATGGGGCTGCAGGACTACAGCTGAGTGATTTCTCAATGAGGGTATTAGACTTGAAAATGTGTTTGCTTTGTGTTATCTACAGGCAATCCAGTTTCACAATAACATTATAACCACTTGCACCATCATGCCCGGAGCCCTCTTTTCATGGCGTTAGATTCTCTTTCCGGGTGGCTCAACTTAGGGAGTTAACTGCCTCTTCTAACACGTTCTCGTCTAAATCCGCGTTTGTATAGAATTAATTACCAAGTTTAGGTGTGTTATACATGCCCCTTAAAGTTGCAAAGTATAGAAAACTGGAGTTAAATCCAAAAGCTTACACTTCGGGGGAGGGGAAGAAGGGGACTTTTGAACAGGGACCCAGTCTATACAAGCCCTCACCTCAACCCACGGAATCTGGACCTTCTTTCAAAAGCATAGCTCAAATGCATCTACAACTACACAGGGCCATTCCTAATCCATTCTGGTTATTAACGGTCTTTCCAACTTGAAAATACTTTGCATATATTTTGTATTTACATCATAGACAGGCAGATAAATGCACAGACTGAGGGATAGATAGATAGAGATAGAGATATATATTTGTATCTATATCTATAGCTTTCTCTCTCTCTCTCTCTCTCTCTCTCTATATATATATATATATATATATATATATATCTCTATATAGAGCTATAGATACATATTTCTATCTTGTAGCCTCCCAGCAGACAGAGATGCCCTTCAATTGAAAAATCACTGCCTGATTATGGGCAGGTTCCCTGACAGTCAAGGAGACTTCATGTTTGGAGTGCAATCCAGTACCTGCCGTAGGGAACAGTAGGGGATAGGATATCGTTTCTAGCAATGTGCTTATCAAATAATCAGCGAAAGTCAGAAATGATTTTTTGATGCCTCTTGAATGACACAATCTGAAAGTTGGAAGGTAAAAGCCATCTATTTCAATCTTGCCACAAAATCATTGTGTTCTGTTTAACAAAGCACTTTACATACTGTATCTCATTTGAAAATGGCAATGTTTTAAAGGCAGTGTGTCTTCAGGAATCAATTAACCTATTGGCCTCTGAAATCCCTTCCACTTCTGACATTCAGTGATTCCATGGTTCATTGATTAGTAGGGCTTTTCGGAACCCTTCAAGATTATCTAGTCCAACCTTCCCAATTATCTTACAGATGAGAACACATATCTAAGAAAGGAAATTGCTTATTCATAGGGCTAATAAGTAGCTGGACTAGGATTTTGGAACCAGGTTTTCTGGCTTTATCCCACTCCTTATGAAATGGGTCTCTTCTAGTGTACCCCGGCAGGTTGTCACCCATTCGTCTTGAACACTTTCAGTTATCTTTTGTGTTACCAACAGAATTAATAAATATAAAATCCTTTTTAAATATAGATAGAGGTTTGGCCTGCCATTTCATTGGTAAAGGGAACTCTTGGGCAAAGAAACTTCCTCTTCGATGGAAGTCAGCACCTGTTCTGCAACGTACAGACTTAGAAAGGTACACCACTGAGATATCAAGTGACTTCCCCAGGGTCACCCAACCAGGATGTTTCAAAGGCAAGTCTTGAACTGGGCCAGATCTTTATTCACTTCTCTATGATGTACTACTAAAAGAATGTAACCTTTGATCATTGTCTTTCTCATTATCATGCTATCACCTCATAAGGCAGTTCTTTTGAGAATGATTAATTTTTATAGGAATTTCTTATATTGAATCCAAATCTGTCTCTTTACAAGTCCTACCTATTAGTAAGGATATACATCTACTCCTGCTCACTATTTCACATGACATTTGTGAAAGTAGAGATATTCAAACACCATTCCATTATTGTGATAGTAGACATTTGGGGATAGATTGTTGTACTGGAATTTGACCTGTTGGACCGGATCTGATCTGTGTTTTGGTCCATTTATTTTCAGAGATGTTAATTTCCTCTGAGAGGGATTTATGGGAAGACATGGTCAATAAACATGAAGAATAAGAAGACATGGCTAAGTTGGAAGGTACACCATGGAGGAGTGCCCACACCAATGAATACAGGAATCTACCAACGCATCAAAGTTAATTTCCCATGTCAAGCCTGAATGAGAGGGTAAAAGATATTCCCTTTGAGAGGTTCTCAATTCAGAATGTATGTGTATCATGTAGTTAACATGGCCCCTGAGAAACCATAAACATTGACTAAAAGGCAATGGCTTATGTAAAGAAGCTGCAAGATCTCTATGGGGGCAGAAGGAGAACCGAGCTATTTTTAACAGGGATAGGGAGGCTGAGCGAGAGGGTTGATAACTGTGTACAAACACATAAAGTATCTAAGTCTCAGCTGGGTTGGGAAGTGTTTAAGGAAGAATGAAGGGGCATGATGAGGTTAGGTACAGGGAAAAGATGAAGGGAACTAAACAGAAGCAAAGATCGTGATGAATAAAATCAACTATAGGACAGAAGCCCAAAGGAATTAAAGGAAGTCATTCTTTAATCCTTTAACTCAGTGGTGGTTTGACAACTGACTAAAGGCCTGAGAGAAATGATCTATCCTCTATCTCTGGTTTCTGTAATTCAGTTGCACCATGGATGGGAATATTTTGTGTAAAGCATACAGCCTACTATGTTTATATGAGGCTTTCATTTGTCCTTAGTGTTATTTGTAATTCACTTAAAAGCATCATTGGACTCTTGTTGTATGGAACCTAAGACTGTTTCTCTGGAGTGCCTTTTTTTGCATTTTTTGACAGGGCAGTTGGGGTTAAGTGACTTGCTCAAGGTCACACAGCTAATAAATGTGTCAAGTGTCTGAGGCTGGATTTGAACTCAGGTGCTCTGGACTCTAGTGCTGGTGCTCTACTCACCACTCCACCCAGCTGCACCCCACCCCCACCCAGTGCTTTTCTACTCGAATGCATCATCTCATCTCTTATCTCTGGTTTCTTTCCTATGCTGTTTCCTTGTTCCATAAAACCACTTCTTATTTTCCCACAGGTTCTAATTCTCCATGTTAATTTAGTTCAATTTAATTCACTTCATAGTGCCATAGTTCTAGAGCTGAAAGGGACCTCGTATACAATCTAGTCCAACCTCTTATTTTTAGAGGTGAGGAAACTGAGTCCCAAAGAGGTTAAGTAACAATTCAATTCAATTAAGCACCTACTATATGCAAGACACTTTGCTAGGCTTTAGTTATATGAAGGCAAAAATGAAGACAGATCCTGCCTTCAAGGAGCTTATTTTCTAGTGGAATAATACGTGTAATCAGATAAATACAATGCATGGTAGAGAGGCACAGAAGGGGGCACGGAAGCAAAGGGTTCCAACCCTCTAATATTTAGCTCTCAAGTACCTTCTCAGTTTTCTCTAGAAATATCTCCAGTTCTTTCGATCTCTCCGTATAGAGCTGAAACCATGAAATTTTCATGGGGTGGGTAAAACTAGGAAATTGGAGGCAGCAAGACAGGAGTAGGGCACAGAACTCACACCAGCCTTGGTGGAGAGAAACAACCCTAGCTCCTGAATGGGGTTGAAGGAGAAAGTGATCTGTAAGAGAGGTGCCAGAGCAAAGAAACCCGATGTAGTGGCCTGGGAATGGTTGTGCTAAAGTTTAGCACGGGCCAACAGAGAACCATGAGATACGGAGGCATGGATGGCATTTCCCCCCAAACCTCCAAAGGAAACCTATTCCTAGAGAGGATGGATAACTTCCTTAGGCAAAACAGCACACCTTCCTAAGGTGTAGAAATGCTACTCCTTACATTCTCCCTACTCATGGGACCACAGCTTAGCACCATACATCTGTTCTATATGTAAGCTTCTGGAACATAGTTATATGTTTGAAGATCTAAGTGGAAATGGCTCCCCTCCCCACTCTTGTCCTTTCCCTTTTTAACGATATTTTTGTATTTTCACTAACTCTTTCCTGGCTATAATGGACATATGTTGTTCTCTAATCAGAACTATGAGACTGGCACCAGTTCAGAAATCCCTTAACTTCGCCATTGTTGAATAAAGTAGGTGTTCCTATTTCTTCACCGCTTCCTTTTTTTATAACACTTAGTACCTTTTGTCATTTGAGTCTGAAACCAGGTTAAGGGAAAAACACTGGATTTAGCAGTTGGGTGACCCAAGCAAATAATCTCCCTTCTTTTAGCCTTCTGTTCTCAAATGTAAAATCAGAGAGTTGGACTAAGTGGCTTTTATGGGTGATCAACCCCATGGTTCATAGGCTTAGAGCTGGAAGACAATTAGCTTTAAGTTCTATGATCCTAACAGGCAGTTATTCCCATATTATAGATGGGGAAACTGAAGTTCAGAGACAATATGCCTATATAATATGCCTAAGGTTTCAAAGTCAGTAATAATTATGACAACAATGACAATAATAATAACTCCATTTCTATAGCTCTCTAAGGTTTACAAAGCGCTTTACAAAATATGCTCTCTCATCTGGTCCTAACCTGGCGGTAGGAAGATGCTATTATTAAGGGCAGCTTAGTGGCAAAGTAGCTGGAGCACTAGGCCTGCCATTGGGCAGATGTGAGTTTAAATCCAGCTTCTGTCCCTTACCAGCTGTGTGATCCTCAACAAGTCATTTAATCTCTGCTGCAATTTTCTCAACTGGAAAATAGGGATTATATAGCACTCATCTCCCAGGATTGACATGAGGACCAAATGAATCAATATTTGTAAACCACTTAGCACAGTGCCTGGAACATAGTAGACACTTAATAAAGGTCTGTTTATTTCCTTCCTTCCTTCCTTCCTTTTTTCCTTTTTTCCTTCCTTCCTTCCTTCCTTCCTTCCTTCCTTCCTTCCTTCCTTCCTTCCTTCCTT
>CM053622.1:103537423-103568575 GCA_028646595.1 Phalanger gymnotis
GATCGCCTGACTCTCAAGTAACATAGCCAGAATTTTATCTTATGTCTTCTAATTTCCAGCCTGGTATAATTTCCATTGTATAATATTAGAGATTTAAAGACAGAAATGAGCTTAGAGGCTACTGAATTCAACTCTCTCATTTTACAGATGAAGAAATTAAGACCAAGGGAGGTCAAATGTCTTGTACACAGAGTCAGGCAGCTACTAAAAATGTCTGAGGCAGGATTCTCATCTAGGTCTTCCTTAGTCCAGATCCCACAACCTCATATCCAGGAGGCTATGGTGCCTCTTCCTCAGGCTGAATCTTCAGAAGTTTGCCTACATATAGTTACAGGAGTGGATCCTGAAATCTTATTTTCTTTTTGGTTTTCCCCGTTTCCACCTTTTACCCTTCCTGTGACCTCTGACTGTTAAGAGGCTTCATTTCATTCCCAGTATCTCCGGTGTTGGTTTGTCATGTAGGTGGCAAAGGGAGGAAGGAGTTTATTATGATTTTCCCTTAGATCTTGCTTTGTTAAGTCCAGGGGGCGTGTTGCTTTGTTTTTAGAATCATGCTTTATGTATATTTGGCTAAAGCCCCCAAAGCCCTCTGTATACCAAGAAGCAAAAAATTGAAAAATGACTATTATTTTTGCCCATTCCTGCCCATGGCCCAGTGTCACCATATGTTCCTGTTCCATCTCCTCCCTCCTCTTGCTCCAGCCTCCAACCTCCTTACTGGAGACAAAAGGTACAAGAGAACATTTTCCATTTACCACAATATAGGCCAAACCACAGCTTTTAAGAGAACGCTTCATTTGTACTACTTTTTCTTTGACTCCCCATTCCATGCAATGTCCAAGCTAACGTCCCTCCTTAATACGGAAGATTTTCTGGAAAAAAAATGAAATATGAAATCGGTTATTTCCATGGCTTGTTTTTAGGATGACAGATAACCCAGGCCTTGGGCACTGTAGTAAAATAATGGATAGAGTAGAAGTCTGGGACTCACGAGACCTGGATTCTAATCCTAGCTCTGCTATTAACTAGATATTTGACCTTGAGCCAGTTGCATTGCACTCTGGACCTCAGTTTCCTCAATCAAAAAAGGAACATTTATTAGGTGCCTGCTAAGTGCTGGGGACACAAACACATAAATGAAAGGCAGCACAGCACAGTGGAGAGAGAATAGGACTCGGGAAGATCTGGGTTCCAGTCTTCCCTCTGCCAATTACTAGAAGCAGGACCTGGTGGGAGGGAACACATAATCTCTCTGGACCTCAGTTTCTGTACATTTAAAACAAAGTGGGAGAGGGAGGTAATACATTTGTTGGCCTGTAAGGTCCCTTCCAACTCGAAATTTGTGAAGCAATACCTGACCTCAAGAAGCTTATATTCTATTGGAATAGAGAGCATGCATACACATAAGTACATGCAAAAAAATACAAGGTAGTTATAGCTTAAATATTATCAGCTGAGAATAAGAAAAGATTTCCTACTGCACATGTTTAAGCTTAGGATACTAAGAATTCTAAGAGGCCGAGAGGAGAAGGGAATGCACGGAGGCCTAGCTTGTACGAAGGCAGGGAGATGAGAAGTAGAATGTGATCTGTGAAGAAAAGAAAAGCCAGAAGAGGTAGCTTAGAGTCAGCCCATGTAAACAGCCCTGTAAAACCAAGACTAAAAGGTCCCCAAGCGCCTTTGTCAGCTCTAGCATTTTGTGGTTTTACATCCATAAGGACTTTTTATTGTGCTGTGTAAGGAACTTCTGTAATGTACTTCTCATGTAATACTTTATATTCTAATTATATGGATTTGGGTCTTAGCCTACTATTAGTGTGCGGGCTGTATGAGCACAAGGACTTGATCTCATCTAAACTTTCTATCTCCCCCCTAGATCAGGGATTTTCAACCTGGAGTACAGAGATTCCCCCAAGAGATACATGCATAGATTCAAGAGAGTCCATGAACTTGAATGGGAAAAAATGTCTTTATTTTCACTAACCTGTTGGTTCCTCTTAATACTATGTATTTTATCTTATAAATTTGAAAACATTCTGTTGGTAAACCCATTACCTCCTAAGGCAAATTATTTCACTTTTGGAAAGCTTTAATTCATAGGAAGTTTTTGTTTTCTTTATTTGTTTTTATGTTTGCTTGCTTGCTTGTTTTTTTCCTGTATCCACTGGAAACTGCTAATTAGCCTGGCATTAGGTATTTTACTCCCACTTGTTCAAGTGTCAGTGACTATTTATTCAGTGGTCAGTGACTATTCAGCCCTCTCCCCCTCATCTTTTCTTCTACTGCATAAAACCATCCAAGTATTATCCAAGATCTATACCCTTAGCATTATAAGAAACATCATTAGAACTGGAATTAAATAACATGCTATACATTGATTAAATGGATTAAATGGTCACTTTAAGATGGTACTAGCCCAGAAGTAACTAACAGTAGTCAAAGGAGAAAAATAGAAGATTAATGTTATTTTTTGTCCCTTATTACAATGCTTAGGCAATTTTTGCAGTGTTCCATGGTCACTTGGAGCAAATAAATTTGCTAGGGGAACATTTTTTCCAAGAACGATTATAACTACTACTACTACTACTACTACTACTACTACTACTACTACTACTACTACTACTACTACTACTACTGCTACTACTACTACTACTACTTCTTCTTCTTCTTCTTTCTTCTTTCTTCTTCTTCTTCTTCTTCTTCTTCTTCTTCTTCTTCTTCTTCTTCTCTTTCTCCTCCTCCTCTTCCACCGCCTCCTTCTCTACCTCTTCCACCGCCTCCTCCTGCTTCTTCTCATTAAATACTTAGACTCTTATGGACTTGGTCCTATATAAGATGGGTAAAACACAGTAAAACAACTTGATAAAAAGTGAATCATTCAATTAAACCAAGTATTTGAAACTGTGAGAATCAGGATGGTGTCATGTAGAAAGATGACCTCAAAACCATGAAGTCCCTTTAGGGTCCCATGAAGTCCTTGGGCAAGTCCCTTAACCTCTCTAAGATAAATGGCAGTGAAGGTGATTATCTGCTTTGATAGAAGGCACTTCCCCTTTGGGATTTCCCTAGACCAGTGAAATCACAGGTCTACTTCTATGCCCTTTGACATTGATTTTGGTGACATAATTGGTTGGAAATCCCAAATAGAGGAACCCCTCCTCCAGAATTTGAATCAAATGCCAAAATATTGTAAGCCTCTGAAACTGATACTATTAGGAATTCATATGCAGTTATTCCTTGCACATTGTAACTTTCTCCATTGTGGTTTTGATGTATTATAGATTGGCATAAGAAATTAAATGAGAATTTGGGGGGAGTTTTGTAGAAACTACAGATAGCATGTGAAAGCCAGCAGATGACACAGAAAAAAAGTTTAGAAACTTGTAAATACAAAAATCTATGCATATTATTATATAATATCAATATATTTTTATGTTTTAATACCATAATAATTCAGATTTCTCTGGTACAAAGGGAGGGACAAAAATGTAATGGGAATTTTCTAGACCATGGGGTTACCATACCCCTAACCCCCATGATGTGGAAAGAATAACTGTATTAGGAATGATATTAGCCACGTACATGCTTGCCTTCTTACCCAGCTATGAGGTTGTGAATGAATTGTTGATGAGGTTGTGAATGAATTGTTGATGAGCATGTAATGCCTTCCACATCCATTCAAGGAAATTAGAGTGTCTAAAATCATCTCCTCTAGCAGAGGGATAGTTGGAATAATACTATTTATCATCCTTAGAAGCTCTCCTTATAATCAACAAAGAATTATCTCCTGTGAGCCAATGTTGGAATGTTTTGGTCTTGAAGGAATACCAACCATTGACACTTCAGCAAAACACAATTCGTCCATGAAGGCAGGGACCCGAATCATCAAGAGAACAGAGCATCACTCAGAGCCCCGTTGGGAAGACCTTAATCTAATAAATAGATAAAATAAGGTAATGTAGTATCAGTGAAAAAATTAACTTAAATTCATAGGAACTAGGTGCCCAACTAAAGAAATCAATGTATTGTTATGCTTGTTGTTGTTATCTAGTATCAGTCTATCTGACTCTTCATGACCCCATTTTGGGGTTTTCTTGGCAGAGATGCCAAGTGCCTTGCCATTTCCTTCTCTGTCTCATTTTATAGATGAGGAAACTGAGTCAAACAGGATTGAGGGAGTTTCCTAGGGTCACACAGCTAGTAAGTGTCTGATGCTGGATTTGAACTCATGAAGATGAGCCTTCCAGTGTCCAAGCTCAGTGCTATTCACTATACCACCCGGTTGCCCCCTTATTTATAGCTACATGAACCAGTTTAGATTAACTTTTAGCTACTGTGGACAGATTCAATGAGCGTCATCTTGAGAATATCATATTAACGGATCTCCTTCGACATGGCTGCAGCCTTTATATTCTAAGCATTTCATCCTTCTTCATCAAAAGCTGTCCTCAGAGGACCAGACTTGGTAACAGGCAGTGGGCTACGATGGATTGCATACTAGGTTTGCATTAAGATGAATTCGGTTCAATCTTTGCTTGGTTACCTTGGACAACTCTCTTCATTTCTCTCAGCCTCAGTTTTCCCATTTGTTAAAATGATTCATGTAGACCGTTATTATTAAGTTCTCTCCCAGATTTAAATATATAATCTCATGATGGCAGTTCTTTGGTAAATAGGTCACATATACTAGACTATTTTTGTCCCATGCTTGCTTGTCAGGTATGCTCACGTGCTCAAACAGAACGGACACTTGGGGTTAGCTAGAGATCGACTCTTTACTCAGCTGCTAGCAACCATCAAAAAGGAAAGCCAAATGATCAAGGCAAGTGTGCTTTACTTCAGAGTCTATCTCAGAAATTGACTCTAATGTTGTGCAGCTGCAAAATGATTTTGTTTATGCCCCTCTTTCCATATTCCCTTATCCTGTCCCAGCAGGGGTTGTTGTAATGATCCGGGGAAACATGAGATGAATTGGGCTTTCAAACCTGAGAGAACAGTTTGACCAAAAGTCGTATTCCTCCCCTCTCCTTCCCACCCTCCACCCCCACACAGATTGGTCGTATGGGAATGAAATGAGAGCTGAACTATTTTGAATAAAGACCATGGAGATCATTGCCAAGATCACTGCCAAGATAATTGCTTCTCATCTTTGGTGAAAGACACTCCATGCTGTGAAGTAGCTTTGCAGAAACTCGCAACCTAGGAAAATATCATAGAAATGGGACATGGAATGTTTTAAGAATAGAGAAGGCTTAAAAAAAGGTGAAGCACAAAATTAAAAATAGCACAGGCCTCCCATGTAGTGAAGTGACTCCATGTGGGATATCTTATAACGTCCTCCCCCATCTTTTCTCCCGTCTGTCCCAATATTCTCAGTGCTAGGGCATCATTACAAACTGTCAAAGTACCAGGAAGGAAGAAAACTTACATTATACTTTTGGATGACTGATGTCATCTGGTTCTAGATCGCCACTCTGGCTCTGCTTTCCCAGAGTTTCCAATTCTCTTACTGATTACATGAGATAAAATATTTGAATGTTTCCATGCTCTTGTTGGGCAGGTTGGATGGTTGTTTCTGCCTTCTACTAATCACAGAGTTTCAAAGTTAGACAAGACATCAGTAGAAACCATACTTGGGCAAGAATTCTCTCAATCCTGTGTCCAATGGGCTATGAAATTTTGCATACCCTTTGATCCAGCAACTCCACTGCTAGGTCTATAACCCAAAGACATCCAAAGAAGGGAAAAGGACCTAGTTGTACAAAAATATTTATAGCAGTTCTTTTTCTGTTGACTAAAACTTAGAAATCAAAGGGATGCCCATCAATTGGGGAATGACTAAACAAACTGTGGCATATGACTGTAATAGAATACCATTATACTGTAAGAAATGACAAGAAGGATTATTTCAGAAAAGTCTGAAAAGACCTACGTGAACTGATGCATAGTGAAATGAACAAAACAGGAGAGCACTGCACACAGTAATAGCAACATTTTTCAATAAAAAACTGTGAACGACAGCTATTCTCTACAATACAATAATCCAAGACAATCTCAAAGGAGTAATGATGAAGCATATCTGCCTCCAGAGAAAGAACTGCTATTGTTTGAATAGAGACTGAAGCATGCTATTTTTCACTTTCTTTCTTTCCTTTTTTTCTTTTATTCAAGTCTCCTTGTAAAAAATGACTAATATGGAAATTTGTACACAAGTGCACATGTATAACCTCTATCTGATTGCTTATCATCTGAGGGAAGGGGAAGGGGAGGAAGAGAAAGAGGAATAGAATTTGGAACTCAAAACTTTAAATAAAAATGTTTTAAAAATTGGGGGGAAAAGTCTTTTCCATGCTATAGCCAACCACAGATCATAAAGTAGGTTTAGCTTGAAGACCTCCAAAGTAGGCAAGCCCATGACCTCTCAAGGAAAACCATTTCACTTTTGAAAACCTCTAATTCACAGGAAGTTTTTTTTGTTTCTTTTTGTTTTTCTTTTTCTTTCCCTCTTAGATTAAGCTAGAATTAACCTATTTGCAGATGCTTCTACCCATTTCTCCTGGCTACGCCCTCTGAGGCTAAGCAGAACAGTTCAATCAGTCTTCCGTATGACAGCCTTTCAAATACATGAAGACAAATTGTTCATGCTTTGCCAAGTCCTCCCTTTTCCAGACTAAGCATGTCCGGGTTCCTTCAAGGAGTCCTTACATGGGGTAGGCTTGAGGACCCCCCCCCCTTACTGTTATCCTTTTCAAGTTTATTGATGTCCTTTCCCATAACCAGAGCTGAATATAATATGCTAGATTCTTTTCTGATCAGACCAGAGTACTCCAAAATTGTCACCTTAGTAATGTCTCACTTAGTGGAGTTCAGTATCACATATGGTCAGAGAGGCAAGATAAATTACCTACAGAATAAAAGAAGCAATGTCTATTACCCTTAGAATAACTACAATAACTGATAATGACAAATGCTCCAGTTCCCAGACTGCTGCTAGGGTGGGTTTTCTTGTCAAAAAAACCATAGGAGTATATTGTCTCCCTCATTTGATTGTGAGCTCCTTAAGATACGTGATGATCTTTTGTCTTTCTTTGAAGAACCAATACTTAGCATAGTGTCAGAATTATGGAAAAGTTAGGTAGTGTAGCAGATAGAGAATCAGGCCTGGAGGCAGGAAGATTAATCTTCCTGAGTTCAATCTTTTTGTGATCCAGGGCAAGTAACTTAACCCTGTTTGCTTCAGTTTCCTCATCTGTAAAATCAGCTTGAGAAGGAAATGGCACACTGATCCAGTATCGCTGCCAAGAAAACCCCAAATGGGGTCACAAAGAGTTAGACACGACTGGAAAACACCTGAACTAAATCAAAACTAGTACTTGTTGACTTGACTTAACTCAGTCATTTAGACCTTGGTGATATATGAGCACCACCTATCATTTATTATTTTCTCTACATTGGGCACATGTCTTCGGGTGATTTATCTATTGAATCTGAGCTGTTGCACTAGAATGGTCTGGATGAACATAGAAGCATAGAACATGGCTCCTGAATCCATGAAAGGCCTGCTCATTTCTTATTTCAACAGATGCATGATACATATATTGCCTAGATTCAGAGATTTTTGGTCCCTGGCTCAATATGTGGTTGTCTTTTCCTTAGCTTCCTTTAGGATATAAGAGCAATATGGAACCTGACTGTGACAGTAGGGTGAGGTAGTGAAACTCAGTGATCCATTGGAAGTGAGATGACCTAAGTGCAAACCTAGTTCTGACATTTGCTTCTTGTATGACTATAGACAAGTCACTTACCCTCCCTGTGCCACAGTTTTGTCATCTGTCATATAAAGGGGTTGGACTATATTCCCTCTGAGGTCTTTTTCAGCTCTTTAGTTATGATCAAACAGGGATTGATTGGCTTTGAGCATGATGGAGAATTAGTAGGAGAAAGGTTAGCCATATAATATGGATAATAATCTCTGACAACTCACATTTACTTCAGGATAGGTGGGAATAAAATGAGGAAACAATGATCCGTGATAGGCTGACACAATCAGTTTTATAGAAAATTGGCAATTGAGTTAGCCCTAAACATCTCAACATTCAATTGTGAAATGATCAGTAATATGGCTACTGTAAAAATTTCTGATGGCAACAAACAGGATCAGAATAGAAAGACATTATATGTTAAATGAACTGAGGTAGGGTTTGGAGAGTGGGGATTGATGAGATATCAAAGAAATCAGGAAGAACTACACAAATATGGGATAAGGACTTGCCTTAAGAGATTCGTGAGGTTTTTATTACCCACAGCATCATTATGAGGATAAAGTGTGATGCGGCTGCTAACCAAGAAAGTTAACTAAGCATTGTAAAATAGAATTACAGTGTTTAGAAGAAAGGTAACAATTTCATTTAATTCTACCCTGGTCAGTTTTTGGGTGTCACAATTTAGTAGGGGGCACAATTGAGAGATTGAAGCACATCCGGGAACAGATGAAAGAACAATCCAGAAATAAAGTGACATATACTAGACTCTAGAGAGAGGAGATTTCAGAGAGTTCAGAGAAGGGATAGATAGCATCCCATGGCTGAAAATTCTATTCAGCCCAGGTGAAGTAGAAACTTGAGAGAATGAAATTCAGAAGTCACAAAGAGAAACAAGTCTAATAAGGAAGTAAAATAGAAATATCTGATGGGACCAATGTAGATGTACAGGGAACTCAACAACCAAACTTAGGTTAAAAAAACAACAAAAAAACAACGACAACCGTGTACAGAGGATAAAAGAAAAAAATTGAGTAATAGAATGAATATAAGAGTGTGTCCTAGCACATTAAGAGCAGTGTCAAGAGGGTTAAAGTTAAACTTTTGTGAGGGAAGCAAATTGATAACTATTAAAAGAATGTGCTTACCCTTTTGATCCAGCAATACCACTTCAAGGTCTGTATCTCAAAGAGATTTAAAAAAAATGAAAAGGACCTATTTGTATAAAAATGTTTATAGCAGTTCTTTTTTACGGTGGCTAAGAATTGGAAACTGAGGGGATGTCCATCATTTGGGAAATCGTTGAACAAGTTGTGGTATGTGATTCTTGGAGAATATTATTGTGTTACAAGAAATGACAAGCAGGCTGATTTCAGAAAAACCTGCAAACACTTACATGAAATGATGCAAAGTGAAGTGAGAAGAACCAGGAGAACATTACAGTGATGGCAATATTGTCCACTGATCACCTGTGAATGACAGCTATTCTCAATAACCCAATGATCCAAGATAATTCCTAAGGATTCATTATGAAAAATGCTATCCATCTCCAGAGAAAGAACTGATGGAGGCTGAATGTAGATTGAAGTATACTGTTTTTCACTTTATCGTTTTTTGGAGGTTCTTTGGTTTGTATTTTCTTTCACATTATGACCAATGTAGGGGGAATAAAAGGATGGGTTTGTGGTTTGTTCTTTCAGTTATTTATATCTGTGTTAGGGGAAATCCAAGAGAGAATAGAGGCATCCTTTAGGTAGATGAGACAATGATTTCTGGTAGCATAGGGGCATAGATCTGTAGCTAGAAGAGATCTCAGATGCCCTCAAGTCTAACCATCTCATTCTATAGAGGAGAAGATTGAGGCTACCCTGGGACGTTTAATGACTTGCCCAATGTCTCACAGGTAATAAGTATCATAGGCAGGATGTGAATTTAGGTCCAATGGAATTCAGTCAGAGTCCTTTCCAATGCTCTGTATTGTATTGCTTCCCACAGAAAAAGATAGAGTTTATTGTTATTTTATTTTGCTTTCCACTGGAAATTAAAGAACAAAGGTAACTGACTGGAATTTGATACCCAAGATAATTAAGGAGCTAGTAAGAGAACATTTAACTAATAATAATAGTGAGGATTTATATAACAATTTAAGATTTGTAAAGCACTTTACAAACTCATTATTTCATTTGATCCTCACAACTACACTGGGAGACAGGTGCTACTAATTATTCCCATTTTACAGGTCAGGAAACTGAAGCAGACAGCGGTTAAGTGATTTTCCCAGACTCTAACAGGTCATAAGACTTTCAATTCAGGTCTTCTTAAGTCCATGTTCAACACTGTGCCAATTAACCACCCTTATAGAATTCAACTGACTTAATGGGGAATAAGATCTTCCCCACCCATCAATAGGCCTCATATGGAGCCCACTGAGGAAAGCTTGCTTCCTTGTAGGAAGACTTATACATTTTTTGTTAATAAACTAATTAGGCAATGAGTCAGGTTGTGAGGCCTTCTGGCTCTGAGCCTATTAGCTGAAAGAGCATATATTGTGAGAGGTGAGCTTCTGCTTTGGGGGTTTGCTTATGAGAAAGATGTGATTCCCTGGTTGAGACTCTTGAGTGGCCGTATATTCAGAACTCCCTGACTCCTCATAGGTAAAGGATCTTTCAATCCAGTGGTGAATGTAAAGTATATATAGAGCAGTTTTGCTTTGATTCAGGCACTAGATCCCTGTCTGTTGGTATTTATTTCTCTTTGTATTTTTTTCTGTTTAATTAAAGAAGATTGTTTACTTCTGAAACAGTTGTCTTTCCTAGTAAAGCAGATCGAAGTACCTGTATTAGCAGCTACCTTGGGTATGCCAGTGTGGTTGCCATTATACCTGGCCAAGATGAAACACACCCTTAGTCATTAAGAGGAAAATGACAGAAGGGTTTGTTGAGCTTCTATCAATGGTGTTTGAAAGATTGTGAAGAACAAGAGAGGTACTACAAACCTAGAGAAAAGCAAATGGTTTCTCGATGGTCACAAAAGTGAAGAGAATAAGATCTACAAGCCAGCTGGTCCCTGATTGCTGAGAAAACCCAGTGATGCTCTGAGGATCAGTATAACATCATAGATAAACCCCCCCCTTAAACTTCAAAGTGCTATATAAATGTTGACTATTGTTGTTGGTATTTTTGTCTCCAAGCTATGCAATCCTAATAGTTAGCATCAGTTTCTTCCCTGTAAGATGCAAAAGGTAGGTCAGATGGTCTCTAAGATCCCTTAAAATGATAAATCCTACGATAGATCCCCTGAGTATACTCTCCTTTTACTTGACAGTGTAAGCACACGTTGACTTTTTTTTAATGATATTGGGGACCATTAAATTGCAAACCCTGCCAAGGGCTAAGAAAATGGCATGATTATTCTTATCCTTTGGGACATAATATCCCAAATCTCTAAGCTCTATTTATTGAGTGGATTAATATTCTAGATAATTCTGTATCTCTGAATTCGTGTAATTCTTAAACCCAGCCATAACTAGGGTGGGATTGTCATTACTTTGCTCAAGGGCAAGGTGGAAAATTTAAAGGGTACTAACAGCCTTTGCCCTCCTTCAGCAGCTTGAAATGACAAAATTAATCACTTAGTTAAAAATAATAAGTAGTTAAAATAGGAAGCTACCAGATGATGATTGGGCCTGAGCTCCCTTCTTTGCACTCACCACCACCCTCCGGGCCTATTTCTTACCAATTTTCCTAAGCGCTGCTTGAGGTATTTGCCACAGGCACAAAACAATCCTGAGCTATAGCCCAGCCCTTAAACCATCCACAAAATGTCAGAATATGACATGTTATAACAAAGGATTTCCTGTGTGTTTGCTATGATTTCAAATTCCTGACCATTAGCAAGAAACAGACCAGCTATTTATTCTGTTTCCATGAGACCAGGCCCCTCTCCCAGCACAGGAGTCTGTATCCCTGCAGAAACTTTATTTTCACTGTAAAATTTTGCTTGGGGACCAGCGAATCTGTCCTTCCTTACAAAACTCTTTAAATCACAGCAAATTTACCTCTATGCTTAGAAGACGTGGCAACAAAGACACAGATTAATTTTTCATGAACTGAAGGCTGTCTGACTTTCTTCACAACACCCTTTCTTTCACTATTCCCATGTTTTGTTTCCCTCTAAAAACTTGTCAGATGACTCCCAAGTACCTGGGCAGTTGATGTGCCTTTGGAAATATGATTCTATGAATTCTCAAAGGTTCACTTGAAACTTATATCTACCATCTGCTTTACATGAAGTTACACGAGTTGACATCTAATATCTTATTTGGCCTTGGTATCTAATTTAATGTAAAATTCTATTTTATGCACCCATAAAAGTCTAGGAGGCACAGTCTTATGTTATAGAATCAGAAGATCATCCTTGTCTGCTTTCCATGTAGAGTTTCATCAGGCCAATCCCACCCCTTTCAGGGTATATAACGACATTGTAGAATGCTTTGATTCATTGAGGATTTTCCATGAATCCATCATTTCCTGGTGCACTCTCATACTTCTCGATGCCCAGCAGGTTTAACTAGGCAAATGCAATAATGATGAATTCACTTCAAAGGGAGAAAGAAAACCCAGAGAGAAGGATCAAAAGGCCTTTCTTACAGTGCTCCGGACATTTCGATTTGCAACCTGAGCTATATCTGCGTCAGCTGGGCTTGTGCAAATTTCCCAAAACAGAGAAGAAAGGGGATGTCAGAAAAAGTTATGGGGTTGGTGAAATGAAATATTCCTTGGAACACTTTTTTGTGGTAGCAAAGAACTAGAAAACAAAGTAGACATCCAGTCATTAAGAAATGACCGAACAATAATAATATGTGAATTTAATGCAATATCAGTGTGCTTTGAAGTGACACAGTGGCTAAAAGGCTAGACTTAGAGCCAGGAAGACCTATGCCCTGTGTTCAAATCCCTCCTCAAAAATATTTTTCAGCCTTCATTTTTCTCTGATCCAACCCTACGGACTCCCAAGGCTGCCCCAAGGAAAAGGCACCATAATGAGTAAATAAGATTAGAAATTATAAAGTAACCAGAAATGCTGAAAAGAGATGAAGGACATAGATTTAGAGATAGAAGGGGCCTCTGGGGCAAGTCCTGCCCCGCTCTGTGTATTAGGCACTTAATCTGTCTGGAACTCATTTTTGTCCTCTATAAAATGAAGTTGAGAGAAATTGCCTTTGAGAGCCCTTCATTCTTTAAATCTGAAATACCCTGAATATAAAAAAAAATCAGAAAACCATACGGAAACATTAATGAATTGATATAGTGAGGGAAGGAAGTAAGCATTATTAAGTATCCATTATGTGCCAGGTATTGTGCTTTACGAATATCATCTCATTTAGTCCTCATAACAACCCTGGGAGGTAAGTGCTATTATTATCTCCTTTTTACACAGAAGGAAACTGAGGCAGACAGAGTTTAAATTAGTTTTCCAGAATCACACAGCTAGGAAGTGTCTGAGGCCAGATTTGAACTTAGCCCAGACCAACATTCTAACTGCTGCACCCAGCTGCCTCAACATTCATAATGAATACAGTAATGTAAATGAAAAAGAAAATGAAGCCAAACACCATGTAGTTATAATGACCAATCTTGAGCAAGAGCAAAGAAGAGGAAGTACTATTCTACTTTCATGAGACGAGAGGGCCAACAGGCACAGAGTATTGCATATTTTAGCACTGGCTTGGTCAGTTTTGCTTGATCATTTTTCTGTTACAAGGAAAGGATGGCTGGAGGAGAGGGTGGGTATAATCGGAGATTACCATGATATAAAAATAAAAAGCATCAGTTAAACTCAAAAAAGAACTAGAGTGGGTTTGTAACATATCTATTATGACCATTAATTTCCTAAAGTTATTTTAATTGAATTATTTATCCAATTCCCCATCCTCCTAATTCTTCCAATCTCCTTTGTTCAACATCAGTTCTCATGGACAAGACTCCTAGAGATTCCCACAGTGTGGAGCTCTAAAAATAGGACCTCAACACCTAAATGTTGCCCATTTTCCAGTCTTGTTATAGAGGCAGCAATCTTTTTCAGGCACTGTTGTCAAAAATACACTATCTGAAAAGCAACAAGATGAGTATTCTTTATGTAAAGAAGAAAAGTGAGGTTGGAAAACATTCGGCTACATCAAAGAATTATAGATATAGAAGTGAAAGCAAAATTTGTCCAACACACTTTTTAGAGATGAAGAAAATGAGGCCTAGAGAGGTGAAAGGTCCAGCAAAATAGGCTCCAGTTTGAACCAAGATCTTCTGACTCCACTTCTAAACTCTTTTCACTGTACCATGATGACTATACCAAGTGTTCTTAGACTTACAGAACATGTTTCCTGACTGGGTTTCTCCTCTATTTTTGGTAAGAAAGAGTCGGTGAGATGGAGGATCCCTTGTAAAAGGCAAAATAAACTTCATTTAATCTAGACACACTTTTCTGACCTTCAATTTTCTTCAATCCAATGCTACAGTTTCCTCAGTTTACCCCAAATAGTGTAATCACTAGATAAGAATAAAAGAGTCACAAACCCTAAAAAATGGAGATATAGAACATAGATCCAGAGATAATGTCATCAGAAACTATCTTGTTTGACCTATTAATTTTATAGATAATATTTGACTTTGGGGTGGACTAGAATGTGTCAGAGTCAGGGAACTTTTGCTTGAAGAAGGAAGGCTTAGTAGAAAGCATTTTTTGCCTCATAGTCATAAAGACTGGGGTTGAAATTCTACCTCTGATGATTACTAGCTATGTGACTATGGGCAAGTCAATTAACTTCTTCGAGCCTCAGTTTCTTTTTTCTGTATATATTTTATTTAATATTTTAGTTTTCGACATTGATTTCCCCAAGATTTTGAGTTACAGATTTTCTCCCCATTTGTACCCTCCCCCCATTCCAAGATGACATATATTCTGATTGCCTCATTCCCCAGTCAGCCTCCCCTCTTTCACCCCATTCCCCACCCATCCCATCTCCCATTACTTTCTTGTAGCACAGGATAGATTTTTATGCCCCATTGCCTATGTATCTTATTTCCCAGCTGCATGCAAAAAAAAAATTAAGCATCAACTTTTTAAACTTTGCGTTCCAAATTCTCTCCCTTCTTCTCTTCCCACCCACCCTCCCTAGGAAGGCAAGCAATTCAACATGATCACACATATATCATTTATGCAAAACACTTCCACAATGCTCATGTTGTGAAAGACTAACTATATTTCCTTACATCCTATCCTGTTTCCCTTTATTCAATTTTATCCCTTGACCCTGTCCCTTTTCAAATGTGTTTGCTTTTGATTACATCCTCCCCCTATCTGCCTTCCCTTCTATCATCCCCTCTTTTTATATACCCTTCCCCTTACTTTCCTATGGAGTAAGATACCCAATTGAGTGAGTATGTTATTCCCTCCTCAAGTTGAATCTGATGAGAGTAAGACTCCCTCACTCCCCCTCACCTGCACCCTGTTCCCTTCCAACAGAACTGCTTTTTCCTGCCACTTTTATGTGACAAAATTTACCCCATTCTGTCTCTCTCTTTCTACCTCTCTCAATATATTCCTCTTACCCTTTAAATTTATTTCATTTTTTCAAATATCATTCCTTCATATTCAGCTCATCCCGTGCCCTCTGTCTATATTCCCTTCAACTCCCCTAATACTGAGAAAGGTTTCCTGAATTACATATATCATTTTTCCATGTAGGAATGTAAACAAAACAGTTCAACTTTACTAAGTCCCTTATGATTTCTTTTTTCTTGTTTACCTTTTCATGCTTCTCTTGATTCTTGTATTTGAAAGTCAAATTTTCTATTCAGCTCTGGTCTTTTCATTGAGAAAGCTTGAAAGTCCTCTATTTTATTGAAAATCTATATTTTTGCCTTGGAGCATGACACTCAGTTTTGCTGGGTAGGTGATTCTTGGTTTTAATCCTAGCTCCATTATATACCTCTGGAATATCATATTCCAAGCCCTTTGATCTCTTAATGTAGAAGCTGCTAGATCTTGGGTTATTTTGATTGTGTTTCCACAATATTCAAATTGTTTCTTTATGGATGCATGCAGTATTTTCTCATTGACCTGTAAAATCTTTTTTGGTCATAATTTGGTGATAATATTCCTAGGAGTTTTCTTTTGGGGATCTTTTTCAAGAGGTGATTGGTGGATTCTTTCACTTTCTATTTTACACTCTCTTTCTAGAATATCAGGGCAGTTTTCCTTGTAATTTCTTGAAAGATGATGGCTAGGCTCTTTTTCTGATCATGGCTTTCAGGTAGTCCAATAATTTTTAAATTATCTCTCCTGGATCTATTTTCCAGGTGAGTGGTTCTTCCAGTGAGATATTTCACATTGTCTTCCATGTGTTCATTCCTTTGGTTCTGTTTTATAATATCTTGGTTTCTCATAAAGTCATTAGCTTCCACTTGCTCCAATATAATTTTAAGGTGTTATTTTCTTCAGTGGTCTTTTGGACCTCCTTTTCCATTTGGCTAATTCTGCCTTTCAAGGCATTCTTCTCCTCATTGGCTTTTTGGAGCTCTTTTGTCATTTGGGTTAGTCTGTTCTTTAAGGTGTTATTTTCCTCAGTATTTTGGGGTCTCCAAGTCATTGACTTATTTTTCATGGTTTTCTTGCATCCTTCTCATTTCTCTTCCCAATTTTTCCTCTACTTCTTTTACTTGCTTTTCCAAATTGTTTTTGAGCTCTTCCATAGCCTGAGCCCAATTTGTATCTTTCTTGGAGGCTTTTGATGTAGGCTCTTTGACTTTGTTGACTTCTTCTGGTTGTATGATTTGATCTTCTTTGTCACCATAAAAGGAATCTAGAGTTTGAGTTTGAGTCTGAGTTTGAGTCTGAGTTCATTTTCACTGCCTGTTCATGTTCCCAGACAACTACCTGACCATTGAACTTTTTGTCAGGATATGACTGCTTAGAGTAGAGAGTACTTTGTCCCAAGCTTTAGTGTCCAAGTACTGCTGTTTTCAGGACTATTTCTACTCCTCTGTCACCCCAGGCTCTGTCACAGCAGTGCTTCTCCTCCCCAAAGAACCACCAACCAGGACTGCAATTCAGATCCAAGCAGGGCACAGTAAAAGAATCTGCCTTCATGCCCACAAAGCTTTCCTTGCATTCCTGCTCTGATCTGCATCTAGAGTCCTCCTACCGTGTGAGCCAGGGACTCAGGAAGCTGCTGAAGCTGGTGCTCTGGAGGCAGCCTCAGGAGCTTCCTTCAGCTGCTACCACCACTGATGCACAACCTCCTCCACCCCCAGAGCTGGTGGCCCAAATGCTCTGAATCTAATCCTGTAGTTTCCTCCTAATCTGCTCTTTGGCGTTTGTAAGTTGAGAAGTCTGGTAACTGTCACAGCTCACTGTTTCATGGCCCCAAGGCCGGTTCTGGCTGGCTGACTCCGGGTCAGGTTTGTCCTGGAGTGACCTACACTGGGCTGCCCTCTGCTCTCAGTAGCGTGTGATAGACCCTTCTTGGTGACCACCCAGGCTCTCCTGGGCTGGAGATCTGCTTCCCTCTGCTATTTCATTGGTTCCGCAGCTCCGGAATTTGTTCAGAGCCATTTTTTTACAGGTGTTTGGAAGGATTGGGGGGCGGGGCGGGGGCTTAAGCAAATCCCTGCCTTCCTGCTGCCATCTTGGCTTTGCCCTGTGTCCCAGTTTCTTAATGTCTTAGATGGAAATGATAATATATAGTACCTATGTAATGGGATCTCAGTCAGGTTCAAGTCAAATAATATTGTATGTATAAAATATTGTAAGTATGTTTCTCAACTCTAAAGTACTATTTTTTAAAAAATTGACTCCTATTTAAAAGCCTTCTAGAAAGGAAGAACTCAAAGTTTTAATCTCTATTTCATATCTAAATCTATTGGTGCCAGAGAGTCTTCCTTATTCTAAGGTCAACTCTCTACTAAACCATATGGCTTTTTGGGATGTGATATAATATTTTGTAATATATTATATAACAACATAAGACATGACACAATAATACAATATTATTTAATATATCATATATTTTTCTTGAAGTGCTCATTCTCATTTAATATCTTGGAAAAAAAAATCTATGAACCAATGGGACTATCATTCTGTGTGGTAAGATGGCACCTTACTGGGTGTACTATTTTTATCTTAATTGTCTCATAGGATTTGATGAATAGAAATTGAAGCCCTCCAAAGGTCTTTGCAGGTACTTGCTTTCTTGCTCACATCTGGCATGGCCTGCCATGTTTTATCTGACTCTGTCTCACAAGAGAAGCTGATTGAATAAATAAACTCGAGCATGTATGTGGTCACAGAAAGGCCTTTTTGGAACACAGTCTAACAAAAGCAACAGAGGCCTGCCATTCTGTTGTTTGCTATTTCTCAGTGATGGAATTGACCTGGAGCTGTATACTGTCAAATCCTTACTGTCTTTGCTTCAGCTCACAGTTGCCCTAGGAAGAATCTCAGACTAACAGAGGCTTGGGTGATTCCTGGATAAGAATGCAATTAGGTGTATACTGCTTTCAGGGACTCAGTCTTTTCTAGAGAAAGCAAGAAGGGAACCTGACATTTATTACCTACATGATCTTCAGAAAGTCACTTAATCTCTCTTAATCTCTCAGTTTCCTCACTTATAAAATGTGACAGACTAGGTATCACTTGAGGTCCTATCTAGCACTATGGTAGTATGCTTCTTTGATTGTTACTGGGCTCTTGTAGTCTGTACACTTGGTATTCTTTTTGGTAAAAACATCAGAAAAAAATGAGACAAAATTTATATCCCCAGTACCTATAATTATGCCTGAGATATAGCAAGTCTATTTAAATATTTGTGGAACTGAACTGAATTAAATTTCTTGTTCTGTGATCTTGCCAGTGTGGGTACTTTCTCCAATTTCAATATACCCATGCCTTCTCATCCTGCATGATCTCATACCAGTTTCTGCCAAGTCTACTCTAAGGATCCATCTAACTTGATAAAGGACTTCTTCTCTGTCTTTGTGCACTCTACACACCAGAACAATATGATTGTCCATCTATTTAGCTCTTGCTCTTGTTTTATATAAAAATTAATAATAATAATAATAGCATTTATATAGCTCTTTAATGTTTACAAACACTTTAAAAATATTATTTCATTTTAACATCATAACAATTCTAGGTGTTAGGTGCTGTTATAATCCCCATTTTGTAGATGTGGAAACTGGAATAGATAGGTGATTTGCCAAGGGACATGCGGCTAAGTGTCTAAGATTTGAGTGCTAAATCTGAACTCAGTTCTTCCTGATTTCAGGTCCAGTGTTCCATGTACTATGCCACCTAGGTGCCAGATTGGGTTAGAAGAGTAAAACCTAGAAAATATATCTATTAATGTTCTTGCAGAGGTGGTAGAAATTGCTCTTTGTTTTAAGCTGTGGACCTTAATTTTTAAAGGGCTTTTCTCACAATTTTATTTTATTTTTTAATATTTAATTTATTTGTTTTTGGTTTTCAACATTTGCTTCCATAAGTTTTTTTTTTTAATTTTCTCCCCTCCCTCCCTCTTGGCATGCAATCCAATATGGTCTCTACACATACATTCCTAGTATAAATACATTTTCATGTTAGTCATGTTGCATAGAAGAACTATAACAAATGGGAGAAGCCATGATAAAGAAAACAAACAAAACAAAACAAAAGAGAAGAAAGTCTCTGCATTCTAACTCCATAGTTATTTCTTTGGATGTGGCTGGCATTTTTCATCATGAGTCCTTTGGAAAAGTTTTAGGTCCTTGCATTGCTGAGAAGGGTTAAGTATATCAAAATCAGTCCTCTAACACTGTGGCTGTTACTGTGTACAATGTTCTCCTGGTTCTGCCCACTTCACTCATTATTAGTTCATATAAGTCTTTCCAGGTTTTCCCAAAGTTCACCTGCTCATCATTTCTTATAGCACAATCATATTCCATTACTTTCATATACCACAATTTGTTTAGTCATTCCCCAACTGATGGGCATCCCCTCAATTTCAGTTCTTGGCTACCACAAAAAGAGCTGCGATAAATATTTTTGTACATGTGGGTCCTTTTCTCATTTTTATGATCTTTTTGGGATACAGCCCTAGGAGCGATATTGCTGAGTCAAAGGGTATGTACATGTTTAGCACCCTTTGAGCGTAGTTCCAAATTGCTTTCCAGAATGGTTAGATGGGCTCACAGCTCCACCAAGAATGAATTAATTTTCCAACTTTCCCACATATCTTCTCCAACATTTATCCTGTTTTGTCATATTAGCCAATCTGATAGTTGTGGTTTAGCACTTTAGAGTTGTTTTGATTTGCATCTCTCTAATCAATAATGATTTCGAGCATTTTTATATGACTATAGACATCTCTAATCTCTTCCTCTGAAAACTGGCTGTTCATATCCTTTGACCATTTATCAATTGGGGAATGACTTGTATTCTTGTAAATTTGCCTCAGTTCTCTATATATTTTAGAAACGAGCCTTTATCAGAGACACTAGTTGTAAAAATTCTTTCCCAGTTTTCTGCTTCCCTCCTAACTTGGTTGCATTGGCTTTGTTTGTGCAAAAACTTTTCAGTATAATGTAATCAAAATTATCCATTTTGCATTTCATAATGTTCTCTATCTCTTGTTTGGTCATAAATTCCTCCATTCTCCATAAATCTGACAGATAAACTATTCTTTGCTCCCTCAATTTATTTATAGTATCAGCCTTTATGCCTAGATCATGTACCCATTTGGAGTTTATTCTGATATATGGTGTCAGATGTTGGTCTACGTCCAGTTTCTGCCATACTATTTTCCAGTTTTCCCAGCAGTTTTTGCCAAACAGTGAGTTTCTATTCTGTAAGCTGGGGTCTTTGGGTTTATCAAACAGTAGATTTCTATAGACATTGACTAATGTGTCTTGTGTACCTTACCTGTTTCACTGATCTACCCCTCTATTCCTTAACTAGTACCAAGTGGTTTTTATGACAGCTGCTTTATAATACATTTTAAGATCTGGTATGGCAAAGTGACTTTCTCTAGCATTTCTTTTCATTAATTCCCTTGATATTCTGCACATTTTGTTCTTTCAGATGAATTCTGATATTATTTTTTCTAGCTCTGTAAAATAATTTTTTGGTAGTTTGATTAGTATGACACTGAATAAGTAAATTAATTTAGATGGAGTTGTAATTTTTATTATATTAGCTTGGCCTACCCATGAGCAACTGATGTTTTTCCAGTTTTTTTAGATCTGACTTTATTTGTGTGGAAAGTATTTTGTAATTGTGTATATATAATCCCTAGGTTTGTTTTGGCAGGTTGACTCCCAAGTATTTTATAATATCTATGGTAACTTTAAGTGAAATTTTTCTTTCTATCTCTTGCTGTTGGGCTTTGTTAGTAATATATAAATAAATAAGTAAGTAAGTAAACAAACAAATAAATAAATAAATGTATATACAGCTGATTGTGATTTATGTGGATTTATTTTATATCCTGCAACTTTGCTAAAGCTGTTCATTATTTCAAGTAATTTTTTACTTGATTCTTTAAGATTCTCTAAGTATACCATCATATCATCTGCAAAGAGTGATAGCTTAGTTTCTTCTTTGCCTATTCTAATTCCTTCGATTTCTTTTTCTTCTTTTATGGCCATAGCTAACATTTCTAGTATCATACTGAATGGCAGTGGTGATAATAGACATCCTTGTTTGACCCCCGATCTTAGTGGAAATGCATCTAGCTTATTCCCATTACGTATAATGATTGTTGATGGTTTTAGGTAGATGCTACTTATCATTTTAATGAATGCTCCATTTATTCTTATACTCTCCAGTGTTTTCAATAAGAATGGGTATTGTATTTTGTTGTGGATCTTAACTTTGCTAGTGTTATTTCATGGAGTTCTATTCTTTCCCCACTGACTGATAGCAGCTCTACAATGAACTGAATGGAAATCAAACCAAAGCAAGAAATTTCTTCTAGGTCTTTCTATGATTTCTTTTTCTAATTACTGGTGATTACTAAAATAATAAAGACCATCCCCCTCTTATATCTTCTCACTATAAACCATCCATCTGCTTTTCACCACTGATCACTGTGAAGGGAGATGAAAAGAGCATCACTCTCTGAAATCCAATCATGAATTTAGCTTTATACCTGTGTATCTAGGCTAATGTCCATCAATTTCCCACAATCCACCTCTTAAATAAAATGACCATCGCTCACACCTACAGAAATTTCAGTTTTTCATTAGGGCATGATGAATTAGAAGTGTCCTAGATCCTTGTCATTTAGAGATTCCTCTTTGACTCGTGGCTGAGCTGTGACTCTAGGAGGCAACTACTTGGTAAGGAAGATACTCTACTACCTGGTTCTGGGAAAACAATTGAGACTCACATATACACCTGAGTCTATGGCTCCATTCACCCCTCCTGTAATCCCCAAAGCAAAAAGGAAAAAAAAATCAATCTTGCCCTCCATTTTTACACATATTTTTTAGACTTCCATTTTGTGCCATACTTTCCTCTCTGTGCCTGCTCTTGATTTCACACATTAAAAAAGTTAGAGAAAAGAATGGAAGGGTGCACAACAGAGGTTACCTAATATAGTCTCCTCATTTTACAGATTAAGAACCTGAACCCCAGAAAGATTAGGTAATTTGTCCGATGTTACATTGGTAATAAGTAACAAAGAAAAGATTTGAACCCAAATACTTGGACTATAAATCCAATCTTTCAATTCGTTGTTGTTGTTGAATTGTTTCAGTTGTGTCTGACTCTTTGTGACCCTATTTTGAGGTTTTCTTGGGAAAGATATTGGAGTGGTTTGCTATTTCCTTCTCCTGCTAATTTTATAGATGAGGAAACTGAAGGAAACAGGGTTAAGTGAACTGCCCAGTGTCACATAGCTAGTAAGTGTCTAGATAAATCTTCCTGATTCCAGATCTGGCACTCTATCTACTTTGCCATCTAGCTGCCCTCACTTCTTTCCATTACACCGTGTATTTTCCCCTGAATACACTTCCACAACACATACATACATAGGTGCATATCCACACAATACGTGTATGTACACAAACACACATACACATATCCATTCATATACACACAAACACAACAGTGTGCCTGTTTCACTAAACAGACACAAATACAAACACACAAAAATATATACACAGATGCATATCAGTATGGTTCTGGTTGTTTATGCAAAGTCACCTGGCAGCCTGAGACAAGAACCCAAGTCTGCTTACTCATAGACTATGGTACGTCATACAATATCCCATTGTCTCCCTCTGATGCCTCCTCTTTAAAAAAACGCTTCACTCAAAAAATCTGTGAATCTAAATATATTAAATGCTTGTATTGGTGATGCATTAGAGCAGTAGTTATTAAATTGTTTTCTGGGGACACCTATAGGTCCCAAAGGCCCTTTTGGGGGGTCTATGAGGTCAAAGCTGTTTTCATAATAAAACTTAGATATTTAATATCTTTGAAGGCAAGTAGGTGGTACAGTGGATTAAGTGCTGGGCCTGGAGCCAGAAAGACTTCAGTTCAAGTCCATACTCAGACATTTACTAGCTGTGTGATGCTGGGCAAGTCCCTTAACCTCTCTTTGCCTAACTGGCCTCCTTGACTCTGGTTGTTCCATATTCTAATCCATTCTCCACTCAGTTACCAGGTCATTTTCCTAGGCTGCAAGTCTGACTATGTTTCTCAGCATACTCCCTGTTACTTCTCAAATCAAATATAAAATCATTACAATCTGACCCCTTCCTGTACTTCCAGTCTATTACATGCATTCCATGGTCCAGGTACACTGCTAATGCTCACAAATGATGACCCAGCCTCCTTCTTCATGCCTCTGCATTGATTTGCCCCGTACCTGAAATGTTCTTCTTCTTTACTTCCGTGTCTTAGAATCCTTGGTGTCGATCGAGACTCAACCCAAGAGTCACCTCCTCCAGGAGGCCTTTCCTAGTTCTCAGGTGTTATTGCCTTCTCTTCTGGGGCTACCTTCTATCCACTCTGTCCATATTTTATATGTACCTAATTATGTACATGTTGTCACCTCCATTATAATGTGGGATCCTTAAGAGCAGGAACTGTTCTGTGTGATTTTTTTTGGTTTGTTTGTTTTTCATTAGCACTTATCACACTGCCTGACACATTGGCAGTGCTTAATAAAGTACATAATAAATCCTTGATTGATTCAGTCCATACCGCATCTATGTCCGGTGATTCTCTTCACTTTTCTTTACTCATGTGAGTGGAGTATATGATGAATTTAGGGAGGATTAACACTTCTGGTGTGAGGTTTTGCTGGGCCCTTTTCGGGGCTGCTCATCCACCTTTGGTGTCAACCTTCACCCAGCTCTCACCTGTGGTTCCAAGAAGCTGTAGCATGTGCAGTAGACACACCCTAGTAAACCAAGTTGAGGAGAACCACCATGCCTCAGATCTGTTGGTGAGGTAGGGAGGTGTCTATTCCAAGCACTTAAAGACTTCCCTCAGCAGAATGAGTGCATAAGAGCAATTTCTTTCAACAGCCATGAAGATGATTGAAGTAGGCAATGTGAAGAGGTTAGAGTTTGGTCAATCATTGAAGACTCCAAAGTCATCCACTGCATCTTGGGCCATCACCAGTCATTTTGACTGTTATCTTTGCACTGGATTTTGATGATTCAGGAAGAGAAAGTGAGGATGAGGACTTTGTGCAGCTCTGCATCACTAGAATCTAATTTATGTGCAAGTCAAGATATCAGCCCATGATGTCATTGGTTTTCTCAGAAAATAAAGGACAAACAACACCTGAGTTTCCTTGTCTGCAAAATGAGAATGATAAAAGCAACTACCCACCAGCATTATTGTGAGAATCAAATGAGATAATATTTGTAAAGCACTTAACATACTGCCTGGCACATAGTAGGCACTATAGAAATGTTAGTTATTATTATTATTATTTTATAATATAGTATATATTGATAGATATATCCTATTTAAGCAAAGGTTCAGATGGAGGGGGAGTTTTCACTCAATAGTTTTTAAGAATGTAAAAAGGTCCTCAGATTATAAAGCTTAATAAGAACTGTATTAGGACACAAGAAAGGCTATGGAGTAATAATCTAAGATTTTTATCATGTGCTTTTGGTAAAGGATTGGAAAACATTAAGCTGATGGCTTTTGCTCAGAGATGTCAGTCTATCTCCATGTTTCCAGCTGTAGATGAGTTCAGCTGAAAATACAGTAGGCTTTCAGAGTCATAATTTCCTGAAGGCTGTCAACTCAATGTCCTGATTGTGAAGAGCTCCTCTCTGGGGGGTCTCTTTTCATGTTCCCTATTCCATAGAGCTGACTGCTGCCCAGCTAACAGGCTTTCATGTCACTATCCTCTGTGGCATTCATAGGTCAGCTCTGTCATTGCAATTTGTCACACAATTCTTTGGATGTTCTGAGGCTGGCAGAAATCTCACATCTTCAGCCTGTTGCTAAAAACTGCAAGAATTAAACAGAGATCTTTAATGTAATTAAATTGAGTGCATGAGTGATCCAGTGTGTGTGTGTGTGTGTGTGTGTGTGTGTGTGTGTGTGTGTGTGTGTGTGTGTTTGGGGGTAGGGTGGAAAAGCTGACAAAAAATCTTAACCCTGAGAATGTCTGCATAATGTTATCTCTATTCCTCCCATTTCTCATTCACTGAATATATCAAAGTCACTCAAAGCCTCAGATCACAGATCAAAGATCACCAAAAAAACAATATACATAGGACATATTTTCAATTTAATCTGCATTATCAACATTTTTTTCATCACTTAAGTCTCGACACAGTAGTGTGCTAGTAAAAATTTAACAACTGACTCTCTTGATGGGTGAGGGGAATATAAATGAGACAAAATTTTAAGTTTAATTTGCATTATTAGCATTTAATTTCCATTGCTTTATTTTTATCTAATTTTAATTTTTTATTATGGAACAAAAATATTTCCATAACAGAACACAATAAAAAAGATGATTGCCCATGAAACTGCAAATCCATTATGTACAACTTGCCATTCCTTTCAAATATATAATAAAGTTATTGTGTAAATTTCCCATTTTTTCCTTCCCTTCACTCCCCAAATGGTTACCATCAGACACACACAAATATATGTATACATATTTATGTATGTAAAATTATTATATACCTACTTGTGTTTATTATTTTTTTTCCTCTGGTTGCAGATAGTGTCTTCTTATGGCCTCGCTTTCTTAATTCTAGACAGTCAACAAAACATCAAGCCTTAATTTTTAACATTTGCTACTTTCCAAGGTGTAAATGTTCACGCTGAAAATTTGAGCTGGGTTCAGCATTCTCTCTGGATGGAAGAGTCCTTCAAATTTAGAAAGTTAGAACAGGTGTCATAGAATTTCAGAGCTTGAAAGCATTTTGGAAATTAGATTGTAAGAACAGAGACTTACGGAGTATTAGACCTGTATGGGACATTAATGATTTGTGGGCCAAATACAGTCCACCTGACCCCTGGATGGGTCCTGCCTTATATGGCAAAGTAATTTTCTAACCTAATTAAGAGATACACATGAAATAACATTTGAACTACCACAATCGCATTCTACCTCCTCTTTTACAGTTGAGGAAACTGAAGATCAGGGAAATGATGCAAATTGTCTTATTTAATATCACACAACTAGTTACTACCATAGCTAAGTCTAAACCTGACCCTCAGTCCATTTATTATCTGCAATATCATGCTTCCTTATTTTGAGCGAAAGGGATAGTTAACTGACTGATGTCAATAGCTACCCTTAGACAAGGAGTCAGAAGATGATTTCTGCCCATAGGCATCTACTCCTATGTGATAGAGAACTATAGATAGGGAACAGAATTTAGAATAGAGAAAAGAAAGTAAAAAAACAAAAGGGTTTCTCTTTTTTTCCATTCTCAGGAAAATATTTGATACTTCTTTCTGTGCCCAAGGGAATGTAGCTCACTAAATAGAAAAAAATATATATTTCTCCTATCTTCCTTCTGCTCTCTCTCACCTTCATTTTTTTCCTCCTCTTTCTTCTTATTCTTGCTCTCCTCCTTTTTCTTCCTCTCTTTCTCTTTCTCTTCTCCACTACCCTTAATGAAAATCAAGATTTTCCTAAGTCTTACTCTAATGGCTCATTATGGAATGGAGGTGATCCTAATAATGCCAACAGAGACCAGGGTCTGCCTGATCTTACCAAGATGAAGAAGATTCAAGTATAAGCAAAGCAATAAATATAAGTATGGTCTAGTGGAGAAAAGAGACTTGACATCATCATCATCATGTAATCATGAGAATAGGATGAGATCACCCATAAAATGGAAGAACATAGCAGAATGGCTTAGAAATCAGAATCCAACAATGTGTTGTTTGCAAGATACACACTTGGAACGAAAAGACACACACAGAGCTAAAATAAAAGTCTGGAGTGAAATCTAATATGCTTCAGCTGAAGTAAAAATGACAGGGACAGCAATCATGATTTAAGACAAAGTAAAAGTAAAAATAAACCTAATTAAAAGAGATAATTAGGGAAACTACATTTGCTAAAAGGTAACATTGGAAATGAAGCAATGTCAAAAAAATTTTAAGGTCACTTCTCTGATAAAGTCTCATTTCTCAAATTTGTAGAGAACTGAGTCACATTTATAAAAATATGAACCATTTCCCAAGTGATAAATGGTCAAAGCGCATGTACAAGTGGTTTTTTGAAGAAGTCAAAGCTATCTTGAGTTCAATGAAAACATTGTTTCAAATGACTAGATAATTGCAATTTAAAACAACTCTGAGGCACTGCCTAATACTCATCAAAATGACAAATACTGGAGCGAATGAGGGGAAATAGGTGCACTAAGAAACTGTTAGTGGAGTTCTAATCTAGTCTAATCCATTCTGGAAAGCAATTTGGAATTATGCCCAGTGTGCTATAAAACTTTGACTCAACAATACCACTGCTAGGTCTGTAACCCAAAGAGATCAAAGAAAAAGGGGAAAAAAGAAAAACAAGTATGAAAATATTTATATCAACACTTTCTGTAGTGGCAAAGAATTGGAAATTGAAAGGATGCTTATCAATTGAGGAATGATTGAACAAGTTCTGTTATATGATCATGATGGTGTACTATTCTGATACAAGAAAAGATGAGGTGGGGGTGGTTCAGAAAACCATGGCAAGACCTATATGAACTGATGCAAAATGAAGGAAGAAGAACTGGGAGATCATTGTGCACATTATAACAGCAATGTTATAATGACGATTAACTGTGAAAGACTTGGCAGCTCTGATCAATACAATGATCCAAGGACTCACAAAGAAAAAATGTTTCTCATCTTCAGAGAGAAAACTGATGAACTCTGAGTGCAAACTGAAGTATAATTTTTCTCAATTTCCTTATTTGTCTTGCTGTTTTTGTGATATGGCTAACATGTTAATTTTTTTTCATGATTTCACAAGTATACCTGATATCATATTGCTTGTCTTCTCAGTGGGTGGGGGAGGAGTGAAATGAAAGGAGAAAATTTGGAACTCAAAATTTAAAAAGAATGCTAAACATAAATAATATTTAAAAAGCAACAATGCTCCTACTTCCCACAGTAGTTGTGAGAAATAAATGAGATAATAACCGTAAAGTGCTTAGGCACTATTTAAATGGTAGGCATCTCCCCCATCCCCAATCCCTGCCGTGTGTGTGTGTGTGTGTGTAATTTATATGAACTATTTATATATTTATTTATAGTTATATGTTATTTGCCTAGAGAGAAACATACAGTATTTAGCATTTCTCTCTATATATTCTACACTATAGGTTATAAATACATTTTATACAATAGATATACATATAGATTGCGTAAAATATTGTATATCATATATATGGAGGAAGAGTCGAAGAAAAGGAGGAGAGGAACTTTAGAAAACTTGTACTGTCTAAATGATAGTTATGAGTTCTATTGAGTACTAATTAGTGACAGAGATAAGATTTGAACCCAGTCCAAAATTCTCTCCGCTATTCTCAGCTACCTTTCTAAGTTAGGCTGAAGTCAAGCGTGATGAAGAATGGAAAGCACATCCCAGACAGTCTGAACAACAACAATGTATTAATTTATGAATGATTGGATCCCCCCAAAATAAATAAAAATAAACAAACAAAAAAGACATAGAACAAATAAATTTTGATGAGAGACTTGGAATCATGTGATGCTTTCTACACCTGATTAGTTCTAAGAGTAGGGAGCCCTGGACACCTAGAGGAGGCAATATGAAGATTGTGGGTATAGTCTTTAGAATAGCAGCTCTTTAAGGGCGGAGAGAGTGTTTTCACCTTTCTTTGTATCCTCACTCTTTAGCACAGCACTTGGCACATAGTAAGTGCTTACTAAGTGCTAGCTGATGAACTAAGTTTTATTGGGACTGAGGGAGTAAAGCTGCTGCAAAAGAAGTAGTGTGATTAAGAGGAGCAATAGCATATGAATTTTACTATTTAAAGAAGAGGAAACCAAGATTCAGAGAAGTCAATGTCTTGCCCAGAATCACACAGCTAGATTAGAAGTCTTTACTTAGAGAAAGTTATCATTTGCTTTGTAAAGTAACCAGCTTATGTTTGGTGAATTCTTTCTGATCAGCAGAGTGATGATGACACCCAGGAGCAGGGCATGGCGTTCTTCTGGGCAGAATGAATAACACAAAATTTCATCTTCTGCTTTATTGGCTGTTTGATCAGTAACAGTTTTTATCTTTAATACCAGGGTAGTCCCACAATGCGGTAAGCACTGGCTGGCAGGCAAACTGGGAGATGAACAACATCCTGCCTTCCCACCTCCCCATCCTCAGAGGCTACTTTGACAGGGTGCCAATCTTAAGGGAAGTGGAAGCCCAGAATGGGCTGGGCCTCCAGGGTGGAGGGGTTTACTACAGATTAGAGTGTTCCTCCGAGGCCTGTCCCACCCAGGATCCTCCTCTAATGGAAGATTCCTGTAGACCAGCTTTGTTCATGGTTTGGTTCTCTTCCAGGATAAACCTAGAGGTCTGTGATGAAATCAGAGTTTCGTACCTACCCAGAGATAAATCTGAATCCTTTGCCACAAGAGCTAAAGGTAGTCGTGTGGTCTAGGGAAAGAGGATGAGACAGAACTAGGAGACTTGACTTTTAATTCCGGATTTGCCTCCCCTTGTGACCTTAGGCCAATCATTTAAATTCTCATGGCCTCAGTTTTTTCAAATCTAAAATGGGATTCATAATTCTGGACCCATATTTTTTTTTCACAGAATTATTGTAAGGTTGAAATTAGTTAACGGACGTGGAAAATGCTTGAAATTGTTAAATGAACTATGCCTATCTTTGAGTTATTTTTAGTCATTCATTTCTGACTTTTCATAACACCATTTGGGGTTTTCTTGGCAAAAATTCTGAAGTGGTTTGTAATTTCTTTCTCCAACTCATTTTACAGATGAGGAAACTGAGGCAAACAACATTAATTGACTTGCCCACGGTTACATAGCTAGTCTGAGGCCAGATTTGAACTCAAGAAGATGAGTCTTCCTGACTCCAGCCACAGTGCTCTATCTACTGGACCATCTAACTGCTCAAGTAATATCTACATGCAACATTGTTGTTAACATTGAGCACTTGACTCAATTTATAGGATTCAGAATTGGAACAAGACCTAGGTGATCTTGTAGACCAATTTCTTCCTTTCATAGAAGATGACACTGTGACTGAGCCTTGCTCCAGGTCACAAAGATAGTTAAATTTTGAACCAAGGTCTTCTCATGATAAAGTCAATGCTTTTTACAGCAAATTAGGCTGTTTTATCCAGATCAACTGAGTAAAATGAAACGATGGAAGAAGCAAGGCCCAGTAGTTAGAACCAAAATAATACTTCTGGGTTTTCTTATACATTCTTATACGGGATGAAGAGAGGGTTGGGTCATAAATACCTCAACACCTACTGCCTCTAAGATAACATACAAGCTTTTTCTCTTTGCCATTTAAAGGCTCCCCAAAATCTGTCACTAATTTACCTTTACAATATTATTTCAATGACTACTCCCCCTGTGAACATAACATATTATATTGGACTCCAGGCTGTTCCCCAAACTTAACATTCTTGTACCTCTGCACATATATGTAACACAACCTGTGAGTAGACCGAACTGCCTGAAAAGTGACCCAGCTAGTTGGGTAACTCAGCTCTCCCTTTTCCTTGCCCTCTCCCTCTCCCATAAATTTTGATGGCCAGAAACTGCTCATTTAACTTGGGGTTTATTGGCTAGATGTCTTCCTTCCTTCCTTCCTTCCTTCCTTCCTTCCTTCCTTCCTTCCTTCCTTCCTTCCTTCCTTCC
>CM053622.1:103569075-103604149 GCA_028646595.1 Phalanger gymnotis
TTCCTTCCTTCCTTCCTTCCTTCCTTCCTTCCTTCCTTCCTTCCTTCCTTCCTTCCTTCCTTCCTTCCTTCCTTCCTTCCTTCCTTCCTTCCTTCCTTCCTTCCTTCTTTCCTTCCTTGCACCCAGTTCACTCTAAAGCTCATAGGTTGGACCACAATAGGTCCCTGGCTGTATTTTGGGCCCTCCTGGCTTAGAGTTAATGTCAATGAAAACTGTTTCTCTTTGGAACAGCAAAACTGAGGGTCTTTCCCTTCCAGCTTGATTTTTTTCCTTCTTTTTTTTCTAATTAAAGGAGCCATCCCTGGACTCATTTCTTAAAGAGGTCTATTCACTGAGTGGGCATTACTTCACTCTAAGTGAGTACCTGAAAAGCTGTTAGCCCAAAAGGGCCAGGGTCTCCCATTGCATCCTGGGCCATCTCCAGTCCTCCTGATGAATATCTATCTGGTCGCTGGACCCAGATGGCTCTGGAGGAAAAAGTGATGCTGGTGACCTTGCACAGCCCTCCCTCACTTAAACCAAAGTCAACTGCAAGTCATGTCATTATTTCCCTGATGTCATGGTCCTGTTCGAGAACAAAGGACAAACACACAACAATGTAACCTATCCCTTATACCTGAAAGGCCTTCCAGAATCCTTATCTTTTAATAAGGCTCAGATCTAGTGACACCTCTTCTGTGAAATGCTCTCTGTTCCCCACCAGATGGTGATACTGTCTCACCCTCAATTTACCTTCTGTGTATTTAGGTGTGTACCTGTTGTATCCCGCTTAGTCAGTCTGGTGAAGCTTATGGATCCTTTCTCAGCATAATGTTTGAAGGCACAAAAGAAAATATGTGGTGTTTCAAAAGAAACTGAGCATATAGAAATGTATATGTATATATATGTATGTATATGTATATATACACAAACATATACATACATGTATGTGTATACATATACATCTATGTATATGTGTGTTTGTATACGCAAGTGAAACCCTGGTTAAGAACCCCTGCCCTAGTGCAACAAAATGTTCTTGAGGCCCAGGCCTGTTCTGTTGTTGTATCTTTATCCCTACTTTCTTGCAGAGTGCATATAGTAGGCTCTTTAAAAACATTTCTTTCAGCGAATGGCTGAAATGTTGCATTAAAAGGTGAGTGGCTCCAGCAGTGAAGTAGCAGTTGGAAGTTGCCCACATTTGAGTGTATCAGGGGAGGTATTGTAGCCACTACATCCTACAGAGCAATAGTCTCCAATTCAAATTGCCTTTCTGTTTTAGGTTTACATTTCTAGTGTATTTGCATTAATACCAACTTAATCTTTATTCCTCTTCACAGATCCTTGTCCATCAAACTACCTAGCTGTCTTTAAAAAAGAAAGGAAAAAGAAAAAAAAAAGACTGCACAGCATGAGTGTGGGTAGTTGTGGGCTGGGATTGGGGATGGAGGGAAGAATACAGTTATCCCAGGTGGTGATTGGTGGCTTTTAGATTTTTATTCTATGATATAAGTCAAAAGTACCTAATGTTAAAACAACAAACAAACAAAAACCAGAAACAATTTTGGACCTATCATTGAGTATGAATTTTAAGAGCTAGGTGATGCTTTTGAAGACCTTAGGTGATGCTACAGGTATGACCTTCTCTTCCCCCATGCCCTGAAATAACTTTGATATTGTTTGACAAACATGTGTGTATCTATCTATCCATACATGCATGTACATATGTATACATGCACATATATATGTATGTATGTATATATGTGAGTGTGTGTATGTATATATATACACACATATGCACACACACAATGATGCTTGTGTACATGTTTTTTCACCCTACTTCAGGGTTTCTTAAGATGGGGTCCGTGAACCTGTGCCTCTGTATATATACATGTATACATACATACATAACCACATACCTACACCTCCTATTTTTTAGCTGTATATATCTCACATTTCTTTAATGCAGGGATGTTATGTACCCCTTGGACATTCAGGTGAAGCCTATATACACCCTCCCACACTCAACCCCCCAATATATTCAGCATTTTAAAGGTCTAAGCAAATCAAAACAATGCATACATAGACATATAGAATATAGATGCACATATGAAAGTATAAAATGCATGCATTATATATACATATATCACCTATGAACCACACATAAGCACATCTATACACACATGGGTGATATGCATTGTGCAGATATGAGTGTGCATCTACTTTGTGTGTGCTGTTCTTGATGTATGTGTATGCATATATGAACATGGGCTTTTATGTATGTATACAGGCACATATATGTATATATAATATGTGGGCAGATAGATAACTGCATTTCAGTATAGTTGGTATCTTTTGTAACTCCCTACAAACCAATGCATTTTATTTTATCCCTTTAAAAATGTTATTCTGAAAATTATATGAGCTTCACCATACTGCCAAAAGAGTCCATGACATATAGAAGGCCCAGGCCCTAGGAGAATTAAATTTCCTTTGGAGTAGAGGCTGTTTTGCTTTGTGTGTTTGTATACCAAATTTTTTCATGTAGTACTGAACTTACCATGTACTTGTTGAATGGATGGATGGATGGATGGATGGATGGATGGATGGATGGATGGATGAATGAATGAATGAATTCTGCCCTCAACTAATTAGGGCCTAAAAGGGCAAGAGCATTACATCAGTCTTGTAAATAATTTCTGTTACTATTCATTATAACTTTAAAAACAGCTCTTGTTCATTCCATAGTATGGAAAAATAGGAGCGAACCCTAATTTGGAGAGAAGTTTTGACATGTTATGTGATCCAGTCTGATCAATTTGAAGGGGATCTAGGAATGCCATTTCCATTAAGTGGCCCAGCAGATTCTCTTCTCTCCTACACCAACGTGCAAGGATGTCGCCTCATTTTGGTGCTCAGTGAAGCACATAGTAATACTCTCATGAGCCCACAAGGGAGAACGAGGCTCAAGCATCTCACTGCAAATGCCCCCAAACACAGTATGGGGCTGCTCTTCCTTGGTTCCTTAAAAAAAGTAGACTGGCTGCTCTTGGTTAGTGTCTAGAAGATTGCTAGATTTATATTCCATGAATAGGTTTACACAGAAATGCAGATAAACACTAAATCAATATTTAGAGCTTTAGTCATTGATGAGATTATAGACTCTGGACCAACTTTCCTATGTGCACTGAATGACATGCACTCACGTATACACACGTCAAATTCCCCGTCACTTTTGCTAAATGATAATTCTTTTGCTCAGTCAGGACAGGGAAAGCTCATCAAATATTCCTGTAACAGAAAACAATTCAGCAAGAAACAGATGTTGTGACTCCTTACCAAGGCAACAAGAAACTGAGGTTGCAAGAGTGTTTAGCAACAGCTCGACAACAAATACACATGCAGTGATCTGGGGCTTCATGAAAGAAGGAAAGAGGACGCATTAGTCGGCAAGCAGCTCCAAGCAACAGCAGTGATGGGAAGGCAGGGTTGGGCAGGGGTGGGGGAGGGGGAAGAGAGTAGCAGAGTGCACAGAGGTCTGGCCTCAGGGCTGGGTTCAAGTACTATGTCTACCCCATGTTAGTTATAGGACACCAAGGAAATCATATAACTTCTCAGACTCCTAGGTAATTCTCTAGAGTTATAATTTGCAGAATGGGTACTAATATGTATTTTTAAGGGGAATTTCCTTATTGTGAATTCCTTATACCAATGGGATCACAGGTATGATTGTGCATGCATGTATGTGTGGAGGTTTATGATACCATTATATTTGAAAAAAAATAACTTTCATACCTATTTTCTGGATGGAGAAAATAAAGGTCTGACTTTAATGGACTTGCTTTAGGTTTTAGCTTCAACAGAACAATCACACATGCCTCAGATACATTTAAATACACACATACAACATTTGTGTACATGTGTACTTATGTACTGTGTAGAAAGACATATATTTGCTTATGCAGTCATGTAGCTATACAAACACACATACAATATATGAAATATATGTCATAATGGATGGAAGGCCAGTCTTTGGAATTACAATTATCTAAATTCAAGTCTTATTTCTGACATAAACTAGCTGTCTATACATGGACAGGTCACTTAGCCTTTGCAATGCCCCAGGAAACTTTCTAAGTCTTCAAGTTACAGATGATTTGCCATCAGAAGAAGCAGTTTTCAAGCTGGAAATTTCTGGTACCAAATTTCTTGTAACTGTATATGTGTGTATATTCATATACATACATGTATATGTGTGTATATAGATATGGGTTTATATGTGAGTCTGTCTATCTATCTAGTCATATATGTCTCTGTGTGTGGAGAGGAGAGGAGAGGAGAGGAGAGGAGAGGAGAGGAGAGGAGAGGAGAGGAGAGGAGAGGGAAAAAGGGGAAGGGAGAGCATAGGAGAGGAGTAGAGGGGAGAGGGGAAGAGAGAAGAGAGAAGGGGAGCATATGTATATATATATACACATATATTTGTATATATATATATACATGTACATATACATGCATGTATATATATATATATACACACACATCAAAGATTTAGATTTAGACATATGGGTTATAGGAAAAGTCTATCACACATCAAGAGTTGTGGTCTTGTGATACATAGGTAACGTCCATAAAACTCAGGACCTCAGTTCTCTCATCTGGAAAATGGGGGCAAAAGTTGCTTCATTCTAAGATTTTGAGTGCATTGTGCCATAAACCCTGTGATGTTATGACTGGCTTAAAGACTGTGCTCCACAAATGCCCTGGCCTTCAGCCTCTGGGTTTCTGCTGAAGCCTGATGTGATTTATTATGGAATTTGCATAGGAAAACAGAAGCCTAGGGCCACAGGCTGGCAGTCCTGCAAGTTCTGGGTTCATTAGGGCTTCAAACACCCAGAGTTCCTCCTGGGTGGCAAAAGCTCTGACAGATATATTTTCCCAACAATTTTACTGACTCTGTGGTAGGTTTCCCTTCATTTGGAGTCATGATGAAGTTAGATTCTGTTAAGGAAAGTGAGTCAAAGCTGGGGGAGGGGAAGGTCTTGCCTGTAGCTGAACTATGTTGGTTTTTGCTGAACCATATAGCAGAAGGGCACCTTCTATTGGTGACTGCTGTCTCTGGGAAGAGGCCTAGCTAGGGTAGAGGGCACAGGTCACCAAATGTGGAGAAATGGCCAATCTGTTTGGCCACTGACCTATAGTGAGTCACTGAGGGCAATGAACTCCCATGAAAGTGACTTTAAATTATGAACTGCAAGAATGACTTTGTTATCATTTCCCAGTTGGAAGAAAGTGGCCCTTGCTTCCTAGAGACATTTTTAGACTACCATCCATCTTATAATTCTATAAGCTGAGGGGCATGAGGGGGAGCACATAATGATTCTCTCACTCAGAGAAGCCTGGCTGGATCTATGCAAAATTGTGAATTAGATAAGGGTATACTCCTTATTTTAGGAGTATACTCTCCCCTCTAGTATATGGGGAACTAGTGCTCTCCTTTTGCTTTGAATATCTCATAAGAAAAAGAAAACAATTCTGAAAAGTATTCACATTGTAGAATTAGGGGTGATATATATATATATACATATATATACATACACACATAAATATATATTTCATCTTTGATTTCCTTTTTATTAATTTTTATTATTTGGGAGGAGATCAGGGCTATTTCTCCTAGTTTAGGAGATTATTAAACAGGCTAAAATCTCTCCCATGGGATATGAAGATTTGCTTAAGGCCTCAAACATTCCTCAGATAAGAAGCCAAAAAGGGAGTTGAGGCTTCCCGAGTAATTTGACAAAGAATTCATCTGATGCTGATTCTGTAAGCATGTAAACCTCTCTTTTCAAACAGTCTATCATGAACCCTCTAAACGTAGTTTTATCTGAAATCTGAATTAGTTTATCTATAGAGGCTGTTTGACTGTTTCTTTAGGACACGTAAGAGATTATGATTCCATTTTACTAAATTTCTTCAACTTATGACATTAAAGGAAGCATAAGATTATGAATGTCTTAAAAATTATAGTTTACAGAATATATGAGATTGCAATTTTATTAAGAGAATTTATTTCTCTGCCATGTGGACATGATTTTGCCCATAAAAAGCCTGTTTAAAATCCTAATCTTTGTTTAGGATTTTTTTCTTACCCTGTGTGTAAACACAATAATACCTAGGTTTTTACCTCTATAATTTCTGCATTGTGGTAGATTTATTTCAGTACCACACCACCACAAAAAGGGAGGCATTTCTCCCATAACAGCGATTTAATGTGTTATGGTATTTAGGAGTACTTCTGTTATAAAAGAGGATCCAAAGAAAAGGACAGTTTTTAGCACAAGAAACCAATAGCTTTAGGGATTTCAGGGTCTATGTAGTAGTGTGGTCAGAGGGATTTGTGAACAAGGAGAGTATTTCATGTGTTCCTCAAAGCCACCAATAGGCAGTCACCTACTCTCCTTATGCATACATTAGCCCTATAGAATGTCTTCCTTGCTCAACACAATTGTCCCTGTTTTGCCCATAGAAAGACTAGGAGAATCATGACTTAAGTATTTTTACTTGATACTTCATGACTTTTTTCTATGTTTTTGTTATTAATGTTCCTCAGAATTCTAAAGACTTTTCAAATAATGAGATAAATAAAGTATGTGATTCTACCTATAAGGACCAGATGCATCAAACGACTCGTATGCTTAAGCACTTGATACTTTTTTAAATAAAAAGAAATATTCCTACATTTATTTCTATTGGGTCATTTCTTTGCTTATATTAGTCTTTCCCTTTGGAGCATTCGTAGAATTCCTCAAACTCATTGTGTGCCCTTAGGCATTTACACCCATGTGTAATGAGTGGATCAGCTAAAGTATCTCTAAGGTCCCTTCTAGCTCAAATAGTCTATGATTCTTTCTGAGCTGTAGAGATGAGATTTGTTAGTGATGCTTGTCAAGCATCATGATACTCAGGGGATTCTTACATCTTTTAGGTAGCTAATGAAGGAGTTGTGATAATAAAAATAATTCTGTAATTTATACACTAATGAGTATTTGTTAAGTACCTACTATGTGTCAAGCACAGTGATAGGAGTTAGCGACACAAAGTTCCATGAAAAGTTCAATATCTGTGTAAACTCAGTGACAATAGAAAATAATAGTACCAAAGATGTCTTGGGTCAGGACTTGATAACTGCCAATAAGTTATTCAGATGGATAAGTTTAAGAGAGGGTGAGCTAAGGGTGCCATGACAAAGCTTCAGGCAAGAGAAGGGATGTGGTTTGGTCTTGCTCTTAACAGATTTAGTACTTTTGTACCACAAGGGAGAACATCTATAGGTTCTTATCGCTCCTGAGGAAAGTGAAAAATTCATAGCAGGGACAAATCAAATCAGACAAACATACGGACTTCATTCTAACCAGAGCTTTGGCATTTAAAATTCATCACACTACAGTGACATACAATCACCACCAGAGGGCACATTGACTTTTCCCATCCGCAGATGCCCTCTTGAGAGAAATTAAAGTAATGGGCTCAACCTCATACACCACAGCCATGTGGCTTGCTCCTTTTGGACCATACTGTTGTGCTACTTTCACTACCCTCATTGACTTGGGCTGGCATCTTGAATCTCCTTTCCACACCTCACAGAACAGGACTTGGCCTGGAGCGGAGGGTGTGCTAGAGCCAGCTCTAATCAGCCAGGAAGAGCTGATTGTTAACTATTTAGTGTGTGTATTTATACCTTAGAAAATTTCAAACTACAAACTTGAGTTTGATTTATTTTGTTGAATATTTGGACTTAAGAAAGTGATGGAAAAATATTATTAGTGTAGATTGAACTTAAAAGTGTGTCTCATACAGTTTTATTTTTGGTTTTTTTTAGGTTTTTTTTTCCTCCCAGAGAGGTACTTGTTAAACATTCACCAACATATGACTGCCTGGGATCCTTAGAAGGAAGGGGATAATTGTAAAATCATCCCCCAGAACCCTCGTTGTGTTTATATCTCTGAAACATCATAGAAAAATATCTCTTCAAGCCCCCATCATCTGATAGAGAGGCAGCATGGGATAGATGGAAAGAATATTTGATTTGAAGTTCAAGGACCTGAGTTCTAATCCCTACTCTGCCTTTTACCAGCTGTGACCTGAGAGAAGTAACCTCCCCACTCTGAGCCTCAGTTTCATTGAAGGGGTTAGACTGGATGAATTTCTATGGCCCCCTACAACTCTTTTGTGGTCCTCCTTTTATTGCATTTTCAGAATGTATTTCCTATTTCTTTTATATCCTTCAGGGTATTAAATAAAATCAAGTTCCCTAAACTTGGAGTCATGGGACCTGAGTTCAAATTCCAGCTATCAACTTTCCTACCTGGAAGACCTGGAATAAATTATTTAAATTTTGGGGCCTTCATATCCTCATTTATAAAATTATAGAGTAAGACTGCAGCTAGCTGATATGGCAGACTAGCAGTCAGGAAGACCTGAGTTTGAATCTTGCCTCAGACACTTTCTACCTGTGTGATATGTGGGGGGGGGGGGGGGGGGGGGGGGGGGGGGGGGGAGACGGGAAGAGAATCATTTGAGCTCTCTCCTAGCCAGGTTGCAGTGACAGAGCAACATCAGCTTCAATTTCCTCATCTGTAAAACCAGAAAGATAAAAATAACATCTGTTTATTGAGTTAGTGTAGGACTAAATTAAATTACATATGTGAAGCATTTTGCAAATTTCAAAAAGGGCTAGAAAAAAGGCTAGCTCTTAAATGAAGTCTAAGGACCTCTCTAGATTTTATATTGCTCCCACAATGTGTTTATTTGGCCTTCCTGGGATTTGGAAAAAAATCTGGATATTTGGAAACATCTGAATTATTGACAGTATGAAGACATAACTTGTGTGAGATAAGTTCAGTCAGAATACATGCAAACAGCAATAACATAAGCTTACTGGTGCCATGAGGCAGTGCAGTGGATAGAGCACAGGGCCTGGAGTCAGGAAGCTGTTGATGAGTCATTTTAGGTATGTCTGACTCTTTGTGACCCCTTGTGGCATTTTCTCAGCAAAGATATTGGAGTGGTTTTCCATTCCTTCTCCAGATAATTTTACAGATGAGGAAACTGAGACAAACTGGTGGAAGTGACTTACACAGGGTCACATGGCTAGTAAGCGTCTGAGGATAGATTTGAACACCTACCTGTAGGCCCTGTTCTCTATCCACTGTGTCACCTAGCTGCCCTTTGGAATCAGGAAGACTTGAGTTCAAATCTAGTCTCAGACACTTACTAGCTGTGTGGTTCTGGGTAAGTCACTTAATCTCTAGATGCCCTGAATTCCTTAATTGCAAAATGGGGATAATAATAGCATGTACACCACAGGGCTATTGCAAGGATCAAATGATGTAACATTTATATAGTGCCTGGTGCACAATAGGTGCTTGCTTCATATTTGTTCTCTTCCCCTTTGCTCATCTGAGAGATCAATGGAGAGAGAGAACATAGACAGTAGTCATATAAAATGGGCAATTATGGATGGCTTGTAATCTGTATCCTTGGAGGGAATATCTAGTTCGTTGAAGTCACAGATCTCTTAGAGTATTGAAATAGTTTAGAGATTCCAGGATTTTTCAAGGGAGTCGTGAAGATACATCCATCTCCAGAGGTAGTAGTAGGGCATTTCAGGAAACTGGCTGCAACTTGGGGAGTCTTTTGAAGATATTTTGTTTGTGAGGAAGAACAGCTGTCATCAGACTTGTGAGGCTGGTGGCTGGCTCACATCCCATGTAGTCATAACCTCATCAAAAAAGTCTCAGCCCAATGATCTTATCAGAAACAAGTGGAATTTCCTATCTCCTTTGGTGTTATTTATATTATTTGAAACTCAGCATCTTAGTACTCTTCATTTTATGAGTTTAGATAATTGTGCATGTTTGGGTTATTTAATGTTCCAAATCTAAATTCCCTTCTGGTTGCTCTCAGATAGTACACTTTTTTCCATTTTTCAGTCCTAGACTTTAGTGTCATGGTGCATAGTTCAAACAAAGTGAATTTTCATCCAGAATTGCTTCCAGATATCTGGGATTTTGATTCTTGTCTAAAGCAGGCAAGTGCTCAGGAAGCAGAAACCTGGATCAAACAGAGATACGAGTCAAATCTTGGAAACAGACCAAGGTACACATAAACATCTTCTGCAGACAGAGATGTCTGGCTCATTGGAGAACAGGCAAAGTTAAAAATTGTTGGGGCAGATTAATCACTTGGCTTCTGTAGGGTACAATTCTGTGTAAGGAAAGAGGCAGGGGTATTTGAATCAATCTCACTTTTTCAGCTTCCTAAATGGGGGGAAAGGCATCCTTCTGTCAATGTAGTAAACATGACTGCAGAATCTGTATCCTCATGCTGAAAAACCATGGTGTAGTGGATGGGAGCTAGCTTTGGAGGGGTGACATTTGTCACATCTGCTTTGACATATACTAGCTGTGTGAACCTGAGAAAATTATATAATCAGTGTCCCTGGCAATTCTCTAAGATTATTCAATTTTTAAGATCCATAATCTGCATCAATAGAGAAAATTTCCATGCCAGGAGTTTCCTACACTAATGAAATCATGGATTCAGGAGGCTGGAAACTCTTCATCCCTGGTGTGTTTATGTGAACAGCCCCATTTACCCAAAACAGCTTGTGAGACTACCTCAATCTCCTCCTCAAATTTTATCAGTTCATCTGCTCAGGATTCTATAGTGGTCTGCTGGGAAATGCTGATAGCTAAAGTTCGACTCCTTTCAGGTGGGGCTCTGATGAAAAGGCTGTATAAAATTACAGCTGAAAAAATCTGGTTATAGGGAATAGGAGATTTCAGGGAGAACCATGAAGGAAATTCACTAAATTTCTCTAAAAAAGAAAACCTCTTCATCCTATTTCCTTGCTGTTTGTCATTATGAAATCAACTGTTAGGAAAATTCAGAATTGTGGGACCAAATATTCAGAACTCTATATTTGAGTCATCTAAAAAAAAGTCTCTATCTGGGGCCTCTAGCTTGCTCTAGTCACTTTGCAAGAGCAAATCCCCTGTAAACTCTCCAATGCAACTGACAAAAATTCTAGATTGCTTCCATTAAACCACTCTCTATAGCCACTGTTCTAATGATTCACTACCTCATTATTTAAACTTCTGCAACCTTCTCAGTTTCTTGTTTGTTGTTTTCCATTAGAATGTAAGATCTCTGAGGGCAGGGACTGTCTTTATTTTTGCTTCTATTTGTATCCCAATGCTTAACACAATGCCTGGCACATAGCAAGTGCTTAATAAATATTTGTTGCCCTGCCTTTGGGGAATATGAGCTCCCTCAGATTTTCCAGTGAAGTAGGAAATGATATCTTGGAAAGGGGAGTAGTAATTTGATAAGCCTTCTCTTCTTACAAGCTCCAGTTCTCAACCCCTATTTTCATTCTTAATCCTATTCTTTTCACTTATAAGCCAAACCTAGGCAGGATTCATTACATTCTTGGGCAAAAACTCTGAGTCAGTGATCCTACTTTCCATATGAAGACTACCTATCCCAGCCTCCCAACATCTTAAGTGCAAAGGGTAAAATAGAAATTGAAAAAATCCATCAATCACTTCCTGAAAGACATCCCAAAATGAAAAAAACTCCCAGGAAGCCAAATTCCAGAGCGCCCATGTCAAGGAGAATATATTGCAAGCAGCTAGAAAGAAACAATACAAATATTGTGGACTCATAGTCATAATCCCACAAAATTTAGCAGCCTTCATATTAAAATAGCAAGTTTGGAATATAATATTCCTAAAAGCAAAGGAACTAGGATTACAACTAAGAATAACCTATCCAGAAAAACTGAGTTTAAATCTTCAAGGCAGGGGTGGAGAACTTGCAGCCTCAAGGCCACATGTGGCCATCTAGGTCTTCAAGTGTGTCCTTTTGAATCCAAATTTCATATAACAAATACCCTTAATAAAAGGATTTGTAATATAAAACTTGGACTCAGTCAAAAGGCCACACCCAAGTACCTGGAAGGCCACATGTGGTCTCAAGGCCACAGGTTCCATACCCATGCTTCAAGGGAAAAATGGATATTTAATGAAACAGGAAACTTTCAAGCATTCCTCATGAAAAGACCAAATCTGACATTCAAACACAAGAATCAAGAGAAGTATAAAAAGGTAAATATTAAAAAAAAATCATAAGGGACTCAATAAGGTTGAACTGTTCACATTCCTATGTGGGAGGATAGTACTTGTAACTACTAAGAACTTTATCATTATTAGGGCAGTTAGAAGGAATCTTCATAGACAGAGAACATGGGTGTGAGTTGATTATGTTGAGATCTTAAAAAAAAGAGGGGTGAAAAAGAAGAATTCACTAGAACAAGAGAGAAGAGAAAAGAAGAATGGGGAAAATTATGTCACACAAGAGAAGCATGCAAGAAAGGGCTTTTGTAGTGGAGGAGAAAAGGGGCTAGTGCAAGCAAAACTTAAGCCTCACTCTCATCAGAATTGCTTAAAACAGGGAACAATATCCCCTCTCAGAACTAGATAAACCTAACCACAAAAGCTAGAAGTTAAGGAGATAAATATAATTTTAGAAAAGTTAGATATGATAAACCTCTAGAGAAAACTGAATGAGGATATAAAGGAATATACCTTTTCTCAGAAGTACATGGCACCTACAAAAAAAATTAACCACAAATTAAAGCATAAAATCTTCACAATAAAAGGCAGAAATATTAAATGCATCATTTCCAGATAATGATGTAATAAAACTACATTCTATGAAAAACAGAGGAGAAATAGATTTAAAATTAATTGGAAACCAAATAATCTAATTCTAAAGCATAAGTGGGTCAAAGAACAATCAATAATTTCATTAAAGTGAATGACAATGGGGTAGCTAGGTGGCACAGTGCCCTGGCAGCTAGGTGACAGAGCAATGGCCCTGGAGTCAGGAGAACTTGAATTCAAATCAGTCCTCAGACCAGACATTTGACACTTACTAGCTATGTGACCCTGGCCAAGTCACTTAACCCTAATTGCCTCACCCTAAAAACAAACAAACAGACAAAAAAGAGAATGAAAATAATGAGACAACATACCAAAATTTACGGGATGTAGCCAAAGCAGTAGTTATAGGAAAATTTATGTAGCCAAATGATTAAATCGACAAAATAGAGAAAGAATAGAAAAATGAGTTGGACTCACAAGTAAAACAAAACAGAAAAAGAGCAAATTAAAAATCCCTAATTAAACCCCAAATTGGAAATCCTGAAAATCAAAGGAGAGAATAATAAAATTGAAAGTAAGAAAGCCATTGAGCTAATGAATAAAACTAAGAGCTCGTTTTATGAAAAAATAAACAAATAAAATAGATTATTCTTTCATTTGATTAAAAAAAGAGAAAGAAAAAACCAAATTACCAGTATCAAAAATGGACAGGGTAAATTTACCACCAATGAGAGGAAATTAGACCAATAATTAGGAAATATTTTGCCTATTTATATGCAATAAATCTGACAATATAAGTGAAATGGATGAATATTTACAGAAATATAAATTGCCCAAATTAACAGTAGAAGAAACAGAATACTTAAATAATCCCATTTTAGAAAAAGGTTTCAGCTAGTCATCAATGAACTCCCTAAGAAAAAGTCCCCAAGGACAGATGGGTTTACAAATGAGTTCTACCAAACATATAAAGAACAATTAATTCCAATACTATATAAACTATTCAGGAAAATAAGTGAATAAGGAATCTCACTACATTCTATTTATGACACAAATATAGTGCTGATACCTAAACCAGGAAAAGCCGAAACAGAAAGAGAAAACTATATGCCAATTTTCCTAATGAATATTGATGCAAAAATTTTACATAATTTATGAGCAAGAAGATTACAGAAATATATCACCAAGATCATACTCTATGACCAGGTTGGATTTATACCAGGAATGCGGAGCTGGTTCATTACTAGGAAACTGAGCGTAATTGGCCATATCACTAATAAAACTAACAGAAATCATATTATCTCAATAAATGCATAAAATGCTTTTGACGACATACAGCACCCATTCCTATCAAAAATACTAGAGAACATAGGAATAAATGGAGCTTTCTGTAAAACGATAAGTAGTATCTATAAAAAACCATCAAGAAGCATTATCCGTAATGAGGATAAACTAGAAGCTTTTTCAATATGATCAGTTATGCCAATTATCTCCACTATTATTCAATATTGTACTAGAAACCTTAGTTTTAGCAATAAGAGGAGAAAAGGAAATTGAAGCATAGGATAGTTTACCTGTCAGATTTATGGAGAAAGAAGAATTTATTATCAAAAAGAGATAGAGAGCATTATAAGATGTAAAATGGATAATTTTTATTATATTGAATTTAAAAGTCTTTGTACAAACAAAACCAATATAACCAAAATTAGAAGGAAAGCAGAAACCTGGGAAACAATTTTTACAGCAAGTGTCTCTGATAAAGGCATCATTTCTCAAATATATAGAAAACTGAGTCAATTTTGTAAGGATACAAGTCATTTCCCAATAGATAATTGGTCAAAGGATATTAATAGGCAGTTTTCAGATGAAGAAATCAAAGGTATACGTAGTCATAAGAAAAAATGTTCTGAATCACTATTAATTATAGAAATGAAAATTGTGCAAATTACAACAACTCTGAGGTACCACCTCATACTTATCAGATTAGCTAATATGACAGAAAAGGAAAATTATAAATGTTGGAGAGGAAGGGGGGAAATGAGACACTAATGCACTGTTGGTAGAGTTGTGAACTGATCCACCCATTCTGGAAAACAATTTGGAATTATGCCCAAAGTTCAATCTCACTGTGCATACCTTTTGATCCAGCAATACCACTATTAGGTCTGTATCCCAAAGAGATAATAAAAAAGGTTAAAGGACCTGCATGTACAAAAATATTTATAGCAGTTCTTTGTATGGTAGCAAAGAATAGGAAATTGAGGTGATGTCCATCAATTGAGGAATGCCTGAACAAGTTGTGGTATATGAATATAATGGAATACTATTGTGCTATAAGAAATGATGAGCAGGCAGATTTTAGAAAAAAAACCATGAAAGACTTACATGAAATGATGCAAAGTGAAGTGAACAGAACCAGGAGAACATTGTACACAATAGCAGAAACAATGTGTAATGATCAGCCATGAATGACTTAGCTTTTCTCAGCAACACAGTGATTCAAGATAATTCCAAAAGAAGTGTTATGGAAGATGCTATATAGATTGAAGTATACTATTTTCACTTTATTTTTGTGTTTTTTTTCTCCTTTTGCAAACTGCATTTTTTTCAATTTTTGCAAAATAAGAGCCATTTCAATTGATAAATGATTAAAAGATATGAACAAGCACTTTTCAGAAGAAGCAAAGTTACCTATGATTATATGAAATAATTCTCTAAATCCCTATTTTTTGAATATCCAAATAGACACATTTACTATACTATACTTAACATTTCTCAAACTTTTTGGAGTCAGGAAGATTTCACAAGTCCTGACCCACCCTCCTTTTTTGTTATTAATTAACTATTTTTAGTTAAACTCTGGAATTTGGCTACAATATTCCTAGGAGTTTCCCTTTAGGGGTCTTTTTTCAGGAGGTGATTTTTAGATTCTTTCAATTTCTGTTTTACCCTCTGGTTATAGAATATCCAGGAAGTTTTCTTTCATAATTTTTTGAACAATGATGTCTAGGCTCTTTTTTTGATCATGGCTTTCAGGTAGCCCAAGAATTTTTACATTATCTTGCCTGGATCTGTTTCACCAGGTCAGTGGTTTTTCCAGTGGGATATTTCACACTGTCATCTATTTTTTCATTCACTTGATTCTGTTTTATAATTTCTTGATTTCTCATAGGGTTATTAGCTTCCATTTGCTCCATTTTAATTTTTTAAGGAATTATTTTCTTCAGTGAGCTTTTGGACCTCCTTTTCCACTTGGCCCTTATTAAGGCATTCTTCTCCTCATTGCCTTTTAGGACCTCTTTTGCCATTTGGGTTACTCTATTTTTAAGGTGTTATTTTCTTCAGTATTTTTTGGGTCTCCTTTAGCAAGCTGTTGACTCATTTTTCATGATTTTCTTGCATCACTCTGATTTTCTTCCTGATTTTACTTCTACTTCTCTTACTTGATTTTCTTTTTTTTTTTGAGATTTTGTATTTTTAGTTTACAACACTCAGTTCCACATAATTTTGAGTTCCAGATTTTCTCCCCCCCTTCCCATCTCCCTCCTCAAGATGGCATGGAATCTGATATATCTTCTACATATAACTTCACATTGAACTTATTTACACAACAGTCAAGTTGTAAAGAAGAGTCATGACCAATAGAATGAATCATGAGAAATAAGAAATGAAACCAAAAAAAAAAAATAAAACCCAAAACAAAAGAGAAAAAAAAGGAAAAACATAGGCGAGCATAAAGTGTGCCTCAATCTGCATTCAGAATCCTTAGTTCTTTCTCTGGATGTAGATAGCTGTCTCCATAATGAGTCCTCTGGAGTTGTCTTTGCACCTTGTATTGCAGAGAAGAGTGAAGTCTAACAGTGTTAGTCATCACAGAATCCATATATCTGTGGTTGTGTATAATGTTCTCCTGGTTCTGCTCTGCTCATTCAGCGTTATATTGTGTAAGTTTTTCCAGGTTATTATGAAGTCTGTATCACCCCCATTTCTTATAGCACAATAATATTCCATTACCTTCATATACCACAACTTGTTTAGCCATTCCCCAATTGATGGGAATCCCCTTGATTTCCAATTCTTTGTTACTATAAAAAGAGCCGCTATAAATATTTTTGTACATAATGGTTCCTTTTCCCACTTGTGTGATCTCTTTGTGATATGACCCTAGAAGTGGTATTACTGGGTCAAAGGGTATGAACATTTTTATGGCCCTGTGGGCATAGTTCTGAATTGCTCTCTAGAATGGCTGGATCAGTCCACAACTCCACCAAGCATGTAACAATGTTCCAATTTTCCCACATCCTCTCCAGCATTTATCATTTTTCTGTTTTGTCATTTTAACCAATCTGATGTGGTACCTAAGAGTTGTTTTGCTTTGCATTTCTCTAATCAGTAGTGATTATGAGCATTTTTTCATATGCCTATAGATATCTTTAATTTCTTCCTCTGAAAACTGTCTGTTCATATCCTTTGACCCTTTCTCAATTGGAGAATGACTTGTATTCCTATAAATTTGGCTCAGTTCCATGTATATTTTAGAGATGAGGCCTTTATCAGAGACACTAGTTGTAAAGATTTTCTCCCAATTTTCTCCTTCCCTCTTAATCTTTGTTGTATTGGCTTTTTTATACAAAAACATTTCAGTTTAACATCAAAATTAGCCATTTTGCATTTTGTAATGCTCTCTTATCTCTTGTTGTGTCATGAATTCTTTGCTTTTCCATAAATCTGATAGGTAAACTATTGCTTGCTTTCCCAAATTGGTTATATTATCAGCTTTTATTTCTAAATCATGAACCCATTTTGACTTTATTTTGGTATATGGTATAAGATATTGGTCTATGCTGTTGATGGTTTTAGGTAGGTGCTATTTATAATTTTAAGGAAGGCTCCATTTATTCCTACACTTTCTAGTGTTTTTAAAGGAATGCATGTTGTATTTTGTCAAAGGCTTTTTCTGCATCTATTGAGATGATCATATGGTTTCTGCTAGTTTTGTTGTTGATATGATACCCTCTGGTTCCAGAATATCAGGGCATTTCTCCTTGAAAATTTCCTGAAAGATGATATCTAGGCTCTTTTTTTTGATCATGGCTTTCAGGTAGTCCAAGAATTTTTAAATTATCTCTCCTGGATCTATTCTCCACGTCAGTGGTTTTTCCAATGAAATATTTCACATTGTCTTCCATTTTTTCATTCACTTGTTTCTGTTTTATAATGTCTTGATTTCTCATCAAGTCACTAGCTTCCACTTGCTCCAATCTAATTTTTAAGGTAGTATTTTCTTCAGTAGTCTTTTGGATCTCCTTTTCATTTGGCTAATCCTGCTTTTAAGGCATTCTTCTCCTCATTGGCTTTTTGGAGCTCTTTTGACATTTTAGTTAGTCTATTTTTGTTATTTTCTTAGTGTTATTTTCTTTAGTATTTTTTTGGGTGTTCTTTAGCCAGTCATTGACTTGTTTTTCATGTTTTTCTTGCATCACTCTCATTTCTCTTCCCAATTCTTTCCTCTACTTCTCTAACTTGCTTTTCCAAATCCTTTTCGAGCTCTTCCATGGCCTGAGACCAGTTCATGTTTTTCTTGGAGGATTTTGATGTAGGCTCTTTGACTTTGTTGGCTTCTGGCTGTACGTTTTGGTCTTCTTTGTCACCAAAGAAAGATTCCAAAGTCTGAGACTGAATCTGGGTGCATTTTTGCTGCCTGGCCATGTTCCCAGCCAACTTACTTGACCATTGAGTTTTTCATAGTATAGAGTACTTTGTCCCAAGATTGAGGGGCTGCACTGTTGTTTTCAGAGCTATTTCTACACAGCCAGCTCTGCCACACCAGTGCTACTCCTCCCCCAAGAGCCACCAACCTGGACCAGACTCAGATCTAAGCTGGCTCTGCACTTCCGCTCAGATCCACCACTTAATTGCTCCCACCAGGTGGGCCTGGGGCTGGAAGCAATTGCAGCTGTAGTTCTGTAAGCAGCCTCAGAGCTGCACCACCTCTGCTGCCCCCAGAGCTGCCCCCAGGGCAGTGGCCTAACTGCAAACTCATTTCACTCTGTCTCAGTGGTTTTTCCCACTAACCTTCTCTGTTGTCTTTGGTGTTCGTGGGTTTAGAAGTCTGGTAACTGCCACAGCTCACTGATTCAGGGCACTGGGGCCTGTTCCGCCCAGCTCCCAATCTGGTTGGTCCAAGTGGGGCTCACGCTGGGCTCTGCTTTGCTCTGCTCTCAGTTCCATGTGATAGACCTTACTCTGTGACCATCTAGGGTGTCCTGGGCTGGAGCCCTGCTTCCCTCTGATATTTCATGGGTTCTGCAGTTCTAGAATTTGTTCAGAGCCATTTTATAGGTGTTTGGAGGGACCTGGTGGGGAGCTCAAGCAAGTCCCTGCTTTGCAGCCACAATCTTGGCTCCGCCCTGCTTCTTCATTGTTTATGGTGCCTTTTAGCAGGATGTAATGTCCTTCCGTATCTCTTTTAATTAGATCTATCTTTACTTTGCTTTGTTTGAGATTAGGATTGCTACCCTTGCTTTTTTTTTTTTTTTACTTTAGCTGAAGCACAATATATTTTACTCCAGCCTTTTACCTTTACCCTGTGGGTATCCCCCTGTTTCAAATGTGTTTCTTGTAAACAGCATATTGTAGGATTATGGCTTTTAATCCATTCTGCTATCCACTTCTGTTTTAGGGAAGAGTTCACCCCGTTCACATTCACAGTTATGATTACTATCTGTGCCTTTTTCTCCATCCTATTTTGCCCCCGTTTATGCTTTTATTTCTCCCTTTCCCCTTCCACTTCTCAACAAAGTTTTGCTTTTGACAGCCCCCTTCCTCAGTTTACCCTCCCTCTTGATTCCCCTCCATTATCTTACTGTTTTCCACTTGCTACTTCTCTCCCTTCTGACCACTCCCCTCCCTTTTTCCCCTTTCCCCTCCTACTGCCTGTAGGACAAGTTAGATTTCTATACTTATCAGGGTGTGTTATTCCCTTCTTGAACCAGATCCAATGACAGTAAAGCTCAACTACTACTCTTCTCCCTCCCTTCTTTCCCTCTACTCTAATGTGTTTTTGTGCCTCTTCATTAGATGTAATTTACCTTTTTCTGCTACCTCCATACCTCTTCTCCCAGAACCCTCCCTTTACATCTATTAATTACGTTTTTGTAATATGTAATTATGTTATTTGTTTTATACAGACATCCACAATCTATGTGTATCCTTTTCAATTGTCATAATAACTGTACTATTCTCAAAATTGACATATATATGTATTTATATGACATACATAAGATCATATAATCCTACACAAAGATAGGAATAATTTGTCCTCATTGATTAATAAAGTTTGTGGGGAGTTTTCCCACCTGTTTACCTTTTTATGTCTCTCTTGAGTTTTGTATTTGAAGATCTAATTTGCCATTGAGTTCTGGCCTTTTCATCAAGAAGGTCTGGAATTCTCTTATTTCGTTGAATGTCCATCTCCTTGCCTGGAACATCATGCTCAATTTTGCTGGGTAGTTGATCCTTGTTTGTAGTCCCAGCTCCTTTGCCCTTCAAAATATCATATTCCAATTTCTCCTGTCATTTAACATAGAAGCTGAAAAATCCTGTGTGATCCTGACTGTAGTTCCACAACATCTGAATTGTTTCTTTTTGGCTGCTCGCAGTATTTTCTCCTTGACTTTGTAGTTCTGAAATTTGGCTATAATATTTCTTGTAGTTTTCAATTTGGGATATCTCTCAGGGGGAGATCAGTGGATTCTTTCAATGACTATTTTACCCTTTGGTTCTAGGACCTCTGGGAAGTTATCTTTGATAATTTCTTCAAAGATACTGTCAAGGATCTTTTTTTCATCATGGATTTTCAGTAGACCAATAATTCTTAAATTGTCTCTCCTAGATCTATTTTCCAGGTCAGTTGTTTTTCCAATCAGATTTTTCACATTTTCTTCTATTTTTTCATTCTTTACATTTTGTTTTACTACTTCTTGAAGCTTCATAGAGTCATTAGCTTCCACCTGCCCAATTCTAATTTTTAATGAATTGCTGTCTTCTTTTTGCTTTTGAGTCTCCTTTTCTAATTGGTTGATTTTACCTTTCAGGATGTCATTTTCTATATTTAGATTATGAATCTCTGCAGCCATTTCATCGATCTTATTTTTTATAAACTTAATGTCATCAGTGGCTTTTTTCCCCATTTTTTCCATTTTTTCTTTTACTTCCCTAATTTGGTTTTTAAAATCCTCCTTTAGGTCTTCCAGTAATGCTTTTGGGGCTTGAGACCAGTTCACATTACCTTTTAAGGTATGAGATGTAGATATAGTGTCAATGCTATCCTCTTCTGAATTGGCATTTTGATCATGCCTGTCTCCATAAAAATAATCAATGGTCCTTGTTTTTTTTAATGTTCTTCTTCATGTTGGTTAGCTTTTTCCTGGCTTTACATTGAATTTCTGCTTTGGGTGCTCAGGGATCTCTGTCCCAGGTTTCTTGTTCTAGAGATCGTGAGTCTATTTACTGGCTTTTTGTATTATAGCCTGTGTCAGTAAGGCAAAATGGGCTCCTTAGCACTTCAGGAGTTTGGCTTTCATTTACTTTGAGTGATTCAGCTGTTTCATTTAATCTTGCTAAGTGCTAAGCCCCAGGCCAAATGCCCTATCAGGTGTGAAACCTGTGTGGGTGTAGACTGATGACTTAAGAGGGGCCAACTCGGGAACCAATGGCCTCTGGTCATTTAGGCGGGGCTTGAGGATGCCAGAGGCTTGGCTGTGAGGAAAGGCGAGCCAAGAGACAGCTATAGCTGAAGCTGAAAAAAAAGCCGAAGCTGAAGCAGGAGCTGTGGAAGCAGAGCCGACCCATGTGTGCACCCAGGAGTTTGAGCAAGGACTTGAGGCCAGTGAATATGATTTGGTTTACTGCCATCATGCTTCTCTGTGGCCTCCTGGTAACTCTTGTGAGGCGGGCTTATTGGGCCTGGAAGCTTATGATCACAATATTGGAATGGGGAGGATGGTTCGTGGGTCTGTTACTGTGGGGCCTAAATAAATGTCTTGATGCCTTCTACTTAGAGAATTCCTGATACCCTGCTGTTTCAAACCATTCAGACATATATATGTTTCTCTTTGAGATCATAAATTCGGCCTTCCTACTACATAGCCTTCAATTTCCTGAGGTGTGGGGGAGGTTCTGGCTGCCTGAAATTCTCTTTTCCCTTGGGGCTGCTCTCCAGCAATGTTGCTCTTCAGCAATGGTCTCAGCTGTTTGTTTTCTGTGCTGGTGTCTGCCACTTCCCCTGGCTATGCAAAGGTACATCTGGGCCCCTGGTGTTGACCCCTGCTGACTCTGCCCCTCTGGGACTCAGGAACTCCCACTGATTGGCCACTGAAGCCCCACTTCTGTCTCCTCTATTCCAGCATTTTTCCTGAGGAATTATCTGGGTAAGGGAGGGAGGGAGTAGAGCTGTTTCCCTGGCCATTATGTCTTCCAGAAGTTCGAGAAGGCATGCTTCAAGCCTTTGGGCTGCAAGCCTCAGGAGTAGATATCTCATGGCCAGAGGCATTGTGCTGCTGCCTCTGGTGACTTTGAGAGACTCCAGTACTATGTTGAGAGACCTGGGATTCTCTGCTGGTTTCAGGGGCCCAGCTTTCCTCAGCTTGGATGGCTGGCTGCTTTCCTCAGCTGCTTCCATTTTGGTGCTGTCTTGTGTAGCTCTGCACGCTGAGCACTCTCCCAGCCTACAGATCTATCCCGTTGACCTTTTGGACTCTCTATCTTACTTGATTTCCAAACTCCTTTCTGAGCTCTTCCATGGCTTGAGATGAATTCACATTTTTTTTGGAGGCTTTGGATGTAGGAGCTTTAAGTTTGTTGTCTTCTTCTGGTTGTATGTTTTGATCTTTGTCACCAAAGTAAGATTTTATAGTCTAAGTTTTTTCCACTGTTTGGCCATTTTCCCAGCCAATTACTTGACTTAGTAACTCTTTGTTAAGATAAGACTCTGTTTCCAGTGTGGAGGGTGTACCATCTCAAGCTTTGGTGGTTTTGGGTAGGTGTTTTCAGAGACACTTCTAGGGATCTGTACATTTCCATTCTTCCAAGGTAGCATGATCAAAGGAGAGGTGTTGCTCCTCTCCAGGCCTGTGCCTTGGTCTGTGAGTGATTATAAGCACTGTTTTCTGCCTTGGAACTTTGAGGAAGACTCCCTCTCCACCACTGCCACCAGTTTTGTCATGCCAATACTCTTCCTTGTCCCAGGACCACCACCCAGGCCCACAACCCAGATCAAGGCAAGGGAAAAGTAAGAGAATCCTGCCTCAGCACCACCAAAGAGAGCCCTGCAGTCCCCCTCTTATCATTCACCCAATCCCCCCACCATCTGTGGGCCAAGAGGTCCAGAAACAGCCACTGCCACAGCTACCACCACTGCCCCAGTGCTGAAGTCAGACTGCACTCCTCTCTCACCCAGGTGCTACAGACCTTTCCTACTGACCATCTAAGTTGTCTTTCGCATTGTGGGTTGAGAAGTCTGGAAACTGCCAAAGGTGCCAGAGATTCAGTCCCCTGAGGCCTGTTCCAGGTTTGCTGTGGCCTGTGCTGGTACATTTTATGCTGGACTGTTCTCCTTTCCGAGCCTGGTACTATAGACCTTTCCTGTCCACCTTCCATGTTGTCTTGGGCTGGAAATTTGTTTCACTGTGTCATTTCATGGGTTCTGCTACTCTAGGACTTGTTTAGAGTAATTTTACAGGTATTTGTTAGGGTTTGGGGGAGAGGTCAAGCAAGTCCCTGTTTTTACTCTGCCATCTTGGCCCCACCCCCTCTAAATCAATATGGATTACAGAAATGCAAATTAAAATGACTATGAGCTTTCATATCACACCACCAGAAATGACAAATACTCAAGACAATGTGGGAAAATAGACTCATAAAAGCACCATTGGTGGAGTTCTAAACTGGTCCAACCATTCTAGAGAACAATCTGGAACTATGCCCAAAGAGCTATAAAACTGTGCATACCCTTTGACCCAGAAATACAAGTACTTAAAATACCACAACTTAAAAAGATCAAAGAGAAAAAAATAGGACCTGTAAGTACAAAAATATTTATAGCATCTCTTTTTGTGGTAGCAAAGAATTGGGCCTTGAAGGGACACCCATCAGTTGGAGAATGGCTGAAAAGTTATAGAACATGATTGTGGAGGGTACAGAGCCAAGGTGGGGGCTGGAAAACAGGGACTCATTTAGGTTCTCCCCCAAATCCCCCCAAATACTTGTAAAAATGGCTCTGAACAAATTCTAGAGCTACAGAACCCACAAAATAACAGAGGGAGGCAGGTCTGCAGCCCCAAACAGCCTGGACAGTCACTGGTAAGGGTCTATCGCACTGTGCTGGGACCAGAGCACATGCAAGCATGGGGTGAGCCAGGACAGACCAGGGCAGAGGAGATGGGGGAACAGGCCTTAGGGCCAGGAATCACTGAGCTTTAGCAGTTACCAGACTTCTCAGCCCACAAACGCCAAAACCATAGAGCAGGTCAATGGAAAAACTGCTGGATCAGGGTGAGAGAAGTTCATAGTCTGGTCTGACCCCCAGGGTTGGTGGAGGTGGTACAGAAGCAGCAGCAGGAATCTCTAGTGGCTGCTTCCAGAGCTGCAGCATCAGCTTCTTGCTGAGTCCCTGGCACACCCGGTGGGAAGAATCAAGCAGCAGATCAGAGCACGAGTTCAGGGAGAGCTTTGTTGGCACTGAGGCAGGGTTCTCTTGCTTTGCCCTGCTTGGATCTGGGTCATGGTCTTGGTTGGCAGTTCTTGGGGGAGGAGCAACACTGGTATGGCAGAGCTTGTGGTGGCTTAGAAGTAGTTATGAAAACAGCAGTGCTAGGCCCCTGAAGCTTGGGACAAAGCATTTGCCACCCTGAAGGCAGTCATAACCGGACCAAAAGCTCATGGTTCAAGTAGTTGGCTGGGAACATGAGCAGCAGGCAGTGTAAAAGCACTCATACTCAGACTCAGACTCAGATGATAGAATCTTTTTTTGGTGACAAAGAAGATCAAAACATACAGCCAGAAGAAGTCAAAAAAGTCAAAGAGCCTACATCAAAAGCCTCCAAGAAAAATGTGAATTGGTCTCAGGCCATGGAAGACCTCAAAAAGGATTTGGAAAATCAAGAGAGGTAGAGGAAAAATTGAGAAGAGAAATGAGAGTGATGCAAGAAAATCATGAAAAACAAGTCAAGGACTTGCTAAAGAAGATCCAAAAAATACTGAAGAAAATAACATCTTAAAAAATAGACTAACCCAGATGGCAAAAGAGCTCCAAAAAGCCAATTTTTGGCTTTTTGGAGCTCTTTTAAAGAAGCTCTTTTTTGGAGCTCTTTTTAAAGAAGAATGCCTTAAAAGGTAGAATTAGCCAAATAGAAAAGTAGGTCCAAAAAACCACTGAAGAAAGTACCACCTTAAAAATTAGAATGGAGCAAGTGGAAGCTAGTCACTTTATGGGAAATCAAGCAATTATAAAACAGAATCAAAAGAATGAAAAAATGGAAGACAGTATGATATATCTCATTGTAAAAACCACTGACCTGGAAAATAGATCCAGGAGAGAGAATTTAAAAATTATTGGACTACCTGAAAGCCATGATCAAAAAAGAGCCTAGACATCATCTTTCAGAAATTAAAAGAAAAACTGCCATGCTATTCTAGAACCAGAGGGTAAAATAGAAATGGAAAGAATCCACCAATCACCTTTTGAAAATTATCCCAAAAAGAAAACTCCTAGGAATATTGTCACCAAATTCCAGAGTTTCCAGGTCAAGGAGAAAATATTGCAAGCAGCCAGAAAGAAACAATTCGAGTATTGTGGAAACACAATTAGGATAACACAAGATCTAGCAGCTTCTACATTAAGGGATTGAAGGGCTTGGAATATGATATTCCAGAGGTCAAAAGCTAGGATTAAAACCAAGAAATACCTACCCAGCAAAACTGAGTATAATACATCAGGACAAAATATGGATTTTTAATAAAATAGAGGACTTTCAAGCTTTCTCAATGAAAAGACCAGAGATGAATAGAAAATTTGACATTCGAATACAAGAATCAAGAGAAGCATGAAAATGCCAGGATGACCATTTCTTTACTAATGGCTGCAGTTTTCACCCTCAGAGACTTACTATGGAACTAATGTTCACTTCTTTGAGAGTTTCTACCTTTAACAAATAGCAATACAAGTTCCCTTGCTTTGCTTTACTAGTATAGAAACCAGTCAGTGTGCTTGACTGTAAAGACATAGGACTTGGAATCAAGAAATCCTGGATTTGAGCACTGGTTCCAATACTTAATAATATGAAGTTGGTAAAATCACATCTTTTTTTCCCCAGGCCTCATTTTTTCCTTCTGTGAAATGGGGATAATGAAATCTATCTATTTTGCAAAGCTGTCCTCTCAAAATATCAACTATCATTAAGTAAGTTGATGTACCTATTTTAGAGGAAACTTGACAGAGCCCAGCTATACTCATCTACTGCAGTAGCCACATTGTACTATGTAGTTGCAGGTGTTAATGCCAACAGAAAGTTGACAGGATATGAATTTTGTTTTCTCACTTCTCAATATGCTTCACTTATTATCTTGGGGGAAGAGGGGACAGGAGGCAAACATCCAGAAGAAGAACTATAAACATGAAAACTATGTTCATATGATCTCATAAATCCCGTAGCAAGATATCTGTCAACACTGATTGAGGTTTTAAGACAAGTTAATACATCATAAGGGATATGAAAAAAAAGAATGTGATTGTGATAGAATTCTATTGTTTTACGAGAAATGATGAAGGGGTGGGGAATGATTTCAGAAAAACCTGGGAAAACTTATATGAATGAATGGAAAGTTAAGTGGGCAGAACCACGAGATTGCTCTACATATTAGCAACCATATTATACCTATGACCTACAATGAAAGACCCCTACTCTGATGAATACAATTACCCAAGACAATTTGGAAGGGCTCTTGATGAAAATTGCTCTCCACCTCCAGAGAGAGAACTGAAGAACTATGAATGCAAATTGAAGCATAATATTCTCATTTTCCTTGGTTTTCTTGCTTTTTATGACATGGCTGATGTGGAAATATGTTTTGCATGATTTCACATGTATAATTTGTATCATATTTCTTGCCCTCACAATGGGTGGGGAAGGGTTAGAGGGAGGTAGATAATTTAGAACTCCATTTTTTAATGTTAAAAATAAATAAGTAAATAATACATTTGAAATAAAAGAAAGCAATGTGGCCCTCATGGACCATAAAATGTAACAAAACAATTTTACTAGTACTAAACAAGATAAATTCCTAAATAAATTTAAAGAAAACTACTCTCCCATAGAGTCACCACAAAAATCAGAAACACTTACTCTCTCTGTCCCTGCTTGATAATAAGGGTTTCAACTGAAACTTCTATAGCATCACTTCTTTAAGAGTCTGGACATTTTATGCAAAAATGAAACTGAACTAAGATGGTGCTGACTTTAGAGCTATGCCTACAACTTTTGTTGCAGTCTTAAAAGGTTGTGACAATATGGCCTCCTGCCTTTGTGGCTCACATTGTGGTAGAAATGGAGAAATAGTCCTGCAAATATGGAGGAGGAGCTGGGTGGTCTGATACAATGTTAAGACTTAGCCTGCCTCTCTGTAGTCAGACTCCTCCTGATCCTCCTCTTGGTGGGACCAGCAATAGGTTCAACTCAGTGGGTGCTAGAAGAGGCTTCCTGGGAGGGTAAAAAGAAATGCCAATAGCAGAATTCCTTCATGGTTGTTGACTGTGCTGTAGAAGTTGGATAGTTACTACAGTTAGATTCATAGCAAACTGGGCCAACACAGAGACAGAGCTCTTGGCTTTTGGGAATCATGCAAGCAAAGCTGAGGAGCAAGTAAAAGAGCTAGTAATAGGAGTATGGAGTAAGGGTCCCTAGCCTACGGTTTCTGACCCAGAGATCTCACTTTATCTGGAGATAATTGCCATGAGACTCAAAAAGGAGAACAGACTCTGGGGAACTGCAGCCCTTATTAAGGAAGCCTCAGAATTATCCTATCAATGAAATCAGAGCTACTGCATTCCCAGAGGGAAAAACCTATGGGTAGCTGAGCACTCATTGACCCTGACATAGTTTCCTTCTTCCCATGAAACCCAATTGGCCCTAGCTTCCCTAATATAGCTTTCTGGTCTAGAGATATAAAATGTCCCAACTTCATGCAATCACCACCTTTCAAACTTAATGGGTGCCAGAGACCACATGAGTCATTATACGCTGATGACTGACTGAAAAGACACATTTCCAGATGGAGACAAGGGGACCAACACTAGGGAAGTTAAGTGCCACTATCTCTTTTTTGAATAGCCCTGCTGTGTTAGGACAAAGTAAACCTCCTCCTTTGTTAAATGTCCAGCGACTCACAAGTGGCTCAACATCTGTGGTGATAATATAGTTAAAGATCTTTCCTTGCTCATTCAATAGGCCTCAGGTGGGGCCAGTTAAAGGAGGCCTGATTAAAGGCAGGCTTAAACCTTTGTGATGACAATCAGTGATTAAAGATCACACCCTTTTGCTAAGTAGATACTAAGCCTCAGGCCCATACCCTTTTGCTGATTGGGCATGAAACCCTCAGGCCCTAAAAAGAGTGTGTATATATATATATATCTATATCTATCTATCTATCTATCTATCTATCTATCTATCTATCTATCTATCTATCTATATATATCCAGAAGGTAGCCATTGAGAATAGAGAATTCAGAAGTCAGAAGTAAGAATTCAAAATCCAGCCCAGTGAGGAGAAGTAAGAACTTCAAGATGACAGAGCTACAGAAAGAGTGTGAAGTGGAGAGTGGAAACCAGGGTGCTGCAGGGAACAGAGAACTGAGAGGGGAGAGAACACAGGCAAGGAGACAGGATTCATGAGTGTTTGTGGGGAGGTCCCGGCAGGGGGGAAAGTTACAGGTTGACTTGGTTCCCTGCTATAATACTGTGTTATAATTTCCTTGTTGCTACATTGAGGTGGGTTTAGAGGTTTTGAAATATAATTACTGCTATATTGAATTGAAGTTATTGATCTTGGGGTTTGATCCTCTGGTGTCCAAATAAATGTTATATTTCTCTGCCTTCTACCTAGAAAATTTTTCATACTTTGCAATTCCAAGCCATACAGGAATGTTCATGGTCATCCTTGAGGTCGTTAATCTTGCCTTACTGATACAACACCCAACCTGATCCAATTCTGTTCCTGGTCTTGTGCAGTAAGGCTACATTCTATGCTGTGACAAATTGAAGGGGGGGGGGGATATTGAATGGGACAACAGACAGTCAATATATGTATAATCTATGACCTAGAATCATAACTCTGGGCTCATGTAGATTGGATGGAATTTTTAAAGTCACCTCAACAGTAACCTTATCACTCATTTTGCTGCTAACCAGAAATTTCAGAATCTGTTCTTTTCCAGCGGTATTTAATTTTTTTCCCCTGAAAGAATCAAATTAGCGAGGCATGGAAAATATAAGAAACTTTATTAAAATAGACACAAAGAACAGTAAAGTGGTCATATGTGAACTTAGCAAAGAAATCATACTATTTCCTTTCTCCTTCTGTCAAGAGATGAGGTCACTGTTCCTAAGGAAAGAAACTGATAGCGCTAATAAAGAAAGACCCGTTAGCATGAGGGAGTAGGCAGTCCTCAGTGAAAACAGCTTTTATGCCTTTTTGCTTGGCCATTTCCTCTGAGAATTTATTCATTCATACATTGTCCATGCCCCTGGTCTTAACCTAGGGATACACTGAAACCAACTTAGGAGAGCTAATTGTTAAATTTTCAGCATGAGCATTTACACCTCACAAATTTGACAAATATTACAAATCAGGGATTTAGCTACTGTTTTATGTATTGTCTAGACTTTAAAAATGGTAGAGAAAATGTTAGTACATATTAAATTTAAAAGTGTGTGTTGTATACATTCCCCTGGAGAACTAGTTGTTAAATATTTACCATCACATCATTGTCCGTATTCCATCTGTCAGTTTTCTGTCCCATACCTCTTAGGAGTACTTCTGGCATTGACACTTGTAATTTTCAAAGTTCCAGGATTGGTTAGGTAATTCCCAGATGCATTCAGCTCAGCCTACTACAAAATTATAATGGCTTTCATAGAGGAAGACCTTCCTATTTTCTTTTTTTTCTTCCTCAGAAGTTCCTACTTTCAGTAGTTTTAATGCCCAAATAAGTTCTGGGCTCTCTTCTGTCTGGGAACAAGAAGCAAAAACTGACTGAATCATCCATCTTCACAAGTTCAAGAATCCTTTCTGGGCATGTCCCCTGCATCTGCATATCTGGAGTCCTCCATCATCAATATGTTGTATTTCTGTGCCAATTCTCAAATCTGTTACACAGTCTGGTCTGTTTGTGGTTGTTGTTGTTGTCGTTGTTTTAATCCATATCTTTCATTTGACTAGAAAATCCTTATCATATCCCAAAAATAATGGCACTTCTGTGTTTCCTTTTATCTTAATCCAAATACCTTTTGTTTTTAATGGAATTACAGCATCAAAATGGAATTCAAAGATTTTTGAGTCTATCCTCCTATCCAATGTAGGAAGCCTTGGATAACAACTATAACAGGTAATAACTTGCTCTCTGCCTGAGTACTTCCATTAGTCATGACTAGAAACATATTATTTTCCAATGCAGGCTATCACATTGGATCATCTATGACTCACAGCCATAAGCAGTATCATTACCAGGCCACCATCTATGATTAGGAAGGTCTTCCTTATATTGAGCCAATTCTGCCTCCCTTTAACATCCTCCTATTTGTTCTAGATATGTCCTCTGGAGACTCAAATAATTAGTATAATCAGTTATCCCTATGATGTCCTTTCAGATATTTGAAGTCAGATCTCAGTTTTCCCACATAATAAAATTTTCTATGAGGCTAAAAATTTCTAGTTCCTTTAGCCAATTCTTACATGACCAGATCTTAAGTCTTGTCTCTGCTCTTGTCAACCATCTCTGGGCAAGTTCCACTTAGACCAGGTGCCAAAAGAAACATTTATAACTTGGTATGTGGTATGAAATGCTGTTATGCTATATGCCACAGAAGGACCCTTAAAATCAGTGATGCCCAGAATAACCTGGATCAACTCTCCATACTGCTCACTTCCACCAATTACCTTGCAGTTCCCTATTCAAGCTAGTTCTACATAGTCCAAAATTAATTCTGAGACAAAATGGCAAAACAAAGCCCTAAATATGAAGAGCTCCCTTGACACCAATGCTACGATACTTAAGCAGATCCAAGATATCATTAAGATGGCATCGTGTACAACTTTTGTCTACATTTTCTCAAAAAGTGTCCCTAAAGGGTTCTTTCCCTCAACATTCTAGGGGCCTTTCCCTCTATCTCTTAATATTTCATGGGTACCAATGCATCTATCTTTCATTCCTTCCTATGTCCACAAGACTGGTCCACTTTCTTTCCTAGTCCCTTTGAAGATGTCTTTCATGCTTTGTGAGCCAGTTCATTATTCTAGATCAGCTTTGGCCTGTGAATACCAATCATGAGTTCCCTCATTGTTCTCTAAGTGATATGTAAATTTGACTTTTCAGAGACTGGGATCATCTACAAATCCCAACCATATGCAGTAGCATCCCAGGATAATATTGTGCCATGTGCCAATGCATATTTGCAAGACTAGTTTAATAGCAGTTGGGATCAGTTAAGGCAACCAGCTGGTAATTGTTGAAGTATAGATCTTGATGCCCACTCTGGTGAATCATCAAGCCAAGTGTGTCCCTTGCCCATGACAGATCATTTCCAATAGGAAGGGTGGGAGGGTCTTGGCTGCTAGTAAATCAGTCTCTCCAGGGTCAATCCCTCCCATTGAACAATGGACTTGTAATGTGAGTCCCTTACCCTGTCCCTGTTTTTATCTTTGATGTAAGGATCTTAAAGACTGGAAAAAATAAAAGTAAATTCTCTCTCTCTCTCTCTCTCTCTCTCTCTCTCTCTCTCTCTCTCTCTCTCTCTCTCTCTCTCTCTCTCTCTCTCTCTCTCTCTCTCTCTCTCTCTCTCTCTCTCTCTCTCTCTTTCTCTGTCTGTCTCTCTCTCTCCCTCTCAAGCAAAGGAATCAATTGAGATAATCAATAGCCTCTGTATGGCAGAATGTGCGTGTGTGTGTGCGTGCATGCATGTGTGCATGTGTATAGGTACTCTTGCAATTTATTTTGAAGCCCCAGGAGAATGACACCTAATTTTTTTCTAATAAATTTTCACTGGTTTAAAAAACAAAAGGAAAAAAAATAAACTTGAAAAATGAGCTTTTATCAGTGGGAAGTTCAGGGGCATTAAAAGTCCATTCTCTTTTTCTCATTCACTCATTCAATAAGGGGCTGATGTTACTGTCCATAGACAAAGTCTGTACAAGACATATGTACCAATGATCTAGTTTTATGTTTTACCTATTTAATTTTGTACCAGAATTAGGGAAATTAATTTCTAATCCCAAAGAAAGAATGTTAAACCAATGGGAGACTTTTCACATCTGATCTATTTACATTTTACATATTTTTTGATGATTTCTCAAATATCCAATTCAATTGTACAGACAATCATAAAAAATAGGACCACAAATTAGAGTTGGGAAAGCTTTCAGAGGAAATCAAGTCCAAAATGTCTTATCGTACAGTTAAGAAACCTGAGGCCTAGAGAGGTCATGTGATTTGCCCAAGATGTTATAGGGAGTGGCATTTGGTGGTATTGTATTATATAGGTGTCATTTAAACCCAGGTCCCCTAACACTAGATCTAAGGCTCTTTCCACTGTATACATAGAGAAGCAATTTTAGAGTAGTGGAAAGGCCACAAGCCTGGGAGTTTGGTAGCCTTGGGATATGGTCACAGCTCTCCTCTAAGTTGTTGTTTAATTATTTTTCAGTTCTGTCCAACTCTTTATGACCCCTTTTGGGGTGTTGTTGGCAAAGATACTGGAGCACAGTTTGCCATTTCCTTCTCCAGCTTATTTTACAGATGAGGAAAGTGAGGCAAACAGAGTTAAGTGACTTTCCCAGGGTTACACAGATACGAAGTATCTGCGGCCAGATTTGAACTCAGAGAGATGAGTCTTTCTGACTTCAGGCCCAGCACTCTATCTACTGAGCCATCTAGCTGTTCCTCTAAGTAATCTTTAACAAGTGACTTTGGTAAATTATTTTACAACTCTGGGCCTCAGATGAATAATCTGTAAAGTGAGTGAACTGGACTAACAGTTATCATCATGGTATATTGTTTCTTCCTAGGTACAAATTCTGTCATCTAATGTTGTGATCCTGGACAAATTCCCAAATCTCCCTAGGCTTCCATTTTACCATGAAATAAAATTATCTGCTCTGAACCTATCTCATGAAAAAGTCAGTGAGATCCTTGGGTAATAATTTTACTTCTCCTAACAATGTTTAGATTCCAGACATTATTGTAACTGCCTTTACAGAAAAAGGTCTCCAAAATCTTGTTTAAAATAATTTTCCAAAGACACTGTCATTTGTAAAAAAGGATTGTAAAGCCCTCTTCTGCATCAGTCATTAGTTTTATTAATTAAATACGAGATTTCTTGGGCTAGAATGTTTTTAATCATTGTTTTGCATGCTTTTAATCATCAGGCACAATATATTGGCTGGCACTCACTCTGTTGCCTGTAGTCTTTTCTTGGCGGTGGTGGTGTTGGTGGTGGTGCTAGTAGGGTGTGTGTGTGTGTGTGTGTGTGTGTGTGTAAATTTGCTTGTTTTCACCAGGGATCAAACAACCCTATGAGGACATTCAAAAAAGTAGCAGTGCCTGCTATGAAATCCAACTCGTTCCTTTTTACTTGGACCATTTCTTTCTACAGTGTAATCCTATTGGTCTGTTCTGGCATTAATGATGAAGATTCAATTATTGGGCTGATAGGTGGGAAAGAAACTAATCTCTACCCCCAACATGGATGACAATAGCACAGCTCTCCTTTAAAACCTTCCAGAGAGGGTGTGAGGGTTGCAGGAGGGGTCAGCCAATGGAAGCCGTAAGGTATTTCCTTTTGAGGAAGGGTTGGTTAGAAACCCTCATCTTCTGTGTGCTATACAGAGGACTCTTGTGTGCTCAAATGAATAGTTGTCATCATTACATCAGTCCCCAGTGACTTGAAAACATATGAATGATTCTCTTACCGTCCAAGAGTGGATGGGCTTTTGTGTCTCTTTTCAGTAGCATCTGCCAGAAAATAAGACAAAGCAGACAAAGCAATGTTTAAGCATCCTGTTCTACCCAACTGAATATGTATAGCCTGAAAAGGGCCTTATTGGAGGGAAAAGCTGGGGGACTGTGAAGGGTACCCCCAGGCCACCAAGCAACTGCTGCCAGGCAGTGGATGGTTCTTGCATGAATAATAGAAGGGAGAAATTCAATTGAAAGAGGATCCTTGTCTACTTGGCTTTGAAAGGGAAACTTTTTTCCCAAGGTATCAAGCAGCAACTGGGTGAATTTGAAGAGGGAAAGCGAACTGATGATTTTTCATTCATTAAGAATTTATGAATATTGGGTACAATTCTCTAGAATGCAGCTTCATTGCATGGGGTATAATATTGAATGAATGAATTAAGCATGTGTTAAACTCTTACTATGTGTAAAGTACTGTGCTAAGAGCTAGGGACACAAGTAGAAAAGTATGACACTCTTTGCTTTCAGGGAGCTCATGTTCTAATGGGAGAGACGACATACATGGAAGGTTTCAGCTATAAACTAAATATTGGGTTTGACATTATGACATCCAGGATGGCACATTAAAACGGATTGGTAATTAGCATCATTGATTTGCAACTGGAAGGGATCTTAGGAGACGTCTCATTCAATATCCGCATTTTTGAAGATGAGAACTAGAGATCTAGATGGGATAACATGACTTCCCCAAGGCCACACAGGTAGGACTGACAGAGAGAGGCTACAATCACTGTATCAGGAGTTAGAGAGAACTAGGTTCTCCTCATGTAGCTGTGATTCTGGGCAAGTTACTTCATTTCTCATGGACTTGGTTGATTCTTCTGTAAAATAAGAGATCTATAGAAAGAGGAGTGGATCAAAAATTTAAATCCCAATTCTAGGACTACAAAATCTGAATGTAGGAAATCTCATCTTAATGTTAGAAATTGGCCCTAGAACCCACCTAGTGCAATTAATAAACCAAATCCACTTTTTTTTTTAATTTTAATTTTAATTTTTTTTTTAAATTTATTTTTGACATGTTTGGTTTTCAGCCTTGATTTTCACAGGCATTTGAATTACAAATTTTCTCCCCATTTCC